>JALXJV020000018.1:2564273-2867865 GCA_024633595.2 Lepomis macrochirus
ACAGTTTGAACCTGTAGACACATTTTCCACTGCAAAAAATAATTAATAGGCTAACCTGCTGGGTATGGCGGTGACTTTACAATCACGGGTTCATGAGTAAACTGTGTCTTATATTTGATCTATAACCTACCTAATTTCATAATCAAGTAGCCAATTGCCATCGGCATTTTGTACCGTCGGGTTACAGCTTAATAAAAATAGCCTTCCTATTAATGTATTGATCCTTCTTCCACTCCTGCGTTTTAGAGCCATTCATGGTCTGCGTTGAGCGCATTCATTTTCTAAGCCACCCGATTAAAATGGAGACTCTGCCTTTATTTACCAGTTGCCATGGTGAATCGTTATTATCGGAGCTCCATTGATGATGGCTTTTTTTAACCCACACACTCACTTCTTTCATGCTCAACATACTCAGAGTTGATTAAACTTATTCTGATCAGCTGTTCTGGAACCAGAAATTCAGAGTTTCAAACCTCAGACTCAATCAACCTAGAGCTCAGGGATAAGCTCAGAGTTTGTGAAGCCTGGTTTCTGAAAGTGGGTTTGTTAAAACTCTATGTTAAGCCTGAGATGAGAAACACTCTGGGTTTTCAGTTTCAGAGACCAAGATCAGATAAACTCTAGATCAGTCACCCATCACCATCTTGCGCAGTGAACCTAACCTCCTCAGGAGCTTTATTTCAACAAATGCTGATTTTCTCTCTGACTCCTCCCTCCTCGCGGAGCCTGGAAGCAACTGTCTTAACTTTCCTCATTCATACTGTCGATATCAAAGCACATATTGAAATTCAATTACATATTTAGAAACATCAATATCATGGTTAGATAGGCTATTATTTTTTTACCCAAGAAGATCTTGCACATGACAAAAGCATTTCATAAAATACTGAAATGAACAATATTTTATTAATGTAAAACAGACTTCTAAAACTTTACAGACAGTTTAAAAAAAAAAATCATTAATAGGCTAACCTACTGGGTCAGAAATGTGACTTTACTGAGTAGCTTAAACTGTGTCTGATCTGTTTGATTAATATTTTCATCTTTAGTTATTGCCACAGGCATTTTGTTCCATCAGGTTATAGCTGAATAAATAGGTCTATAGCCTATTTAAAATGAATCTAATGGGCTCTAGGAGAATTCCAGCACTTTATCATTCATTAAGGAAAATCCAGTTTGGTTAATGATGAATGAGCAGTGCTGTTTAAAATGTAATATTTTTAATGTATTTATCCTTCCTCCACTCCAGCGTTTTAACATAAATAGCCTATCATGGTTCACGTCAGCATGCATTCATATTTATAGCTCCACTTGATTAAAATGAAGGCTCTGCCTTTATTTACCCGTTGCCATGGTGAATCGTAGTATCAGAGCGCCGTTGCTGATGGCTTTTTTTTCATCCCCATGCACACGCTTCCAGAGTTGACTGAACTTATTCTGGTCAGCTGTTTGGGAACTGAAAACTCACAGTTTGCCATCTCAGGCTCAGTCAACTCAGATTTCAAAGGTAAGCTCCGAGTTTGTAAGACCGGCTTTCTGAAACAGGGCCCTGAATCCAACCCCAGACAATAACACAATAAACCATCTAAACAGACAAACACCCGATCGTAACAGGAAAAAGGATAGACCATTAAACTAAAATGGATCAGAACTAAGGAAAATACTAAAAGAATAATAATCAAAAGCAGCAGATCATAACTAGATAAATAGTATAAATAGGTAAAGGCAGCAAACTAAGACAGAGTGTAAACTATTAAAAAAATCTAAACTGAACAGAACAGCAATGGGAGTCTAAAAGCAAGGCATTAGCAACAAAACAATTGGACTGAACTAATGACAGAATGGATAAAGTAGACTGGATGACAGATCCTCACAGACAAACTCCAAAAGACACAAATAGAAAGGACAAGACCATGACGCAAAAACACACTGAGGTGACTGGACCAGCTAACAAAACCAGTGGAGAAACAAACTAACTCTATCTGCAGATAGGCAGAATGTGACACCTTCAACTAATACACTTTGCTGTTTTCGAACATGTCCGCATACTGGTACATGAGAGTTGTGTGCAAACAAAGCTACTGCAATGATCATGTTAACCCAGCTCTAGTAACAAGAGACACAAAAGCAGTCTTTCAAATAAAGTTCTTAGCAACACTAAAGCGTAATTTATACTTCTGCATCAAATCAACAGCGTAGCCTCTGCGTAGCCCCCCTAGCCTATGTCGTTACCTACGCTGTAGCCTGATGTGCATCTCCTCAAAAATGTAACCCTAAACGTTGAGGCGATGCGGACCATAAGCACTGTGATTGGTCAGCTGGATAGCCTCGCAATGCCTCAGAGCGGAAAGTAAGTGCCCCGTGCTTTGAACTAACTTTTACTAGTGGCCAAAACAGTGGCTTTTACACAGTGAATCAATATATTTGACCATCACAATCCGATGCGAAATGACTCGTTTCCCTATCAGAATGTGATCCATTCAGTTGATAACATTTGAAAAGACTATAACAGCCTCACGTTTACAATTTTACCCCCATTCATGTCAGCGGAGGGCTAAACCAGAAGTTAGCCTGCTCTGCCGGCAAAAGTCAACACAGTAGATGCTGTAGCGCTACTGCCAACTAGTGTTTGGGGGTGTAATTGCAGAATGACGGACACACTGCCGAGCAAGTATAAATGTAAGCTATGTGCGTAGCTACGCCGTAGGCTACGCACTGACGCAGGAGTATAAATTGGCCATAAGTAACCGCTAGGTGGCTAGTAATATGACTGAGGGTGATTATTATCAATGAATTATTGAATACAAACTTTTAAAATTAATATCCAATGTATAAGATTTTAAATATGAGGAAGATGTTGTGCTAATTCATGTTGATGTGCCACTAAAAGAAAGACCACAAATATATATGAAATGACCTGGAAAGATGTCCACTAAATGGACACAGCGTGGACCGGCTCCACACTGTAACTGCTGTAATTGTGCAAATTGAGTTTAGAATGTCATTGAACATTTCTACTCATAGGATAATGCTAATACTAAGTCTCTGTAATAATGTGGGCACAACAGTCTCTGAATTCCGTTGCTTAGTCGACACGACTCCCATTTTGTCCAAACCGGATCTTTAGGAGTTGAATTTAGTCCAAGCTGGGCGAGCATGGCTCATATCCGGCTCTCTTGCCACTCCTGAGTAATCACTAACCCTGTTGTGGCGCTATAAACATGATACGCTTTTGATGTCTACTTTTATGTATGACCATTTCTTTTTTATTTCTGCCATTGTACGTGTCTCTGAGCTGCCATTGTGACACAGTGCCACTCTGTTGCCTTGCGTTTGTTGCTGATCCCAGAGGATAAACCACCAAATAAAACATTTTTCTCACCTCTACTTCACCAATCAGCACCTCAGTCTCACACTCTGTGAAGTTTCTCTTTTCAGCTTGTTTTGCCATTTTCTATTTGCACCTTACCGCTAATGGGGGTGTATTTATAGTCATTTGCATAGTCATTTATGGGAGGAGCCAAGGCGGGGTATGTGGAAAGGGAAGGTGCGCAGGACCTGGTGTACACCTGGTTTTATACATGTGGATATTTCTGTGCGTACATTCTTTTCAAGATTTGTGAGTATGCCATCTTTCATTATGAACGCTGCACAGTCTTTTATACATGGGGCCCCTAGAGACCAAATTTTGCACAGGCATTTATAATTTCCAGACCATTTGTCCTACTAACTTTAGTAGTGCGCTGATTTTTCCTCTAGCATCACCAACAGATTGACATTTGTGGTTTGACAACTATTGGATGGATTGCAATTAAATTTGTTCCACAAATTCGCCCTCACAATAAATTGTTATACTTTTGGTGATCCTCTGACTTTTAATCCATCATCAGGTCAAATACTTGCAAAACTAATGGCATTCCCATCAGCAAATTATATTACCTAAAGTTACTTAGTAAAGTCTGCAGTGTTCATGGAGAATATAACCTAACACTTCAGTCTTCATCTGTGAAGGTGCACATTCACCATTGTGTGTGTGTGTGCTCAGTCTTGTGTGTACTTGTGTGACTTTGTCTTAGTGTGATTATGCAAATCATCTAGAGACTCTTTATCTGTTGAAAGGCTCCAGTATGAAAGCGAGGTAGACTTGACCTGCTACACATCTCATCTTCTGTACTGTGTTCAGCACAATAATAACTGCATTAACCCAGAGAGACAGCGGGTGAGCACTTGAAAAAACAGAAGGAGGCAGCATCAAGTTAGCGGCATGATAATGGAAGGCAAGGCAGGGAGTGTGTGAGTAGAAGAAAAAAAAGGGCGCTAATTTCTGGAGTCAAATCAATATCAGGGAGAGAGGTAAGGAGAATGTTAATGAGTGATATACAGACAGGCTGTTTTGCATGCGAGTAGTGTACTTCACATATACCATCGGAGAGGGCTTTCAACTGAAATTAACTGAACTCCACCTCATAGCTGCTGCTATTTGTTGAAAAATGAACAAAACAAAAATGACAGCATTTCATGCATGTTGTTGTCATCATACATCAACAAATCAGTTGCCCATTGCTTCTCTTTGTTCACAGTTCTTGTATTGTATGTATGTTGTATTGTTATTTGTTGATACATAGATACATAGATTTAAAACGTATATACATTTACTTGTATTATTTTTATTATGTGTGCGTGTTATTATGCTTGTGTAGGTATTTGTGTGTATGTATATATTCATCATATAGTGATGTAAAAAATGTTAATTTACCAACCTCTACCACAGATGTCAATAACTCTCTGGTGAAATAGTCTTTGCTGATTGGTTAGGGCAAAGGAAATAAGCAACATAACATAGACACAATGTCAGAATGATTTTTGAAATTAAACTAAGCGGCCGGTCAGTTTGAATAAGTTAAGGGCGGCTGTGGCTCAGGAGGTAGAGCGGGTTGGCCGTTAATCGGAAGGTCGGCGGTTCAATCCCAGGCTGTGTGTCGAAGTGTCCTTGGGCAAGACACTGAACCCCGAATTGCCCCTGGCAGCTGTTCCGCCAGTGTATGAATGTGTGTGAATGTTAGTTTCTGTTTGAGCACTTAGGCTCAGTGAGTGAATGTGTGTGAATGGTGAATGCAGATGTAGTGTAAAAGCGCTTTGAGTGGTCGAAAAGACTAGAAAGGCGCTATACAAGTACGGAGCATTTACATTATCATTATGCTTCCACGCCACGATGCCACTAAAAGGGATAGTAAGTGATTGTATTCAAATTAGAGGCGGTTTGTTAGGGCAACGCACCACCAAACAGGGAAAGGCAGGGGATTTTTCTCACACTTTCTACCACACTTTTAGTTAGCTGTGACTGTTTTTGACAGACAGTTTGCCTCTGAATATCATTGTCAAATCAGCGTAAAGTCGTGTTCTGTGGAGTCCCGCCTTGTTTGGGGTGATTTCAGTGTGGTTGAAAATCGTCCAGATCTTTCTCATAGACTTTCATATAAAAGCAGTTATTTTGGAACTGCGGGCACTGCAGTGCAATCTATGGGTTCTGGGAGGGCTTGCACTTACGCGTTTACGTTGTGCACCAAGCAGAAAACAAAAACGCCTTGGCAGTCCTCCAGCTTGTTGCTCTCACTACAATCAGCTGCTGTTTTAAAACGGACGGTCAGGCTTAAAATTCGACCACGGTGTTGTGTCGGAAGATGCAGTGAGTTCACCAGCAGTGAGTAAGACACAGTATAGCCTAATACATGTAATTTGTTAAGCAATTAGGAGAGGAAAAGTCAGCTAGCCACTAATTTATGCTGTGTAAAATGTCATAAGCTAAGCTTATAACTGTGACTGTAAAAAATATCCAAAATCTTGATAGTAATCAACCAAATTTTCTGCTTATGTGAAACGTGATTGTTATTAAGCTGTATTTTATGTGTGGTGTTAACTTGACTGCACTCAACCAGTAGCAATTATTTTATGTGATACCAGAGGAGAATTTTCTAAAGTTACTAACCACTCAGAATTTTCCCTAGCTACAATTTTGTTTTGTGTTTTATTTATCACTTGGGCCATTAACTTAGGTAGATGGACAGGTTTCAGGACCCAAAAGCAGACAACACTAATATGGCTACAGGAGTTCAACAAGTGTATTAAGGTTACATAAATCGAGTCCACATAAACCAGAATGTAAATAGTCCAGGACACCAGATATCCAAACAGAAACGGATAAACCAAGAATCAGAAATACTTTATTGTTAATCAAGACTACATAAAATGTACAAACATACAACAGTCATCAAATTTTCAGCTCAGATGAAGCTCCTTTTGTATAAAACATGCAATAGATTAAGACAAAGACATAAAGACTAGCTTCTTATTGCATATAATAGAAGTGAGGCAGTGGTTTCAAAGATAAATTGAAAAGATAACTAACTGATAAGAGACTGTCTTTTAAAATATTTATTAAAAGCAGCAGTAAATAATACAACATAGAATAAATCTAACCAGTAGAGCACAAATCCATTTTGTCTAATCAATTCAAAATCATAAAAGTACTAAAAACACAATTTTACTTGAGAGATGCCCTCACAGCTTTCAAAATCAGAATACAGTAAGTCTGACAAGATCTGAATCTTAAGACTGGCCCACCAGTCACTTTTTACCGGCTGGTACTAGTACTGAATCATAATCAGTTGTTGAAGTGGGGATAAAGTCATCAACAGGAAACGGTCAGTAGTAGTAGTAGTAGTCCTGGTCAAGCTGCTGATTGACCTCAGTTTAGGAGATCTTTTTTACGACAGTGGGGTCCTGGTACAGCTTTGTAAACTATTAACACTGTTAGTTTGGTGTAGTACCAAAATAGTCTGATGGTACAGGTTCATGCCCAGGAACATTTCTACCTTTGTGGACTGTTTGGTTCCTCCTAACTTAAGTGGTGCACCAATCCCTAGTAAAGTGCTTGTAGGAAATGTGAAACCCACCAAGTTCCCCTATCTTTATACACTGTAAGCCCGGATAAGTTGAATTTACTTAAATATTTTGAGGAAACCCGTTGCCTTAAAAAAATTTAAGTAATGTTTAATGAAAACTTGAGTGCATTTAACTTAATTCTTAAAGGGCTGGATTCAATAGCTTAAGTTCAATGCACTAAATGCCACATTGATTTAACTTGAAATCTTTTGTACTATCAAATATTTTACTTAATTATAGCACTTAGTATTTTAAGTTCAATGCACTAAATGCCACATTGATTTAACTTAAAATCTTTTGTACTATCAATTATTTTACTTAATTATTGCACTTAGTATTTTAAGTTCAATGCACTAAATACCACATTGGTTTAACTTAAAATCTTTTGTACTATTAATAACTTTACTTAATTATTGCACTTAGTATTTTAAGTTTATTGCACTAAATACCAGATTGATTGTCATTTAAAATTAGTGCACAAACTTCCAGTTGACTATACTTTAAATAATTTGTTGGCAAAGTATTTAAATGCCTTGTTAGCATTTTAAGTTAAAGTAATATTTTCTGTCACATTATTGACAATGCAGCACTGTTTGTTGTCTCTGTAAAACAATTCCTACCACTTATTTATTTCTGTAAATGTCCCCAGTGTGGGATCAGTTGTCCTATCTTGTATTTTCTTAATTTGTCAAAAAATAGAACATGTAAATGAACAAAATACAAACACATTGTTTTTATTTTTTCAATGTTTCCATTATAAAATTCAACATGGAAATCAAGTAATTGTGCGTTTGTTTTTCCTTTGGAAGTTTCAGCCTGGAACTCATCTTGACGTCATATCCGTTACAAAACTAAGAAACCCCATTTAAATGCATTTTGTCTACAAGGCCGAATAAAAACATGGACGCCTTCAATAAAGCAGTTGTTGCACAAGCTCTTTCTGAGTCCAAAGTGCTACTAATTAAGTACACCCTTCACCTGAGAGAACACAACGGCAATGACAGAAAGCGGAGAACGTTTGTTAAGGTTTCAATGTATCTGATTGTATCAAAATGTGTAAACCCCATTAAAACCAGCTATGTAAATAACATAAACTCTTGGCAACCATCTTGCTTTCTGAACTCTGGCTCCTCTCAGTTTAACCAAGTTGACGAGTAGGAATTCCGACGTCTGGAGTGTTTGTTGTTGTCACTTCCGGTCTCGAAACTCAGAAAACGAGTTCCGTTGGAAAAACAAACGCAGTTTAACATTGCAACTGGTCCCTCTCAACTGAGCTTACAATAATAAATTTTAAGCTTAAAAGTGGTAAAACACTGTCACATAACAAATGCATACAGCCCGTCTCTGCTATTGTAACAAATGCACTTTGGCGTGTGAACATATATTGCCATCAATATTTCAGAATCAGATCAAAAACAATACAGTCTTGACTCCCTGAACTCCATGGATTACTGAGCTATCAAACTGCAAACTCAAGTGCCAAAACCATAAAACATACAGACAGTGCACAACAGCAAACCTGTTATTTTAAAAGTGTAACATTAAAAACATGGCACTATTTGGAGCAGGAGTACAACAATTTTGGGCCCTGGTTTACAGTGCAAGTTGGTTTTTCAAAGTTTGAATTTTGGGTGCCAGCTCACTTTTACCAAGGTTGAGCATTACCTGCTGAACAAAGCTGAAAGTGTTTTTCATACACTTGGGGTAGTCCAGGTGCAGGGCATAAATCAGTCCAAAAAGTAGACAGAAGGCCTGAGGCAGGTTGTCCAGTTTATCCATGACAACACTCCCTTCCAAGACTATCCCAACTCTGGAGGGGTTGAGCTGAGGACTTTCCTGATCCGCGCAGAGGATTCCCACTGGAGTCTGACTGTACATGGTGTTGTCAGTTACATCCTAATAGAGCAAGAAACAGATCGACAAGTAGAGAACATGACCAAACCAGTGTTGTCCATCAAATATAGACTGTTATTATGAAGTGTCATACAATATAATCTGCACTTTAAGTTATTATTAAAAAGAACAATACAAGTCTTTAACGGAATTTCTGCCTGGCAGCCAACAACAACTTACCCCCTTTCTGTTCCAGTTGTGTATAAATTATTAAACCGATTCCAAAAACTTTGGTTTTGAGTGTGCTTGTTGATAAATTAAGAAGCTGATTTAACACAAGCCCAATCAAAACTCCCATTTGTGTTTGGAAGACACTTGCCCAACTGCTATATTTGGTGCATGACCTTAAACCCTGACTTATAATGTACAGATCAAAATAATACAGTAAACAAAAACTAATTTTTTACCAGTATTGTCCTTCAAACAAAACATAAGCATTAATCAAATAGTTTCTTTGTAACTATAAATATTACCCCAATGTCACACAAGCTGACAAAAGAAACAAAAATGTCTGTTAATTTGAACAACTTTTTTTTATTTATTTTTTTTAACATATATATGGTTTCAGTTTAAAGTCAAATCAGTTATCCATAAATTCAAAAATCTGTTTTAATTTGATTAAATGATTCTGAAAACTGACTGACTGTCTTCCTTGATGGCTTAAAATTATATAATAACTATGCGCCTTCAACTTTTACAATAACTTAAGTTACTTACTGAGCAACTCTTGAAGAAGGCAGAAGGATCTTCCCCCCAAGATGACTGGCAGTCCCCGAAGAGCAAGGCACCTGAGGTCTGTTGGCTCAGTGGTCTGGAAGATAGTGATAAAGTTCAACATACAGTTAGATAAAGATATGAAATAAATTCAATAACTTTGCAGGGTTCCAGACTGCGCCTATTTTTTGAGTGTGTAAGCAAAAATTAACTGACCATTTTAAAAACAAAACAAGGAGAGAGAAGACAACTGGTGGTGGAGGAGAGACAATAAGAGCTCCTGACTCAGACAACTGACGACGAGAGTGCAGGTGCAGAGAGAGAGCAGGTATAAACATAAAAGTAGTAGTATGAATAAAAAGTAGTATGCTTTTCAACTACAATGGCAAACACCTTCCCCATGGTTGCTGTATGAGGGAATGCTGTGTGTGCATTGTAGGCAATGCGGCTATAGCAAAGGAAATAGTACATAATCTGTGAAAAGAGGCATGGATAAAAGAGTGGAGAAAAAAGATGACAAAAAGGAGAGAAGAGATGAAAATGAGAGAAACTGAGATTTAAAAAAAAAAACTGGGAAAACATTGATGTAGACAACTAAACCCACCTTTGTCTGACGTAAAAGGTCAGCCAAAAGCTGGCCAGTGAGGCCTTTCTTCTTCCTGAAGAGGTCCATCAGGCTTGGAGAGAAACGGTCAAGGGAATCAAAGAAGTTCTCTTTGAGATTTTTTCCCACCACTCTGTTGAACTCCTGTTGAACCTGAAACATGAAACATAGACAACCATGCAACGTTACATAAAAATGCTGTTCTGGATATAAACAAAATATTCTCACCATTTCATGTAAATACTCAAAAAAGTCCCAAACCTGGCTCTCTGTGAAAAGAGCTGGCCATCGATGTACCATCTCACAGATAGGAGGCTTGTCATTGACAACTTCTTTTCTCCGAAGAGCAAATGTCACGTCCATCTCTTTCTTGACAAGGGATCCATTTGGTTTTGTCTTCATCATTTCATAGACCAGAACCTGACGAAGCTCCCTCCAGGTTGTGGGCATCCATCCCCTCTGGATATTCAGGTAGGAAATTTATCTCCCCTTTTCTGGGCTTCTTGATGTCTTTGTTGGGAGGATTGCCATTTGTCGTGTACCTTCCACGTTTACCACCGTTGACTGTGACATCAAGTCGACCCAGCTGGCGCATTTTGGTTCTATAATTACCCATCTTGAACTTCAGACTGTTCTTCCATCCATCATAGCCAGAGGACGATCCTGATTCTTTAAGACACGGGTGTGTTTGTACTAAGGCTTTTGCAACATCTTCAAAATCTTCCTTTGTTGGGTATGCTTTAAATGCATACATAGTCTCAGCCAGTTTTTCGAGGATGTCATGTTTCAGCTCTTTTGTCACTTTGAGAAAGGTGGCATCCTTGAAATACAACAAGTTACCTTGACGGAGTCTATACTCAACATCTACAGCAAATTTGGGAATGTCAAATATCTGTGGCCACTGAAAACTTCTATCCTGCAAGGAGTTGGACAGACTCTCAGTATCTGCCTGGCTGAATGTGTCGCTGCATGATTCAGTTTGTGCAGTGACTGGTACAAGCTCAATCACTGGGATAATTTTGATGGTTGGCTTCTCTGGGAGCTCAGACAGATCTGTAAGGTTACAAAGTTCGTTGTCAAATTCCCGGATCTTTGTACTGTAAGGCAAAGCTGTAGTTTGTTTGGAGCGTGCCTTTGAGCCAGGCAATCAAATCATCAAGTGTGTCAGGTCGTGTTGTCATCGCCATCTTTCTTATATCTCCCTCGGAGACAATAACCCTCATGGTAAATTTTTCTTGCACAGCCATCTGGGAAATAGGAAAGACAGGTATTTTAGCAAATAACATATCGTCTTAGCGTTATCATAAGTTCTCCTTGTATCCTGTATGCTGACAATGGGAAGACATCATTCAACTCTGACATCTTAACCACACACATGGAGGGGACATCACCACAGAGCAATTTGTAAGACCTCAAATGCTCACAGTACCATGCTGTCATTTTGTGGCAGACAAACATAATTTCTGTGTTAGCTGTAACAGTCTTTTCAATCTGGACAAATTCAGGGAGACCTGAGCATGAGCCAGTAGAGAGTACCATGCCTGGATGATACTTGATTCCATCCACACAGACAGATGACGCTTCAAGAACTGACCCTGACTTTGTAATGTTTTGTGCGATAACTCGCTGAACATTCAAAGGGAAAGAAGCAAGCAAAACTGGGGTTACCCTTGTCATCTCAACTGATGGTCTAAAAAATGAGCTACAGTCAAGATGATAACTGACCGCTTTCTGGTGTTTGGTAGCAAGTGTCATTGCAACATTTTTGAAATTTTGAGCATTGCGAATCGCCTTTTTAAAGAACTTGTGCTTCCCCTCAAAGCGCATTGTCCAAACATCAGACAGTGGACCAAATTTCCTTACAAGCTGAGGGTAATGTTCCAGATAATGATGCTTTGGCCTTAAACGAAAACTTGAAATGTTGACTGCAGCAGCCGCCTGTGCTCTGCTATCTTACATTCCAGGAAATGCAGTGTCTCTTCAGTATGCCTTGGTGCCACAGCTAGCTCAACAATGTCTTTGAGAAGCATGATGATGTCCCAAGTGTTGTCACCCTCAGGGACACAGTGACCAATGAGAAATGGAAGGAGCCTTATGAGACACCAATTCTCATGGGCGTTTCCACCAATGGTCCCTTTGGTGGAAAATCCCTTTCCAATGATCTGAGGTCGGTCTGTTTTGTCAGTAAATGTGTAATCAAAGTACCTAATGGCCTGATTTAGCAAATCTAGTGTGAAATACTTATTTCCTATCAGGTCTGTAAGACACAGGGACATCTCAGTTGGAACAATGCCTTCCAAGATATCATGCAAGATATCAGGAGGGTAACCGGTGACCACATGGAAGTGCTCAAGATTCTCAGTCAAAGGACATGCTCTTTTCACACCGTACGTCCGACTCAATCCTGGGTCCTCTCTCACCTCCTGCACATGCCTATCATGGGAGTCTTTGTCTCTGAGTTGAAAGAAACCAGAACATACCTCCTCTTGTTGAGCGTCACTACTGCTTGCCAAACAGAATCTGCAGAACTTGTCAACGGTGAAGCTCTCCAGGAATCCTGCAAGGGAGTGGGCACCAAGATTATCAGCGGCAACATACAAGACTGTGGCCTTCACACTTGCACCTAGTTGCTCCAGGTAAACACCATTTTGCTCCAATGACTTTAGATCATAGATAAGAGGTTCAAGCACTCTTGCATAACCACACTCTTTTACTGTGGAGGTATTGCATAGTAGAGCAAGCTGGATCGAGTTGAGGGTTGACCTATATTTTGCAGGTATGTTGGCAATGACCCAGTACACTGCACACATTTTATGCTTCAGTTTTGATGTTCCTAGAGGATTGGCTACTTCAAAGTCATCAATGTAAAGGCCAAGAGCAATTGTGAACTCATCCCTTGCAAAAAGAGAGTTTTCATTAAAGTACAGCCCATCTACATATGATCTGTATTCCTTTAAGACATGTACTTTTTTCTGACATTGCTTTGTCTAACACGTCACTTTTGTTAAGCAACTTCTGGAGCATGGCAACAATGGGAACATATGCAAGTGTTTTTTTCCTTTTTCCACAACATATTCTATAGGGTTTACCAGTGGAAACTCTCTGCGAACATAGGCTGCTCTCCTTTTAGCAGTTCCTAAGGGTCCATCTTTGGCACAAAATGTCATCACATTACTTTCTGACACAGCACTGGTAACCTCTCTTACAACTGTTTCATCCATGTCAGCATAATATTTCTGAAGTACAGCCCTCACTCTGTGATGCAGAAGCGACTCTGAGAGGCTATTAATTTGACAAAGCTGTTCTATAACTTCTTGAACAGCACTCTCAGGTATGTGCAGAACAGTTTGCATCTTTAAAAACAGAGATGCTAAGTTATGCTCAAGCTGTTTTTCTAAATCACAAAGACCATTTTCACTGGTCTCTTCAATCACCTCTTCTAACTCCTCCATATCATCATGTGACATTTGCTCTTGTACAGCATCACTGTCATGGCTTTCATAACCACCAATGATTTCTGACTTGAACATCTTCCAGTTCTGTTCCTTGTGTTGTTTACTCTTATGCGCTTTAAAATTGGAGTAGACACTGCTTTCAAAGTTACAGTCTTTATAAGGGCATTTAACTTTATGGTTTACTTTGAAGTGTATAGTACGCAGGTGGGTAAAGTAGTCCGTTTCAGAACAAGACTCCGCAAACCCACATGACAGACAGCTTAACTTAACTGGTACATCTACACTTTGTTGCTGATCCGCAGTTTTGGTGTGAAGGCGGGATAAGTGTATTTTTAGAGCATTGAGTGATTTAAATGTACATAGACAATCCTGATGTAAACAAGGAAATGGTTCTGTTCTTGCATAACTTCCATGTTTTAGCCTATAATGTTTAAATAGTTGTGACCTCCTTTCATAATTAAGAGAGCAATACTTACACTTCCAAAGCATCTCTTCAGGTGACCTGCAAGATAACACATAAGAGATAAGGAATTTAAACTAAGCTAATTTATTACAACAGTGTTAAAATGTATGCATTGTGTACTTTCAGACTGTTTCTATTAACTGGGTATCGATAAGTCCATGTGACTAAACATTTAGCTACTGATTAACGTTAATGTTAGCTATGTAACTTGCACATTTGACTTTACAATGTCAATGCTTTGCCTCTGTCACATGTGGTAACGTTCATAAATTAGCCTTTTTACAAGAGAGTTAAAAAAAAGTGACAAATTTCCACCTTAAAGATTTTCCCCCTGCTTATAATCAGCCACTGGAGTGAAAAATGTGTCCCTCCTGTGGGAAATGTTGTTAACGCTAAGTTACTTTAACTAACGTGAACAGGTAAATTTAATGTCGTTGAGTAACTCACTACAAATTTTCCAGTGCTCACAAACCGCCCTCGTGTGGGAAATGCAACGTTAGCTAACGGTATCCCACTAAGTTCCGGCGAATAACGTTACACCAAAATTATCAAAGCTCACAAACCGCCCTTTGTGTGGGAAATGTAACGTTAGCTAATGGTAACTTATGTCCGTGGTCCGGGTGAATAACTTTAAAGTTACACCAAAATTATCAAAGCTCACAAACCGCCCCTCGTGTGGGAAATGTAACGTTAGCTAACGGTATGCCCGTAGTCCGGTGACGAACTTCTCAACAAATTTACCAATACTCACAAACAGCCTCATTATGAACAATATTTACCGTTAGCTAAACAAGCCTAAGAAAACTGCCTCGTGGGTGCGTAGTCGTACGGCTCCGCAGCAGAACCAAAGTAACACTGGGCAAATTATATCGAGATATTCAGTTAGCCCGCCGTCAAGTAACGTTAACTGGAACTTACCAGATAGACCGCCCCAGCGTCACTCTTCTCCACCATCAACGTGAAAGGCAGGTGAAGGGTCTTCTTCGTTGGTTTTAGTGGCGAACTACCAAACATCGCCACCTACTGTACCGGATATGTAATATTTTGGACAATAAAACTGTTTCAAATGTTCAAATGACACTTTTTTGGCAGAAAACCATAATCATTTAGTGTTTTTTATCTATCCACGAAACTTCATCCTTTTCTGTTGTTTAGATCAAATGGGGAAAATAATAAGGAACCGGGAATCCTCTTTTCAGATAGAGTTGTGACTTGTGGTCGTAAGTGAGTTAAACTCAAAAATGTTTCTCCATTTTACTTAAAGTTATCCACACGTAGAGTTACTATAAAATGTAAGTATATTCAACTACAAATTAGTAGAATATACTTAACATTTGCCAGCAATGAAATCAAACTTAAAACATTTGTGTACAATGCACTTGATTGTTTAATTACATATGATATCCAGGCTAACAGTGTAGGCATCAAATGCTTCATACCAATGTCTTCAAAGCTTCGTCTTATAGTTTGACCTGTTCACACATCTCTTGTGGTAGACAGAGTACAGGCCACTCAGGAGTTCACCAACTTCCCTTACCAGATTATTGTGGGACACTGCATTGGAGTACGCTAACTTCAGCCAATGGCCAGATTCACTTCCTGTCGCAACTTCACCTCCATTATCGAAGATATGACTAAGATGTGACTGACCCACAAAACGCACCTCTGTCTTTCCTCCTGTTATTTCTCATCCACCCTGTAGAAAACACAAATCGAGTTATTTTGGCTTAACCTAGCTATCCTATGAGTTTATGCTAAAATTAGCTAGTTAACAAGCGCAATGTTGGTTTAATAATACATGTTTATACTTGCACAGCTATGCTGTCCTTTAGGGGTCGACCTTTCTTGCCTATTGCATGTACATTGTGAAACAGCATTCTCATCTTCCCAAACTTGGCTGACTTCTCGAGGACCAGGAACTTCACTGCAATACAGGCCTATAAGGAATCCCATCATCTTCGCCAGTTTAGTAGCAATGCTTTCAGTAGTTGCTGCTGCACAAGGCTCATGGGAGAGTTTAAGTTACATTAGTAAGCTGCTGCTATCTTTCTTTTTTGATTGTCTATGTGAAAATTTGTCCTTTCAGTTTTTCCTTGTCATGTTTTTGGACTTTTTAGAGGGTTGTCATGGGCCTTTCCTTTATCATAGTTGAACATTTTATGCTCTCGAAGTTGGAGTGTAAATTTAAATTCCATTGATGTATAAAGATGATTCTTTATACATACACCAGACAGAGCTGGTCATAAAGTTATCCTCACTTCATGACAACTCTATGTCTCCTATTGTGAATTTTAGCAACAGCTGTTGTGTGAAGCAAAATGGCTACATATGATAATAAAAATTATTATTATAGCTAATAAGACAAACATGCCGATACTTTGTCTGTCAGCCTCAGGCCTATTAATAATTCAGCAGTAAGAGTCACAGTCTAAAATCACAGTAAAAAAAAAAAAAAATAGAGCTCCCCCAAAAGCTATGTATAGTTCCCACACTGATGTGGTTGGAAGATTTTTGGAAAAAAAAACACTACAAACTTGAAGCGGCATATCAAAGCTAACCACCTGGGAATCGAGGTACGTTATTGTCTCCTTTGCAATAAAAATGAGAAAAAACTAACACTCAAATCATATCTCTGTTTTGGTTCAAGCAGATTAACCAAAATGCTAATCAAAATTATACTAAGTTTTAAAATTATAAATTATGCTGAGTTAGAAAAGTCTAAAATGATGGTTAATGACTAAAACCAGACCAGATTTTTTTTGACTAAAATCAGACCAAATTAGTGTTAGTCAACTAAAACTTGACTAAAAAATTAGTATACAGTGGAAATATGAGAAAAACTAACAAGGACATGTGACACAGGACTAAGACTAAATTTTAAAATGGCTAACAAAATTAACACTAGTTGCAGTGGGAATTTACAAACAGGTGGGTCATTTCTAGCATTCAGGGCTATTTGAGTCTGGTTTGTTAAAACGGATACTGATTTCAACAGAGTTCTCGCTCAACCCTAGGTACAGGTATGAGAACAACTCACTTTAATGTGACTAATGGTCTTCTATACTAAAATTGTATAATACATGTTTAAAACCGTTTCTGTTAGATTGATTGTAAAAATTGACAATATGCTTTCTATGTGTTCAGTATGTTATTGGATGTGGGATTGTCAGACGGAGAGAAGAAGGCACCAGAAAGAGATGGAGCAACTAAAGGCCTTGTCTCCACACAGAAAAGTTTTTTAAAAAAGTAAAAATACCAGATGAGGTACCAGTGCTTGGCAGGAAAAAGTTCAACAGTAGATGCACTGCCATCAAACAGTAAACAACACCATTAGGAGTAGGTTGTTGCTGCAGGAATCAATAATTGAGGACATCAGAAATAAATAGAACACCACCAAGAAGGAACAGGAGAGGCAAATTACTACAAAAACAATAATTGGAAACATTTTAAAGAAATACAGACTGCAGAGGACTGCACAGGTGATTCTGGGCTTTTCAAAGAAGTGGGGACAAAGACCAAATGGACTCTTGACCTTTGAAAGAAATAAAAAGGAATAGATTACCTGCTGAATGCAAACAGAAACTAAAGGCTTTCTTTTTAAGAGACGACATCACTCGGATGTAAACAGGACAAGAGCAAACTGTAACTCCAAAGAAGAAGAAAAAAACAACAGTGAAGAATCTGCATCAGAAGTTCCTTTCTGAAAATGAGCACCAGATATCCTACTATTGGGTGGTTATGGCGCAATGGATAAGATGCCTGCCTTTGGTGTGAGAGACCCAGGTTCAATCCCCCACTGTGACCCATCCACCATTGTGTCCCTGAGCAACTCCTCATTGCTCCAGAGGCGTGCGACCTCTGATATGTATAGAAATTGTAAGTCGCTTTGGATAAAAGCGTCAGCTAAATGAATAATGTAAACGTATTGTTTCTGCACCAAAGACCGTTTTGGGTCTGTTACCAATGAAAACCTTTGAGGAGATGGTACATCCAACAATGTGTGATCCCAAATCTAAACACCATACTGTGTGTGGTGAGTGGAAAGACTGTGTCTACTCAACACATACAATGTTGAGACCACCTGCAAACACAGAGAGCCCTTACACAATTGACTCTGGTAGACAATGCCAAAGTGAACGATGGAGGAGTCCCGGAAAGAAAAATGTGGTGACAATCACAGCCTATTTCGGAGGATCAAATCAGCAAACCACTCTACATCTTGGAGTGCTGTACACTGCAGCTGAACAATCACCGGTGACTTCGTGCAACTCACCTTTGAAGAGGCATGATCTCCCAGCTATATGGGCTCACCTCAGCCCTGTGTTAGACATGGGGAGGGAGAGATATCCTCTAATTATTCACCTTGATGTCTTCTGCGGCAGCCCAGCTGCACAATACAAACAGAAAGGCAACGTTTACTTTTGATGCCAGTCATGGAAAGGAGGCTCCAGATGTTGTGGGGGTACCCTTAAAAGATCAGCTGTCAAAACTGTCCACCATGGAGAATATATTCCCAATGCAGAGGCCATTCCACCAGCTGAGGAACATGGGCACTTCGGTGGAACTTTTTCTCGAGGGAGAAGGAGATGTTCCCACCTGTGCCTGTCAAAGGAACAATGAAAATCCATCATGCCATCAGTATCTCTCCAGGGACAATTAAATACCGGGACATAACTTGCCTTTGCCAGACAGAAAAAGGTGTACTTGATTTTGCGTGCTATGGATTTTAATAGGATAACAGTGGAGTATAGGCAAGCTTGCATTCCAACTAAGAACCGTCACAGCCAAAGGTCATCCTGAAAGACAACATCGGGCAGTGGTTTATTGTTAATTACGATGGTGAACCATACTCAGGAATTATCTTTTAGGTTAAAGATGATTCAAGAGTGAAATGCATGCATAAGAATGGGACAAAGTTTTACTGGCCACGTCCACAAGAGGAGATTAGCTGGAAGAGCAATGACCAGAATGTATGCCTGATGAAAGAGCCGTGACTTCTAAATAAGGCCTTCCCAGTTAGAGAAGGCAGTTTGGAATTTTCCAGAAACTTGGTTTGGAGACCAGCTGGCGTCAGCTCGAGTAGTGTGTGACCCCTTGTCACCGATCAGTCACAAGATGGCAAGTTATGTAGTCTGAACAGCACGGCCATCGGCCGACGTTGAAAGTTTTGTAGTCTGCACAAGCCTTTAGCTACTAACTACTGCACTCAGCCGTTAGCAGCAGCTAGTGGTTACTGTAGCGTAAAGCTATCTATCAGGAAACGTCAAAAATCACAGAGTTGAGCAGAGCAGCCAGAGGACCATTAGAGAGAAAACCAGAAAATATTTCCCTTTCCTTCATAGCCATGAAAAGAACTTTATAATAATAATAATAATAAATAACAATAATAATAACCTCCAGCCCTAGTTTGATGAGCTCGTATGACCGCTTCTCTGGAATGTGAACTGGTCTGTGTACATTTAAGGGGGATGAGTATTAATGATCCCAGATGTTGGCATTTGCCTGTTTTCCAGGGTCTTGTGATTGTGTAAGATTTACATATGAACAGTTTTTATTCCAAGGCAGCTTTAAAAAAAACTACATATAGCCCCTTTAATGGGTGGTGTCTGTACAATGATATGGTGCATAAGGTTGTTTTGTATTTGCTTTATTCATAAAAATGCACAAGAGAAGGCTATTTAATTAAACTTTAACTTTAACTTTTTTAAATGGTACACCTGAAAAAACAGATTCCCATGAGCTATGTTAGTACAAATAAACAAAACAGTAAAATGTTCAACAAAACTGCTTGAAGATCCTTTTTACCTTGAAAAAAAATGCTCATAGTGTCGATGTTTGTGGAAGAAAGCAATGATAAACAGATGAAACAAGGAGTTGACTTTTTAGCTGCTATTATTATGTGGTAAGGATCCATACTTTTTTTTTCAGTCCCTCAAGTGCTGAGGCTCTAGTTCTCCTTCTTGTAAAAGCCCCTGAAAGCAACATTTTGGGGCTGCCCTTTCTTTTAAAAGTAGACCTAAATATCTTGAACAACTCTGGGTTGATAGCTACAAGTTTAGCAATTGCTGGTTGATACACAATAGCATTTCAGTCCATACTTGCTGGACTGACGAATGAAGTGGTCAGGGATTTTTAACTGTAAGAAATTGCTTGATCAAATGAAATAAAAGATAAAATCCACCCTAGTGGCAGTGCTCCACAATGATTCACAATTTCATATTTGCTTTATCATCAAACAACTAACTATTACTGTCAGGGACCTAGACTTGAACCCAAAAGCAGACAGGTAATCAGTCAAGTCTTCTTTCTGGTAAGTTAAGGGACAAGGGGACTGACTGACTGACACTTGTCTTGCAGGAGTGAAAATCCGGTAGCAGGGGAATCTGAAGGACGAGCATGTCCAACTCTGGTAAACTAACTATTTTGAGGCCCTAAGTGTGTTCACTTAGTTTACAAAAACTGATGGTGAATCGCAAATGTGCTCAAACGTTTTCAGAGTTGAGAAGCTCCACAACGGCCACCGGGGGGAAGCTAACAAGCCAGGCCACCAATCACGCTGACAGTGCCCTCTGTTCCCACACTCACACAGACAGCTGAAGCCAACACAGCAGCTGACTCCAGCAACACCGGCAGAAAATTCTATTATTATTATTATTATTATTATTATTATTATTAAATCAAACATTAATTCATATCAGTGTACAGTTGTGGTTACAATACTTTCTTTCTATTGCTTTTATTTTATAGAATTCTTATTTATGCACCAATATACCAAAGCAAATTACTTGTAAGTTTAAATTGGGCAATAAACCAGATTCTGAGCATTTATTTCAGGTGATAAAGCCTGGCTGCTATATTGGAGCTCTGCGGCCTCTGTGTTGGGGGGATTACACACAATTTGAGACAACGCTACCCTGTCAAAATTAACACACTAAGGTATTTTATTTTGAAAATTGACCGGATGAGCTCAGGCAGCCGCAACATAGGCGGACTCAGTGCCGGTAACCTGGAAAGCCGGGATGCTACATGAAGGAACACGGCTGGAGGATTACACTGCAGTATTTCATTCATTATGAATTAGCGAATGTGGCATATCGGCATATTATTGCGGAATCCCTGTGTGAAAGCGGCTCTTGTTAGCTGAGTTTGGCTGTTCCTCACCCAGTTGTATTCCTTATACACAACTGTTTCTGTTTCACCTCCATATTGAATTTATGATCGTTAGCACCTGTCTGGTATAACTGCTTCTTAACCTTGGCTGTATCCTCTGCTGTTCCCATGCTGTTCCCCTGTGTTCTCCTGCTTGACTGTCTGCCTCCTGGTCGCTGCCTCACCAAGCAACGGCTTATGCCAAACATCACCTCCATCGCCATCACCTCCTCCCTCTTTTCCCCAGCAGACCGTGGATCCCTCATCATCACCCATCCGCACTTCGTCCCTTGTGTGTAAAGATCCCATGAGCAACAATTCACTGATCAGTGTCCCAAGATTGTGTCCTCCGTCTCCAGTTCCATAACACTGTTTATTTATACACCCAATGATATGCCTTCAAAATCCCTGAATTTGTGCAGGTGTACCTAGAAGAATTGATGCTGTTTTGAAGGCAAAGGGTGGTAACACCAAATATTGATTTGGTTTAGATTTTTCTTCTGTTAACTCTTCTGTTTGTATTTGGTTAATTGATAAATACAGTATAATCTATTAACATGTTTATTTTTGAAAGCATTCTTACTTTACAGCATTTTCCACACCTGCCTGAAACTTTTGCGCAGTACTGTTCAGACTCCCTGTCGTTTATACTCCTTACGGCTACATCGCCGTCCTCTTATTCACCTCAATTCTGTCTGTCCACTTTAATGGAAACTCCAACAATAAACTCTACTACCCCTAAAATTAAGCTACAGGCTGCACAAATTCAGTTTCATTACTTAATTACATATTTTTATTTACAACTAAGAGCACAACGTCCAACATTTTAAATTTGCCAGTTGTTTGCAGATGTTGTCTATTGCTTTGCAGTGTGCAAAGCACGCATGAGACAACACCTTGACAAGCAAGGCATCTGTCAGCTTCCGTGGTAATGGCTATCAACTGCATATGGTGATGCAAGTGCATCTCTGTTAAAAAGGAGTACAGTCTGCAGTTGTGTGACTTTTTGTGATATACTCTGAAGTGACAGGCTTTTTTAAGGAAAGATCCAATATGTTTCTGCAAACTGAGTGGGTCTTTATGTTTTATGTCAACATTGGCCAAGTGCTCAGGCCACCTCACTTTGGACATGCAGTCCAAAGATAGACTGACAACTGTAAAGACTCACATTTTTCCCTCTTTCTCCTCAAATCATCTTTACCGTTTTTCCCAGAGGAAATTCCACTCCTCTGTAAGCCTCTCATTCTTTTAACCAGGCAATCTCACCCTTTTGGCTTTCAATGGCTTGCTAGCCTCCTGCAGAGCTGTCTGTAGAGTGGCAAACTAAATTAAGGCCTCTTAATGAAATACCATTAGCCAGGTTTTCATATTTTAAACCTCTAACAATCTCCCTGTTCTTACCCAATACCAAAATGGTAAATCAAAGCAACATAAATCCAAACCTTTCAATGAACTTTACAGATATACTGCTTTTGCTACTGATGATGTCAGTGTTCTTGTTTCCAGTTTGACATCCAACTTAAAACTACAAGTTTACTTTCTTTTCCTTAGGATAAATGAAAATTAATACCTCACATACAATGACTTCTTCTTATCAGATACATACATGGACTATATATAAGAAATGGACATTGTGATCATGACGTCACCCGTTGGTTTGTGGACCGCCGTTGTGAAGCTTCTTGTTTGGCTGATAGGGCCGCCATGAAGATGAAAATAAACATTGTTCAACTACAAGTCTCAAGTCAAGTCTGTGTGCGACATAGGTGTGACTCAAGCCTCAAACTCGAGTCCCCATTTCTGCTGTATGGTAGTGAAGTATGAGACAAACATCCAACAGAATCCTGCAGACACATTTTACACGTACACAGAAAAACACCAATAAATGCATGTAGACCACAATTAGGCAGATAGTCACTGATAATTGATATTAAAAAGGGAGCACTATTTTTTTTTTACCTTAAATCCACTCTCCATTCCAAAACCCTCCAAACCCAAGAGCTGAGCCCAGAAAAAAAAGTCACCTATGTCAGAGACTAACTAACCCCACAGACTCACTCTGAGCAGTCTCACAACACTGCTTTCCAAACACCAATCAGAGGAAACCAAATTATAACACAGTGTAAAGAAACCTATTTGGAAGAATTTAAAGAAGAAACTCAAATATTTGAATGTTATCTGGCCGTCAAAAGATTATGAACTGGCAGAACATACAGGCTCAGTGACACAAACCAGGAATAGAAAAAGGAAGACACATGGCAACCAAGACAAAACAGAATATGAGGTCAGTGTTGGACGGGCGATGGTGAGACAGAGATCCATTTTCAACTCTGGATCCAAGTTCAACTCTGTAGTCGTAGATTTCAAAGAGGTAAATGAATTCAAAAAATCAAAAATCTTTTTTCCTTGTCATTATTAGTTATTACAAGTTTTCTGCCACTTGTGTCCTGTCTGAACTTCGCCTCCTGTCTGTGTTGATTGTCTAAGTGTTTCCACCTGCGCCTTGGTAATCACCTCCCTCTTTGCACACTTAAGCCTGAGTTTTCCCATTGTCTGTTTTCAGTCGTACTTTGTGAGTCTGTGAAGCATCCTAGCCCTTCCTCTGTATTCTCTTTGTTTCCTGTTGCCTGTATTCTGGATTTCTGTTTGGATTTGGAGTTTGGATTATTGCTTTTCTTTAGAGTAGGAACTTGATGAGCTTGATTTGATTTGATTTCTGCCTTTGGAGCTGTCTGCCTCGCTTTGTGTCTAAGTTAATTTTATCCTGTATTAATAAACTTTAATAACATAACCTGCTTAACCAAGATGACTTGCGGTTGGGTCCAGCCCCTCGTTTTCCCTGTGTCTGTTGTAGTGAACCAACCAGTGATTATTTAATTATTTTAAACCAAATGGGAAGAATCCAGCATCTCTCTCCTTGTCATCCCTAAAAGAAGGCGAGGTGAGTTATTTCATCCAAGGAGGGCCTCATCAAAAGATTTGGCCTTTGTGACCTGCACAGGAAAGACACAGCTTTGGTTGTGTAAAAGGACCCCTGCACAGACTCAAGCAAACATGCTAGGCTCAAAACTGTTTATTCTGAGATGCATCCAACCACTCTGACCATAAAGGTGTCACTAAAGACACTCCACAGGATGAGCAAAAGGGCAGGGTTACCATAGTAACGACGTCCCCCTTTTCAAATTACCTCAGACTTCTAACATCTAAGAACCCCTTTCTTCAGTCCTGATTCTCTATCCCACCAAAGAGCCATTAAAATGGACTCTAACATGCCCCCTCCTGATCACGCCGATGTACTGAACTGGTAGAGAACAGATTCAAATTCCTTTGTGTGAACAAAGAATGTTGTCTCCTGATAAACTTGCCCTATTACTCTGTCTAGCTAAATAATCTTTAACAGTTCTCCTCACTTCATTGAGTAGTTTTATTACCATGTTGTTCTTGTTAGTAACTGTGTTGAAAAGAAGGAACCATAAAGAAAGTTAATTTAAAGTGCTTTAATCTTCATTAACGCTCACTGACATTCCTGCATTATGTTCAACTAATGCTTTGTTTCAAACAACTTTATATACTTTCTTAGAAATGATATGGTACAGAAATATTACAATGTGTTAAATGACCAATTTTCGCAGATCCAGAGCCATGGATTGAATTTAAAGTTTGAGTAATTAAAGTTATCGTCATTCTCCTTTCATTAGAGGACAAGAAGAAGAAGAAGTATCACATTGCCATTGTTACCTGCCTCTCCTTGTGCCTAATTTATATTACTGTGTTTTATTGTTTATAATCTGATGCCATGTTCTTAGAACTTCCTTCTATATTTTAACTAAGAATGTTTAATAATCAGTATTCTTCTGGAAGTTAAGTTTATTTAAGCTGTTCTTCCCAACTGCATTGAACACTATAAAATGTTTTAACTGGTAACTATTGTAATTTTTATGGACAATTAATAACTTTTCCTTTCCTTTCATCAAATGCTTAAAACTAAGAACTGCATAATGGTTTAGGACATTTAAGAGTTGATTGTTGAAAGATATTTGATTAAAACGCACACAAATCGGCTTTAAGACCATATTAAAAGTTAAGAAGCAGAACCTCAGAGGGACCAAGCCCTCCCCTTGGAGACACGCCCCAGGAGACAAAAACACAGCTCTGTGGGCACGCGAGCTCTCTTGCACCTGTCTCGCTCCTAGCAACGGCAGCAATCAAGAGTTTGGCCGGGAAAGACCTCCGAGACTCTTAAATTTTCTTCCGTCTCAAAGCAACTTACTAAGACATATTCACGAGGTTTTTGAATTTACCTTGTCTTTTGTTCTCCTACTCTCAAATCAGATTTTTTTCCCACAATAGACCATTGAACTCCATTATTCTCATTGATTGCATCCTGTTTGTTTAGTTATTGTTTTTATTTCTTTGATATATTTGACCTCACTTTGTATTCACTTTAGTTGTAATCAGTGTTTGGAATAACGGCGTTATTTTTTCAGTAACGGGGTAATCTAACTAATTACTTTTCCCATCGTTACAACGCCGTTAACGTTACTGGTCGTTAAATGCGGTGCGTTACTATGTAATAAACTGTGTAATCCGAAAGCACCAGCTGGCTCACACAGCTAGTCAGAAGGTGGGTTAATACCGAGGTAAGCAGTGCATGAAGTGGACCGAAGTGGACCGGTACGCTGCGCTCTCCATATCAGGTTCTCTGGGCGCAACGTGGCGCTCACCTGTTCCCGTTCTCGCCTGCCTGCTAAACTCTGTCGGCGGGGAGAGACGAGAAGCTGGGGTCCCTTTCAACCAGCGATTATGTTGGCTAAGGCAGAGTCATGTTTCTTGGTAGCCAATCAGAGCCAGTGTTTTTACACACATGCCAGCACATGCGCACACACACACACACACACACACACACAACAGCTAAACAGAGATTCGATGAAGCAGATTTTTTTTAACAGTAACGCAAATAGTTAATTTCCCTGGTAACGAGTTACTTTTATTACAGAGTAATTCAGTTACTAACTCAGTTACTTTTTGGAACAAGTAGTGAGTAACTATAACTAATTACTTTTTTCAAGTAACGTTCCCAACACTGGTTGTAATAAATCTTCAGTTAATCACGAACCGTGTGTGTGTACTGTTTTAGTTCCTAGTCACTGGACGGAGGGTTCACCTTTTGATTTGAGACTGACTCATTAAACTTTAAAATAATTAAGCAATTATTAACTAACTGATCACTAGTGAAGAATTGCATAATTATTAAGCCATTCCTAAGGCATCCTGAAGGCCTTGGGCAAGCGGAAATTCAGGTGGTGCCCCAAAACGAGTGCTTATAATAATATTTCTGAATATTATTATTCATAACTTTATTTACAGTAAGCAGATGTGCTGCACTGTGCTCGGCTGTGAATGAAAGATGGGCTTCCTTAATTTGGAACCGTCAAGTTGTGTGGTGCAGCTACAATTGGATGACATATGCAAGGGAAATGTGAAATAAAATCTCTACTGGAGGTATGAACAGCTTTCTCCCAAAGGCCTCGCCTCATTTGGTGTTTTGATGGCAGTGGTGCAGAGTGTTTGACTCCAAAATCTCTCATAGATATTCTGCTGGGTTGAGATCTGGGGATTGTGAGGGACATAGTATATGATTCACAGGATTTTCATCCTCACAAAACCAGTGAGCTTTTAAATCTGCATTCATCATGTTTCTCAACTTATTTAGTCAGGTTTTTCTCTTTTTTTTGTTGTTTAAATTTGGCTACAACAATGTTATCATTCTTTCTATTCTGCCTGTACAGTGGCTTCGTCGGTAGCCAAATAAATTAAAAAGAACTACTGGACAAGTCCTTGGCTTTTCAGATTTCTGGCAATATACAAACAGCATAGCTATGAATTGAATCTTGTCTCAGATAAAGCTCATTCAATGAGATAAAGCTCATTTAATGAGATAAAGCTCATTCAATCAGTCTTAGAAACTGAATCAAACAGGAACGAATCAAGACAATAACTTTTTGTGTAAAATATTTATTTATTTCATTTTTTCTTGTCTTTTACTTCATCTACTTTTTTCTTTTTTGCAGGCCATCACAACAGCCTTCCAGCTCACAACAGTTGAACTGAAACGGATGGCATCAATTCAATGCTGAGAGCAGTAGATGACTCATGCCTTATTTAACAGGGCGGCCTCTTGGCTGGCAAAATAGATGAGGAGCTCTTGAGAAAACGAGCACAGAGGAAATGTAAGATGGAGGAGAGTCAGTGGGTTGTTGCCTCCCCCCCCCCAGCTTTTGGCAGAAGGAGACGCTGGCGCTAGCACTCGCACCTCGTAAGGTGCTATCTCTCCAGGGAGACTGCATTTTGTCCCCGCTGGATACGACGCTCCGGCCAAAATGACACGGAAGGAAATGCAATGTGACAGCAGCAGCAGCAGCAGCTATGGGGAGAGGAAGGGCAACTGAGGGGGAGGCTGGTGTGTACGGGGGTGGTGATGTAGGCATTGCAGAGATTTGAGGAGTGTGTTTGTGTGTGTGTGTGTGTGTGTGTGTGTGTGTGTGTGTGTGTGTGTGTGTGTGTGTGTGACTGGGAGGGGGAAGAGGGGGACTAGACAGTGTCACGTGTTTGTGTGCTGGATGATGAAAAAGTGTGAATGAATTCCTGGTTACTTTACATTCACATGTATGTCTTTGCAGTGTTTGGGTAAAAAGTGTGTTTCAGTCTGGATAAACAGCTCACACCAAAGATTGTGTAAGTTAATTTTAGTTTAGTGTGTAATAAATGTGGTATGGCAGGTCACATCGATGTCTTTTATTTGCCTGAAATACATGGCTGTATTTGCGTCTGTTGTTGTCATAGAAAATGTTCTTGTCTTTTTAGCTGTTGCTCTGAGTAAAGATAGGAGTTGACATCTGAGACAGGAACAGCTAAATCGCAACCTCCTCTGACCTTTTCACAGTCACTCGTCTGTCTCTGCACAACTTAATCAGATGGAAAACACGATCCTGGCCACAACCCTGCCATGTTGGACACCTTTTATTGCCCGCCCACAGTCAAGATGTAATTCAGCGCCATCTTTTGCTTGCACACAGTCTGCATTCCTGCCGTTGCTGCTGATCTGTTCAAGGAGATGTTAGAGTTTGCTTCTAGATCACAGCAAAGTGAAGTTCATGTTTTCAATAAAGCCTGTGGGTTCTCTGACAGCAAAAAGAAACAAAGCGGAGGAGGCCGGGTCGACTATTTACTTGATACTAATGGTTTTCATAATGGTGGAGGCGAGTATTTTGGAGTGAACCCGAAGCTGTCCTTGGAAAACCCTCAATCACCCTGACTGCACTTAGTGCAATATTGAAATCTCTGCCTTTTTTGTCTGTTGCTCCCCGTCAGTGTGTTTCTCGTTCATTTTCTGTCCTCAGTGCAGATGTCATTATGATGGGGTTACTACTTGAATAGATAACATATCCTGTTACAGGGAAAGCTCAGGGGAGCTGCTGGAAAGAATGCATGGGAAGGATTAAGAAAGCCTTCTGCGGCTGACCGTCTTCTTTCCCTGGGCTTGATGTGGAGCTTACATGTGTCAGGCAGGTGGACGTTTTAGTTATCTCTCCAAAGTGATAAACAGGGGTCAGCATACTCTAACCCAACCCTTACTGCCTTTGTCTGTCCTCAGAGCCATGCAGGGCACTGGTCTATTGTAAACTCACCCTCCTGCCACACTGTTCTGCCTTATTTTTTTTTTTTACTTCTCTTTTCTGGTGTTTTTATTTTTTTGGAAGTCATTCTTCCTCTCCACCTTGCCACTGCTTATCATCACAGTCTAAGGTAGACCCCATGCCAGATCCACCAGATGCCCAACGAAGGCTTGCCCTCCCCAAGACAAACTAAATACCTAGTCATAGTAAACAAAAGGAAAAAAGGAGAATTATATATATACATATATAATACTGTCCTAATCTAACCTTATTAAGTTAAGGTTACCTTACGCGTAGATATATGTGACTGAAATGCATCACAAACCATAAAGTCAAAACATTCAACACACATGGCATTTTGTTCCAGTAGGGGCTGTGATTAGCCAGCTTTATCAATACGCAAGAAGAACACAGAAGAACATGCAAGCTACACTTGTATTTTTGAGGTGCAAGCAGCAGTACAAGTCAAAATGTATGAATCTTTCAAGGCGAAGCTGTGAGCAGTGTTCTAATATTCTTTAGATGTCAATGTAAGTTGACAGTTTGACTTGCGGGTTCAGTCACATAATGTATGTACACGTAGTGTAGTGTTAGGCCAGATCCACTTGAGAATAAGGATGGTTATGGTTTAAAAAATGTATGTAATCACTGAAGTATAAATTGGGTTATGAACCCACAGTTTTATTCCTGTTATCAGCCTGCAGAGAAAAAGAAATTGGACTCAACTTTGCAGTGACAGAGTCAATACATTCAAAGGTAGATGTACAGTAGACTACATGCTCTCTGGACAATATGTGCAAGGAATGGCTAAGGGGTTTTAATTTTTGGTAATCCAAAAGTACTCTAACAAGTTACTTTTCTCACTAAGTAACACTGTAATGCAAAGTTTTTAACGGCAGTATTTTTGTAAAGTAACTTTTTTAACCCAACACAGCAGTAGTAAAGGCAAATCATTCACCCACCATCCACCCAGCCCTCAGCACACTACCATCACAGAACAATACCATTTAACTCCTAAACAGCCTACTTATAATCAGTATGCATTTGTTATCAATGTATCATTGTATTTTTGATTTTGACCCTGATATTATATGGTAAAATGTGAATATGATTTTTCTGTGTCAGTGAATTGCTGAGATGTATTGTAAAGTATTTTGTAGGTCTAATACTAACAATATTTCAGCAGCTGTAACTTCATTAATGAGGGGAAATTACTCAGGGACTGAGGTTTTTTTACATTCTACATACCGCCATAATGAATTGCCGGAGGCAAATCCTTGGAGGCAAGATGCCAAGACACACATTCTATTTCTTGCTTACACAAGGGTTTACCCACAAAAAAAGTAATTTTAGGAAAGAACAGGCTTGATTTGGGCTTATTAGCTTTGCAGAATTAAAAGTTCTTACAAGCAACATCTGTTTCCCAGGTGTTACCTGAGGGTCTGACTGATTCAGGAAACGCAATTACTTACTTACCATCCCATAATTAACATGAGATTATCAAGGAATATTAACAACCTCAGCAACTACAACAGACCTGCATACAAGAGTAAGTTGGTATGTACCACTCATTCACCGTTCATTCTTCATGAACCAATGATATGTCTGCATTAACTCATCTATGGTGCTGTTTCAATGTGTCAAAGTTGTTTGACCCAAATAGAATGGTATCTCAGGGTGTAAGTGTATGCTACCTTAATTGAATAATAATATGTCATGGTTTTATACATCCTTCTGTTCTCAATAATTTTACCTGCTGGTCATTATGCACACTTAGGTGCATTAAATCAGTGATTAGTAAAATTATGTTTTAAGTTAGAAGCAGTCTTTTTTTTACCTATGCTGAAGTATAACAATCGTGATGACGACCAGGATTAATGGGACCAGGACTGTGTTGCATTGTTATGTAGTCTTTCTAATGTTCACTACCACTTGCTACATTGATGCATCCATTATGTGTCTGTCTTAAACACTTAATCTCAGTCAAACTGAATTCAGAATACTCTCTCCTCTGTCAAGATTGAAAAGCTGTAAAACTGCATGTTTGCTGCCACTACAGGATCTGTTACCACTACTGCTGCCAATGACAGTTGTAGTAATATTGCTCACAATTATTGCTGATAAGACTAACAGCGAACACATTTTGGAAGATTTTGAGAACATTTAACTTATTTAATTATTTCTATCATTTTTGAGATAGATAAGATATTCAAATTTTACACCTCTGAAAACAGTCTCTTAGTTAGACAACAGTGCTTAAGTCTCTGGAGATATATTCTGGTTATTTATTAAAATAATAGGAGCTTTGCTTCTTGTGTCTTATACTAATCTTGAGAAATTTGTTGCTATAACACTACTTGTACTGTATACAAATAAATCAATTGAGATGATTTGTTTCCCATGGAGTCTAACAAGACTTGTGGGTTGGAAGGGCAAACATCCAGAGACTTTGTCAAATCTTCTGTCAGACACTGACAGACACTGAGAGAATATTGAATTTAAGTTTTTAGCAAGTCATAATGTCCCCAAGCCACTGAAAGTGTGTGGGTGGGGGCAATATCCATCTTGAAAGTGCACATCTTGCTAGGAGGGTGGCAAAGTAGAGGGTGTTGTTGCTAGGTCAAGTATGTATCTTTTACACAACAAATCCAAACACGGATACTTGTGGTGTCATTGTGGAATATTTAAATATGATAGTTTGTTCTTATTTGCCAGTTATAGTTAATCACTGTGGTTTAGATATTTACAGTTTAGCAGTCCCTGGCAGGTACTGTGTTGACAACTACATAGTTTGCTAGCATGTGGCTAAATGACTACTCAGCTACAGCAGTGCATTTTGGGGTGCTCCGGTTTCTATTCTCTGCGCAATGACAGTCACTTTTTTGGAGTAACTAATCCAAAGGAAAAGCACATGCTGGGTAGTAGGAGAGGCATTGAAAATTTGCCATCAAACATATAGAGACTGGTTAGTTATAGGGGCTTGTGAAGATGAACAATCTCAGCAATGCTAGGCCCTGTTATGCCAAGACAAAACAAACTGTGGCTAATTAAAGAGGCCTGGGAGCTTGGACATTCCCAACATATAGTTCAAGGGACGTCAGAGGAATTACATACCCAGCAAATATGGAGAGCTGATGGGTAGTCCAAGGAGCCTGGTAGCATGATCATTCCCAGCAAATATACAGTGATTAGTTGCAGGGGCCTGTGAGGCCTCAGCAACTCCCCATCACTGCCCAGTCGTCACAAATTCATCATCTCTATCAGCTTCATTTCATTACCCTATCGGCCTTGACAGAGTCATCAACCACCACCATCACCACCACCACTAGTGTTTGTTCTCTGTTGCAGGATTTCTCTTAATGCCATTGAGTCTAAGCACCAAATACTTTCTGTCAAGACTATCACATATCATCAGTATTATCTTTACTTCATTCACTTGTCTGTCCTGATTTAAATTAAAGCCTGACAAAGAAAGAGCACCAAAACGCCCAGCTCTGTTAAATCATACTTGAGTGTGAGATTTGAGTTTGAATCCACATCCTGGGTTCCTACTTCATAAGCCCCCCCAACAGCAGCCATGATGTGACCAATAAAATCTACCACACCATTGTCCTTTGCCTTTGCAATGTAAGGTGTCACAGGAGTTTGCTTTCAACTTTGAAATTCCAATAGGGGAAGTCTCACGGGACGAGACTATTTTTTGATTGCTGAATACATTTTTGGATCCTGAAGGACATTGTTACATGCTAAATGATCTCATAAATCTACAGATGAAGATATGGATTTAACTGTACGCTGTTTCCTCCAAAGCCACCTGAGGACACTGGGGCATTGCAATTGAACCCTCAGACAGAGTGATAACCTGATAAAATGATATTTATAAATATCTTTGATATTTGCCCATAACCAACCTGCCTTCGGTCTTTTGCACAAAAAGGGAATTATACAACATGTTTCAAAATGTGACTTTCGAATACCACTGTCACAAATAGGAATTGGAATTCTTTCACCACCATCAACAGAATTTTATTCTAGATGAAAGAAGCACCACTCTTTCCTTTAATATTGCATTGTGGGAGAATAATGTCCATCATCAGCACACTCAAAAATAAGGGTTGTTCAGTCTGTACATTAAGAATGCAATTATGGTACGTGGTCTGTACTTGTGCAGTGCCTTTCTAGTCCAACCATTCAAAGCGCTTTTACACTACATCACCTTCACTCCCTTCACACACTAAGGCAGAAGCTAAGGTTCCCCGAGCCATAAGAAACAGAAATACACATTTACACACCAATTTGTAGCCAACCAACATGCAGTTTTGGGTTCAGAATCTCGCCCAGAGATACTTAAACATGCAGACTGGAGGAGCCGAGGATCAAACCACTGACCCTCCGATAAGTGGATGACTGCTCTACTCATGAGCCACAGCAGCCCTCAATTAAGGTTCACACGTAACGTGTTATGTACTGTACATCAGGTGTGGACCGCAGGAAAATAAGCTAAGTGCCATGGCATCAGCTAATGGGGATCCTTTAAAAAAATTTTTTTAAAAACACTCCATTTTGTCACTCTTCTAGTGTGAACACACTGCATAATCAAAACCTGCTAGAATATGTAGTATGGATTTATGACAGCTAATGACATTTTGACAACATCATTCCCGGAAAATACACAGAGCTGACAGGCAGTTCAAGAAGCAGGGAATATGGACATTCCCAGCACAAACAACGAGCCAGCCTGTGTATGTATAGCTGACTACTGACTGTTTACAGATCTTAAAGTCTCAGTAAGAGTTAATTGTAACATTAAGTGTTAAAGAGCAACATTTGCAAACCCCTGTTGATAGGCTACGATCTTCTTGCATAAGTAAAATACTGCTGATTGCACCTTCAGCGTTGATCTGGATATTTTACTCCCTCATGGTGAATGAAACAAGGTCATAGCTCCATGTTTGATCCTGTATTTCACATGTGTAGTATGTGTGACTGAGACTCACCTGTGTTCCTCACAACACAGCAGGTCATCAGGGCAGAGTGTAGAGATGAAATCTATGTGCTTCCCAGAGCTGTAAATTCACTCGTACACACATCCAGTTATCTCAAAGGCCAACCATTTAGACCCCCAGGTGTCGTAAATCTTGCTCTCTGGCTCCCGGACAAGCCAGACACCAGGATTACAATTCCACATCCATCGCTCACACTAAAGCCCCTAATTCCCTGTTACACAAAGCAGAAACAACCCTCCCTCGCAAGTGCTCCAAAAAGTCAAGGGATGAAAAAAAAGTACTTTAGAAAGTATTTTGTAAAGGAGCCAACAGCCTGCAGTGACTTTGCAGTGATTTGATGAATAGTAGCTGCTGCAGCTCAGCTTCACGCGTCATCCCAGTGAATCCTACTCAAAGTTGCTCCTTGTGTGCCTATTAACACTGTGTTAATTACCAGCAATTAGCTCAGCCCCACACCTGAACATATGCCATGCTGACACACAGCATGTCCTTCAATGAGATTGAGGGAACTGAGAAGAACATACAATGGCAACAGCCTTAGAACTTCTTTTCCCAGATCGCACCACTGCTCCTAATTTAAAGAAAAATCTGCACAGAGTAACCACCAAACAACCTGCTAAACACAGCAGAACATCGATTATAGAACATGTAATGCACACTGGTTTGGTAATGAATACTGAAATGGGAATTTTACATAGTCCATTCCACCCCTAGATATAAAGATGAGAACACCCATGGCGCACTAGGCTATTTAGGATTTGGAATAACTAAGGAACTGGATAATTTGGAACTGGAATAACTAAGTAACGAACTTGCAGAATTCACATTTATCACCCTTCAAAATGTGCAAAACAGAGTTATTAGGAACCGAACGTGAAAAGGTTGGAATACAATAATTACAAATTGAGAAATGACTTACAAAAAAGGCACAGAATCTTGGCGGATGACTTACAGCCTGCTAATTCCATCTGTTACCTTAAGGGAACAGTCACAGACTGCATACCCTCTGTCCCGCAAAGTTGTTGTCCGACAACATTGAACACTGCCTGGCCTTTTGCCATTCTTGCTGTGTAGTTGGGAAATCCAGAGGCGGTGATAGCGTTTACCATGAAGCATGGTCCCCTGGCTGGGTACTGGCTGAAGTGTTCTGTGAGCCTTATCCAGCAGCGGCAATACAGCCCAACCTAAGTTTTCTTCAGTCTCTGTGTCTATTGCACACAGAGCTTCCCTGGGCGGTACTTTTAATGGACTTTCAATGTAGTCCTTATAGCTGAGATAGTTGTTTGTCTTACTTTGGTCGATTTTCCAGCCTCTTTACAGTTTATTTCCACAACAGGAATACTTTATGTGGAAGATCTGCAGAGCTCCAATCCTTTTTTATAACTACTGAGTCTGACAATATTATAGGAGTGCAACACTAAATCAGTGCTCTTTAACATCACACACGAGTCAATTATCCTCCTTCATCTCATAGTGTTGCTCAAAGCAGATGGTAACTTTTACACGGATAATTACACACACACACACACACACACACACACTACTGCACACATTTCTGCCCAGCCACACGCTCATAGACAACCACAGAAACAGATTTTTATTCAGAAGGTAGCAGAGGAGGTTGCTAGGAAACCATTGTTGAATGGCGTGCAGCGTTAGCATGATAGCTCTGGCTGCCTTGCCGCTAGGTATGGCTGGGATTTGAGATTTTGCTGGCGAAGTGCAAGAGGCTGAGAAGATAAGGCCGGAGAAAGCGGCGCTCAGTGCTGGGAAATAGCAGGGATCAAGCTGAAGGGGTAAAACAGTCGCTGAGCTTGATCCTATTCTGCCTGTCCAGATTTTTTTCCCCTCCACTTCTTCTTTCAGCTCCATGTGAATGACTGCGTTCGCTGTAGCCGCAGCACAGATAGCTTTCCTTCACTAAAGCCGAAGAAATAATTAGACAAACCTTTGGGGATTCGGGGAAGTGTTAAGAAGAAATCATTGGTTTTGGAGTGAGGTCGAAGAGGTGGATAATGCCTGCCAAGATGCACACACATAAACATACTCAGACTGCAAAGGCACAGACAGCATCTACACAAAGAGTGAATTTAGAAAACAATCTTTAAAGATTTAAGCTTTGGAAAATTGTGAACCAGATAAATGTTAGCTGTCGTGCCTTTTTTAGGCTTATTATTGTTACTACATTAATTATTGGCATCAGCTGTACATAAAACCTAAATAATAACCTAATAACCTCAGGAAATGGGGAACAAATTAAAAAAAGGCCCTGACAACCTGCTTTGAAAAACAATTCCTCTATAACATTAAACATTAATGACTACTACACTCCATGTGCATGTGGTTTCTTTAGATTTGATTGACAGTGACCTAACAACCCACCAGCTGTCATCAGATACTAAAACCTGAATGGTGAATACAGTACGTGATACACATAGTGAGAACGGTGGGGGGTGTAAAACTGTAGTAGTGGTGGTAGTTGTACAGACAAAACTAAGAAAAAGAATCCATACAGATGGAAAGGGTGAGAAGGAGAGAGAAGCTCAGTGCACCATGGGAAGTTCCCCTCCACTCTAGGCCTATAGCAGCATAACTAAGGGATGGTTCAGGACTCACCTGAGAAAAGTCTTAAGCCTACTCTTAAATGTGGAGACGGAACCTGGTTCCAGTTTGGAACCAGGTTCCATAGCAGAGGAGCTTGATAGCTCAGGCTCTCATTTTACATTTTGGAAAGCTGTGTTTTAGTAGCATAATAAGGTACTGTGAGCTCTTTAAGATAAGATGGTGCCTGACCATTAAGAGCTTTGTAGGTGAGATTCTGAGATTCTATTCTGGATTTTACAGGAAGCCAATGCAGAGAAGCTAAGACAGGAGAAATATGATCTCTTTTCCTGGTTCCTGTCAGAACACGTGCTGCAGCATTACAACTTAATACACTGTGTAAAGGTAGCGTATGCTGTGTTTGTACAATGTCAGCAAAGTGAGAAGAACAGGAAAACTTTAATTTCACAGACATTTTACATTCTTTTTTAAATCTTTTCACTTTATAAAATTTGAAATTATAGCAGGGAACACAAGATACGGAACAAGAACCGCAGAGCTAGAGTAACCAATTTAACCAACAACAACACAGGCAGAGTTCTTTACATAGGAATGTATTCATACACACATCTTATTATTGAAAAAAGAGAAACAGACGCTGTTAAATGCTCTTTTTACAATCCATTTATTTCCGGTATTTTTTGAAGACTATAAACAATCTTTTCCATGGAGCGTAACAATATGAAGAAGTTCATGGGGTTCAGGGGGTAAATAACATTTTTACATAGACCTTTAGATATTTTTAGGCATATATCCAGAGGAAACATCAATACACAAACCCAGTATCCTTGACATAAAAATGTCAGAAAGTTATATTCTGGTGTGCGCTACACTGTATAATATATTTTGTCTTTGTAGTGCAAGTAGCCTTTCATAATGGGATGTACTGACTCCAGAAATAATACGGTTGTTGAACTAACATCCTATTTCCCCCTAATTACATGAAAACAGATCATATGAGTGAGGGAGACATGAGTAACTACAGCAGGCTTCTGAACTTTCATACGGACATTAAAGGTCATAGTCATTACTGAGCACACAGACACAGCCTGGATATTGAAGGAGTCAACACATGACAGACTTATCATGTTAATGTCTTATGGCGATTTTTCTGAAAGCTGAATTCAGGATAAAAATGTAATTTATAAATGTTCACATGGCTTTGGATGTGAAAACACAGGACTATGTGCCCACATCAAGATGCAGACTCTGTAACACACTCACACACAGAGAGAGTTTGGCACAGCACAATATCCCATTTCATGGTTTGGCTGGGAAAAGCCTAAAAACATGCAATGTGTGAAAACTCAGCCTTTTCCATCTCAAAAGCGTATCTGCTTGTGCATGTGCTCTGAAATGTTTAACACCCCGTGCAACAATGTAAATTGGACACCCTTTGGAGGTGGCAGAGGCAGGGAGAGAATGTGGAGCGATGGATTTGAAGTGTGTGCATAAAACAGAGAGGTTGGGGTCAGGAACAGAGAACAGCAGGGTATTTAAATAACAAAGACAGCGATTGCAGTTGCAGTAAACTGTTTCTATCCGTCACCCTTCTTTTTTCGCAGATGCCTCTCCTAATTGAGAGCCTTTTTTGGTAGGTTGAGGCCCTGCCATCCGGGAAGCAGCAACACAGTGTGAGCTTTCCTCCGGGGGGGCCTTCAGCACCCTGAGGAACCCCTCTGACAAGCCTGTAAGCCTCTTCTCAGACCCTGGCTGTCTGAATCCACCAATTACAACTTTCATTGTTGGCCCTTCTCCCTTTTTTTTAAAATTTCTCTCCATTTCATTTCATTCTACCCTCTCGCTTCTTTCTCCTTCGCTTCACCTCTATTTCTGCATATGCCACCCGCTTCCTGATTCTCTCTTTCCCTCCTGTTCCTATTTCATTTCATCTCCCTCCGTCTCCTCCCAATTTTCTTCCTCATTTTCTCTCATTGCCTCTGTTGTTTTCACGACACAGCTATCCACCAGTTATTGTGTGAGTGGTGGAGCTCCATCTGCACCCCATTAGGCTTGGAGACAGGGCTTTTTGTGGCAACGGTAGGTGGGAACCTGTACAGAAATGACCTCCGTCAGTAGGGATTAAGGGGACTGAGCATTGTAAACAGCTCCAGAAAAGAAAAGGACTCCACTCACATCACCTCAGCATCAGTGATTCAGCACTTAGAGTCAGACTGGTACATTGGCTTGCTGATACAGTATCAGACTTCAGGAAACCAGATATTGGTCAGTTAATGTCGTCCACCTTGGAAAGGATTTGAGGTTCATCTTGGAGCTTCTCCACCAGCCAGAGGAATCAATCTGGTGGAGTGTGAGGGCTTCAGGCATGGCAGGCTGTAAAAGCTGCCATGAAACCTGCTGTCCGTCTTAAAGGACCACATTTACTTTGTGGGAGTTCTAAAAACTCAGCCAAAAATCCAAGGCTAATGTAAAGAGGGCCTTATACATATTCCAATTTGTTTGCTGTGTTATTTCATGATTTGTCTTTTAAGTGAGACTTATCACACAACACACCAACATGCTGGGCATGCTGATTATTTTTTGGACTTTGCAACTTAACATATTTATAAACTGTTTATAAAATGGGTGGGGAAGACTAGGGCTGCAGCTAACAATGAATTTAGTACTCAAAGCTTCTATAGATGTTTCAATGATTCATCGATGTGTTATTTAAGAAGTACTTTGCTTATCGACGCCCCCCACCCCACTGATTACCAATTACGTAATTATATGTGGAACTATAACCAAAATTACCATCAATAAATAGCTAATAGGTTGAAGGATTTGAAATTAGGATATGTATATTTACTCTTATGCAGCATTAAAGAAACATCTCCTATATACACAAGCAGTTATTTAACAGCTAAACAAAAGCAAAACACATGAGATCTAACAAAAATGCCCTAAAGAACAAAGGGGTGTGCATGTGTGACAGGGAGAGAGAGAGTGTGTGTGTGTGTGTGTGTGTGTGTGTGTGTGTGTGTGTGTCGGGTGCAAGCCCAAAGAATGTACGTTTGTTCCTGTGATCTGCACCGTATGTTCAGCGTGTATGAGAATGAACACACGTGTTGCAGATAAACAAAGCACAGTGATGCTGTGGCTTTAACCTGTCTCTCCGTGTGTGTGTGGTTGTGCTTGAGGCCAAATCAGAGGTGTGTGTGTGTGTGTGTGTGTGTGTGTGTGTGTGTGTGTGTTGTGTGTGTGTGTGTGATCTGTGTCACAGACAGCCATACAATACAAATATTATCCCCCAGTTAAACAGGATACAATCACAACAACAAACCTCACAACAAATGTGAAAAACACATCAATACATGCACATTTACAAAAACTAACATTCCTGTACTTAGTTAAGTAAAGTTACACTGTTAAGCTGTTATGCCCAGTTCAGTTACCTATCCCTAGAGGAAGAGAAGCTACTTTGGTGTGCTAATTGTTGCTGGCTGGTTCAATATGGATCGTCCAGGTGGGGAAGAATTGTGGTTCTGTTCTTTTGCTGTGTCATGTTCTAGTTGTGCAGATGGAGGATGTGATCGCCCTGTCTGCTCTCTTCAGAGTTGGCACTGAGCTGATCTGTTGCTTCTCTTAGAAGGTGAAGTTAGCTCGCAGAATTTGTTAGCCGCTGGCTAACTGAGCTGGTTTGCAGGGTCTCAGGCAGGCACTTGTGAGCAACGGTTAGGTTCTGCTCAGGTTGGACACGCTGGGAGACAGCTGCTGCAGTCGGCAGCTCCGGTGATCAAGTTCAGAGAAATGAGAGAGCAGAATTAGCCTGCAGTTTTGTTGATCAGGTGCCATCATGGGTTACAGGTCACACTGACCAAACGTAGCTAGCTGGGTCCATGGACTGAGTTCACACCTTGGTGTGACTTCCTGGAATATTGTGGGAAACTGAGTTCAATGGCTCAAAGGTTTAGGACACACAATGGACACATTCATCTGTGAAGCCTCCACGGTCCCAACGGTGGTTTTGAGGACACTTTGTAGTGATGAAACGTCAGTGTCACAAGATGAAATTCTTTGCCTTAAGCCTGGCCTCCATGTGCTGAGCAGAGGTGGAATAAGAGAGATGAAATCAGAGAGCAGGAAAGAGGAAAGGAGAGGGAGAAAAAGGACAGAAAGGAATACAGTATTTGGAGAGAGATTCCGATCAGATATTGTTTTTTCAAGGCCAAAACTGATATTTTTGTTAAATGTACTGTTGTGTTTTGGGCTAATATTCGATATTGTCCTCTAACAATTTTATACCAGAAATACATTCAAACTCTGATACCCTGCGCGTTTCAGAAAACACATTTATGTTGTATGACATAAATGATGCTGATGTTTTTGATTGCTTTTCAGCCTTCCCTTACATTAAAATGTCAAGTTCCACATGTCCCTAAAAGAAATGGAATGACTAAATTCCTTATTCATATTGTGGACCAGATTTAGAAGGGTTGTTCCTCTGCGGAGCGCTAATGTGCTGAATCATATGTGTGGAAATGTACTGTTATGATGGCACAGGAGAAAAGGCGACCAGATCAACAAGAACCTGGTTTTGTTCACGGATTATCTGTCTCATGAATTATTGTCAGAATACAGTGACAGTTTCAGCAAATAAGCAAAAAAGTTATTTTCATAAAAGTTACCTACTGATGGACTGTCCATGAAGAAAAGGATTGCTCCTCTGATGATCATGGATGGGCTCAGTAAAGGTCTGATGGTGGTGCTAGAGCAAAGGCAATGGGGTCATCAAAAGCATTAAGATTCATCTGACCATGAATGTCAACCGCAGATTTCATGCCAACGTGGCCTGTAGTTTTTGAGATACCTTTGACCATGATCCAAAGTCTTGTGCAAGGAGACATTTTGAGCAATGATCTGTGTGTCAGTGTTAATCTTTAGGAATTACACCTAATGCTTTCACTGCTGTCCACTACACATCTTATTATGAAGCTGACTACTTGCTCTGTCAGATTGGTCCTCTGGGACACTGACGTGATTAGTAAATGTAATGATACTCTGCCCATTACATTTGGTGTTATATATTTTCCTGATGGAATAATATAGTTAAGGGGTCAGAAAAATCATTTGGGGTCCATGGATGTCAATGGCAAATTTGATTGAAACCTGGCCAGTAGTTTTTTGAGTTCCTTGACATGGTGTTCCTTAAAGGGAATTTTCAGCACAGGTCTCGAGGTCAGTTTTCATTTTTAGGAGTCATCTAAATTTTATACCAGATATTGTGGTCAATATCTTGCTGGGGACTGAAGTTATGAACACACAGACTAACCCACATAAATCCATAATGATATTTTTATGTAATGATGACCCAAGAGAAAATGCTATTTAAAACCATTATGGTTTATTCAGTGGACACTGTGAATCCCTAATATTGAATCTGCAATCCAGCTACTAGACATCTGATATACAAAGTTGTGTACTTGACCTAAATGTTGGCACTAGAGAAAGACTCCTCTAAACTTATTGGTAATCTAGACACTACGGTTATAAATTTTTTATGTTAGTATTGGCCTGATGGTTCTTGAAGAAATATTGTGAGCAAAGTTCAGGTGCGATGAAGAGGTTTCAGAGACTAATGAAGACTTAAGATAGCATGGTTTATTGAGCCCGGCTGAGGAGAGTCCCAGCATAGAACACATGAACACATTGAATGCCAACACCAAATCTGGAGGAAAATGTCTTTTGGTTTTATGTTTCTGTCTGTCCCCCTAGGTTTCCCTCTTAGGTCATCTTTAAATGGCCTTAACCTAGAACAACAAATCTATCTGATGTTTATACTCCAATGCTATGTCATATTGGAATTCATATCTGAGTTCTTGTAAACATTCTTGTAAGACTCAACCTTGTAAGATTCCCAGAGAACACCGATATCTGCTAGCCTGATGCCTGAGCTACTGTCTCTACCTTATCAGTCCAGCTGTCATCTCCCTAACAGGACAGCTACAAGAGAGAGATAACTAGAGCTGGAAGGTCAGTGAACACTTGAAGAAAACTAAGGAAAGGGGGGTTCATCAAAATATTTACAACCGACCCTCTGGAAATCATCAAACTATGACAAAAATGTTCGTCAGCAACCTTTTTTTCCATGACGAGTTGCATGTCATTGATTCATGTGTGCAGATTCCCAGAATTCCAGATGATGCTCCCAAACCAACAAGTTAATGACAACAACATGAAGGCTTCAATGATTTGGTAGAAAGGAAAACACAATGCACTGTAGTAATAGGAGACTGATGTCCTGTGGATACAAATTAAGCTGAAGGAATACAGCCAATGTGCAGAAGGTGCACCACTGTGCAATTTATACCATGCTAAGTTATCTGTAGGTCCTTATGTTAAGTAAGTATAGAAATTTACTTTAAGTCAATGTTATTGGGCAATCGGCTATATAAACATAGGCTTAGCCTGGCTGGAAGTCATTTTTTCTCTCAAAAAAAGTTTGCTCTTGCAAATGAATGAATGACATTGGCTGGTTTAATTTGTTAGCTAACGTCATTTAGCTAGCTTCAAAACATTTTAAGTGAAACATGTTTGTCCAGGACAAATAAACTTTTTGGCCAGATAAGTGATCATAAAAGTTTATTGTCCTATCATTATACATAGAACTACATAGTGGAAAACCATCTTGGCTTTTTAGATACGTTTCTTAGTGTGTCTAAATGCATATCACATGTTGCTGCTGTAACTTTAATAGCCTGTGAGTTTATTTATTTTATATTTGAACAAGCATCTTGTAATTATGCTCAATTTATTTTTTAACTTACTTTTCCTTCCCAGAAAAAGCTTATTGGCAAGCCCAGAAGATGAATTGCAACTATTATCTAGTCAAACTGTTGTTTCTAAGAATACACAGCAATTTACTTAGAAGATACTTGGGTATGATTTCTTCGCTCAAAGCCCAGGGAGGCATATTAATCAACTAGTTGTTTCAGCCCCAGTGTGATTTTAATGGTAATATTTGTAGAAGTACAACCTGTACAACCGCCTGATCAAACTGTCTCTGTTTCTGGAACATTGGCTACACTTGTTGCCTTAGGGATTTCAACCCTTGATACTAGTGTCACCGTGCTTCCAATTTTTCAATACCTGTATTAGCCCAATTTAGTTTCTTTAAAGAAAGAAAACATTTTGACTAACATTTAATGACTTTTTGGCGACTAAAACGGAGTCGTCAGAGCTGTGCCTAAAGCAAACAAAACTTTAAATTATTGTTTCAAGTGTTTACAGAGGCTGGTGTTTATTATAACATATAACATATATTTCACTTCGAGCACTTATTTGAGAAACACCACAAATAATACACATAACTTGTTTATCAAAAACGTTCTTTCTCGGTTTCTAACTTCTTAATCATGTTCAGGCCACTCAGATTTCCTTTGTGAACCCTTGGTGGTACTGACCCCAAGGTTAGGATCCAGTGGACTACCACAGACACCTAATTAAGAACAGTGATTAAATTGTGGACTGGCGTCTATGACGCACCCATACATATGATTTTAACCCCTTCCAGGCAATCAGGACTAAGTGTTTTGCTTTTAAATAGTATAATAGATGGTTAATAAGGGCTGCATACTGCCCCTCTACTAACATACTGCACAGATAATTCTCTCCTGTACTGCCTCCTCCCTCTCCTCCCACACAGATAACAAAGCTTGGGTCAGTGTTGTGACGTTGGAGGTGTGCCACAATCTGATATCCATTGCAATACTAATGACTTTGAGCATTTAGCTGATGGAATCAAATTGTCACCTTCTGCTCTGCCACTGGCCTCCACCACTCAGAGAACAATGAAACGGCAGCACTGAGAGAGGTTGTGTCTGAAACTGTCAAAGCATGTGCAGTGATGCAGACTGACAGATGCTCCTCTCACTGCACGCATGATGATGATGATGATGATGATGAAGGTGTTTGCATGCTACTTTTCATAACACAGGCAAGATGTCAGTAGAGTAAAATAAAGACTTTGAGTGGGTATCAGGGAAATTAAATGTGTTGCAATGTTTTTCGACATATAGTAATGGTGTTTAGGAACTGTCACATTACTTTGAGCAGGTACAGCAGGGATTTGGAACCAAAAGCAGGATGCCAGAGCAGATACAGTCTTTGTTTTATTGGTACTACAACTGTTATCAGTTCGGGTGTATATAATTACTCCTATTGGTTCTTTTTCACTACTAAAAGTGATTTCCAAAAACCACATAATTTCAAAAAAATAATAAATTCAGAACTCGACTACTACTACTACAACTTAATGTTTCTAGAGCTGCAATAGTACTGTTTACAAATGCAAAGTTATACTCTCTCTTTATTATATGCTTTCTACATGTTTACATGCTTATGCTTGTCTAATAGGTGTATTGATGAAGTAATGGCTTTTTACTCTCAAAGATTTTATTGAATTTCCAGTAACGAGTGTAGTTGTCTTTAACTCGAGTAATCTTTGAGATATATTCACCTGGTTCACTTCTTCACAATGGTCTCTGTGCTCTGCAATGTCATGCATTCTCATTGGCTGTGTGGACAGTAGCAAGATTTGTGGTTCTTTCAAGCACAATAAATTAAATGGCAATGCTACAAAAACTGTGTAAAACAGATACAATTGATTTACCACTATAAAAACATAGAATAGAATTTCAAAATCTGAAGGTTTAAGGGCAGTGCAGAATGAAGGCTGGTGGCTAGCAGACTGGGTTGAAGGCTGAAGCTAATGGCTACCAACGTGAATGCTAGCAGGCCAGGAGTTAGGCTGGCGGCTAGCAATGGGAGGGTAGCTGGCTGCTTGCTAACTGGCTGGGTGCTAGCAGAGCTGGCAGGACAGCATCAGGACTGGCAGGTTGTAGACTCATGACTGGGAAACTGGCTGAAGAGCAGGCTGAAGGCCAACAGGTTGATTAATGAACTCCATGGCCCACTTTGGTAACAAACCCCCCAGCCAAGGCTTAGAGGCATCAAATTATCTTTTTGCAAATTAGTTGATTTTAATTTCCATCCACTGAACTTTTGATATGTTGTGTCTAATGTGTACTACTTTCATACTTTCGTTTTTTAAACCTATGATCAGTTCTACTTTCCCATAGGAACCCATAGGAATGCAACCCTGACTAATTGGGCAGGTAGCATCCAGTGAGCTTAGCTAGTGAGCTGAGAGCTGCTGCCCATCTATACCCGAAACTAACAGTCAAACCACAACATAAATGCAAAATCAGCGACAGCTAAACAGAGCTTGACATTGATTCATTAGTGGGATCAGCAGCAACCGCAAGCCTTTCATATTACAAGGAACTGAAAATTAGCTACCAAAAGATTTTAAAAATGCATTCAATCTTGAGATTACTAAAGGTAAAATAAAATAAAAATGTAACATTTGATTCAGAATACATGAACATAGTTTAGTCAAACAGTGACCTAAAGAATTCAAAACAAACTACTGGGTTTGGGGGCAAAAATACAAGTATAGCACGGTATGTTAGAAACTCTGAGACGGTAAACTCTGTTTTTCTAATGGAAAAACACTAAAGTCTGAAGCAGAAGGTGTGACTTCAGCTGCCTGTCAATCATTCCTGGCCAATTACCAAGTCAGCTACCACAATCAGACAGCTGGCTGTTTGGTGAAATCTGCTGGCTGCGTAGGCAACATCTAGAAACATCTGGGTTAGTGAAGGAAAGTAAAGTGATTACAGCTGACTATTTTCCAAAGCATACCAGAGTGTTGTAGATCTGTCTGACATGTTTTATTTACCTCAACGGGACAGACAACCAGGGCTTTATTTCAGACAGGTTTAAAAGAGAAAGACCTTTCATACTAATTTCCGTTCTTTTGAAGTATCAAAACACTCACTCCGCAGAGAAATGCACGCAAGCTGCATTCAGAAATTGTGCTTTTAAACAAGCTGTCAGGACATCTGTAAGGTTGTGATGATGTCTCACACAGGGCCCACCCTCTCCACCCATGGCTTAGAAACTACCTTTGCAAAGGTATGCCATTGTCGTCTTACAAGCATCAGATCCAATAGTATTAACAGAAGGCGTACCAGCCTGTTTTAATGGGTAGTTCACACAATTGTACACTTCAGGCCACATCCTTTCCACTCAAAGATTTTATTGACCACAAAACATATACACAGACAATATGAAAATGCAACCGCAGTGTAATTCACACAGCACAATGCCTGATTTGGCATAAGATGTTTATTCTGCATCACCCTGGTCTTAAACTGTCAACCTTTGTCACCAAGGGCATATTTTGAACATATTTAACTACGTGGGGAATATCAAAATCAGATTTGTGCAAAGTTTTAAACTTCAGACCGTTGCTGTAGCCACAATGTTTTTCACTAGGATGGTGGCATTGGCAAAAATGTTGCTGCTTTAGCCAGACATGTGTCACTCCCAACATTTAAACATCCCTACCTTTCTTTTTTTGATAAAGGTTAAATTTATTTAAATTTATTTACATTCAGCATGATAAGGGACTAGATTTAGATTACGAGCACACTAAAGAAAATCTCAATATTATGATTAATCCAGGCTCCCATCTTTGTCACATAGCCCAGAATTTCCACAAAATGCAACAAGATATTTACTTATGCATGGGCTGTAAGTTTATCTCAAAAATATATTTCATTAGCAAGGACCACACTACAACAACATATCATTTAAAGGTTTAACTGAAATTCATAAGGTATGAATTTTGAGGAAGGATAAATAGATGTAAAGGGGAGAGGTGACAGTGGAAAAAGGATTTTGTCTGGTAGATCTGGGACGATGTACAGAAGCATAGGTGGAGAGAGACTGAGTGTGGGGGTTCCGTTTCTGATGTATTTTCACCTAAGCTGATTACGGACTCCCAAAAGAATCTGATAAAATGTAGAGAACGGATGAGAAGGTCTGAAGTAAGTGGAAAGCGTCCAGCTGTGAGAGCAGGTGTTTTCGCAAGCCTTTGATTAATATTGGAACATGAGAAGGGGAGGCCAGTGACTAGTTCAATGAAGATGTTGATTCCTGCTAAGTAGGTGTGGATGGTGGAGGACCGAATTTTTTGGATGGAATCAGCATGGGTGATAAAATTACAGATAGACATGATGTCCAGAGAGGAAAATGACAGCTGGTGTGGTGTGACATGCCTTGAAAAAATTCCAGCCAGTTAGGTGGGCTGAGAGAGTGCTTAGGACCAGGCTGTTAAGGATGGCTTCTTGTGAAGCATTAGCTTTTCTCAGTTTGAGTTCTCAGCTGTGGGGCTACTTGAATGCTGTGGCTGCAAATGGGGGGGGGGGGCAGGGATTGGCTAAAAATCTGATTCTGTGGCCAAGTGTCTGAATTTCTACTGATTCTGAATGAGTCAGCGATGCTCTGGTGGTATCTTTGAATGTGAGCTGCCTTGAGGATGAACTGCTGTTGAGACAAGATTAATTTGAGTCGGCGAATGAAGTGTGTGAAGACTGGAGAATGAGAACCTTTGTTTAGAATCTCTATGACTGTGGGGATATCAGAGTGGGATGTCGTAGACAATTCATGTCCCCACAGACTGGTGGCTGACGTGGAACACTGGAAAGGAGGATGGTCGAATGGGCCTATCATAAATCCCTCTTTGACTTCTTTAGCCAATAAGGTGCCAACAGTGTGAGGCTCTGTGAGAGTGGACTGGAGGATGTGGCAGGCGTGAGAAGTCCTGGGAAGTACTTCTATACCTGGATGGAAATCATATGTAAAGCCCAATAAAAAAGTGGATCTGGACATATGCCAGGGACATTTACCTTAATGGGAGTGCTGAGGTGCTGTGCTGGTCAGTCTGCAGACGTGGTTGGATTGTGGAGACGGGTACTCCTGGCATGTGCACCTCTGCAGGAGGATCTGACTTGCAGGAGGTGGTAGCTGGAAAGAGCGCAGCACAAGTTGTTGAAGTTGCAGGGGATTTGCCTTCCCTGTTTTTCAACTCCCTATGGCGCAGGGATATTAACTGAAGGATGTATATCTGTGGGCCTAGGGATGATGGGAGGTGGGGTTGTGTCAGGTAATAAATGATACGTGAGGAAGAAGGATGTGAGCAAGGGGATGGAGAACTGACTGTTCGTGCTGTGGCAGGGTGGGAGACAGGAAAGGGATGCACAGGCTGCAGAGATGCAGCAGTAGAGGGAGGAGCAGAAGCTGTGTTGCTGCAAGTGGTTGAAGGAATGGTAGAGGAAGGGTTGATAGGATGATATGATGTATGTGCACTGGGGTATTGGGATGCCTGCGAACATAGGGATGAAAAGAAGGCCAAGATCACCTGAGGCAAGTCAAACACAGAGGGAGCAGACACAGGGGAAACACAACCTGATCATTGTGGGCCATCTACTCCCCCGATTCTGCTCGACATCTGCTTCTATAAATATCATTAGTCCTGTTATAATTATTATCATCATTATTATTGCTAACATCTTTACTATTATTATTTTATTGATACTCCTATCATAACCGCTACCATTATTTTACATGTGGAACTTGCACTGTGCTACTGTGTGTAGTCTTAACAGGCAGAAGCCCCAACAAAGGGAGTTTTCCATTGCAACTATTGCCAAGTGCTTGTTCATTGTGGGAATTGAAATAGTTGGTAACTCCTGGGTCACACAAATCAGATGAATTAAATAGCATACAATTAAAAGAATGTAAAACCAACCATTATTTGTTTTTTGGAATCAAATTCATCCAGGCTGCCAACTTTTACTGTTTACTTTTGGTGTGATGCAGTCTTGCTGAGGTCGGTGAATTGAAGTCAGAGCCAGCGCTCCTCAATTGTCAGGAATTTTATTAAAAGGTTCAGCAGCCAAATTTACATCATGGTCAATGATGAATAAGTGTGATCAGCATAACAACCTCCAGACATCATAGCCTAAATTGGGAGCCCAAACCTAACCAGGTATCTGCGAATGTTCCCCCTCAGAAACCGTGTGTCAACCCAATGATCTAGTGAATTTATGAATACTTTTGTTGTTGAAATTGAAAAGTGTAGGTTTTGCTTCAAAATTGGAGGTGACACTAATGGTGGAAAACACAACATTTAGGTGGCAAGTGACAATTCAAAATAATGAAATATAATAAAATGTAATGCAACAAGACTTTCAGGCATTCTGTATGTTTTTCAGATATGTATTCAACTGTAGATTAACTGTAGTACCATTTTTTATTTAATATCATCCCTGCTGAGTCAGCACACATGCAGGCATGATTTAGTCTTTCCTCCTTTTTTGTGTCTTTTTGTTTGGGAATAATTATATATGAATGTGGCACAGATTTCATTAATGATAATTCATTTCAATTTCAATTTATAAACTTTAATTGTGCCTGTGTTTCAGCAGCTTTTCTGCTCATGTTCAAAATTTTCTGCACATTCAAAATACATCCCACATATCTGTGTTCTCTGATGTCCAGAAAAAAAGTAATTCTGAGACTAACGTCATCATTTAATGAGAATTTATAATATTTTTTAAAAGTCTACCTGCCCTGTACTCTGCTGTGCAGTAGCTTGTTATTGCTCCGCTGGTATTGTAGTATCCCTAGCAGGCCAAGAACCCCGTTGGGGACTGTATGTTTGGATGAGTGCAGGAGGTGGCAATGGAAACTATCTGAAAACACTACTTAAATCTCATCTTTAGCACCTCTGATAAAGTGCAGCTCACAGTCCCATCAAGTTTGCAGCTCAGTTTTTATTTATATATTCCAAAACTCTACCGGCTACGTTACCACTTATTATGCTTACATTAGATTAGATTATTATATTGTTTTATTAACCACACGACAAAGGCACTGGAATTTGTTTTCGGTCCAGTGTGTTGAACTCTGCATCACATACATAAAATATGAACAACAAATGGACAATACGCTTCACAATGTGTACCAGTCAGCGTTGTCAAGTTACTGAGAAATTTTTATATATTACTAGTTACTTATTACTTCTTATTTACTTAATACTGGGCGATAAAAGTAAGTAGTTACGTTACTCGTTACCTTACCATATTGCTTTCAGCTCAGGGGTGGTGGTGGAGAGAGAGAGACAGCGAGAGGAGGTGCTCCACAAATATGTGCTCCGCAATACAACTTCTCAGTCAAATACAATTTTTAGTACACCTAATTAAAAAAGAAGAAAATCAATATGTGGCAGTCAGTGTTGATAATTATCCCATATATGGATTTCTTTGTGGGACGCCTTCACCCCCAAACAAAGCAGTCTCTCCCGAGTTTATTAACTAATATGATCTTCATAACAGCAGCAAGGAGTAACATAAGCATAACGTTTCGTATCGCCACCAGCTGAAATAAAAAAATAAAGAAAGTAAATTCCGACTTTTGAACTCCTATTTCTTTCTGCACATGTGGCCTGTTTATGACAGCAGTATTCAGTATTTTTACAAAACTTTAAATTAATGCCACTCTCCCCCGACCAGTCCAAGCAGCACTGACAATAGTTGCTGGAGTGTTTTTTCTTTGTCACGTTGCTGTGCTTCAATAAACCAAATGTAGAACTGTTCGCGTTTGAAAGCTTTTTGCTGGTCGCACAGAATCTACAATAAACGACAACGGGGTTTGAGTTATGTGGGAGCCAGAAGGAGCTCAGCTCTAATAAGGAGGGTCTGAGCTCCAATGGAAGTAGTAAAGTTATGCATCCGCTGGGGTCACTTCATTTATGAACAACCATTATTTTGAATCACAAATCATGTCTTTTTTCATTGTTCATAATTAGTACCTACTGTTATTTACTTTAAAAGATAAACAGACTTAAATAACATACTTTGCTAATGAACTCCGCTGCGCATGACTGACAGGATGCTCTTCTCCACCATCAGCTAATGTGTGCACAGTTTTGACCTAACAGGTTGGGGCCATGACCCACAAACATGAACTCAGTTGTATTGTACTGTATTAGACTCTGTATTGACTGCTGCTTATTTGTTTAGTATTACTGGCTTTTTGATGCATCCTCCAATTAGTACAGCACTACATATACTAATATACTTGCTACTAGGGTTGAGCCGGATACTCGGTCCGGTCCGGATAAAGCATTTTTGCATTTTTTTAAAGCATTTTTTTAAACTGTCAGCTGGCTCTAACCAGTTTTTTTGACTTCACCAGTGTCTGACACTTTCTTGCTGTATCTAAAAAAAAGGTAGTGGTATAAATAAATTATTTAAAATAATATTACAAATTAAGCTACACACGCACAACCCCCCCCATCTGTCTCCCTCTTACTCACTCACACACACTCTCACTCACACACACACACACACACACACACACAACACACACACACACACACACACACACATATACCTGGCCTGGACCACAAAGCGAGTTCAACAAACCCAGGATATGTTTCCATTATCTGGCTTCACTAACCCTAAGAACCGCGATCTGGATAAGCGGCACCATGAAGCTGGTTATCAAGTCGGTAAATTAACCCAGGGTTTCCCGATCCAGCCGGGAGCGCGTTCACATAAAAGAGGCGGTGTTAGCAGCAGATGATCAAACAGACATGAACAGGTCCACTGTCAGCAGAGCGTCATATTTTAGGGTTAAACTGTAACACTACAGAAATACGACAGTAGCACGGCTGAAACTGACACATGCAGGGAGACAGAAAATCGCAGACAGTGTAAATGTCTAAAAGAACAGGTGTAGTCTATAATAATGTGTTGATAAAAAGTGTTCTTATGAGCTGCAGAAAATATCAGCCTTATTCTTTCAGCTCGGCTGTGTTTCACATTAAAAGACTCGGGCCGTTCACCCTCACTTTAAAAAAACTTGTCGCCACTTCAAAAATGAGATTAATTTATTTAACACACTCAAAAGTGTTCCAAACATCGTTCTAAATTAACTTCATAAAGCAGCACCTTTTGCGCTCACATCGCATAAGGTGGGACGGAACATGACTACAGTCTCTGTAGTCGGCCTAAGAAAGCTATACTAACTTAAATAAACAGACTATGTTCATATTAAAATTTAGTATTTCAAAATCAAACTGTTCATCATATTCAGCCTCACATAAGAAAAATAAAATCCATTTATTTAATGGCTGTGTCAGGCTGTGTGAAACGACTGGGAGAAAATAAAAAATCTTAAAGACATTTAAAGGCAGTAAGTAGGCTGATCCTGCTGTACTGTAAAAACCTGTAGGCAACATTAGCCTGAGGCTTTTAATCAGTCTCTGTAGGATCGCCATAGTCAAGAGTTTCTCTACATCACCGCTGCAAACATAAAGCAGCCTATTGGCTAAAACAGTCTGTGGGATTTCCTACAGATGGTGATGGTCAGTAGGCAGCGTTTTCACAGAGTTAATCTCTTTTCTGGAACATAACCTGCTCGGATCAGGTTAACCGTTCATAAAAAAATTAAAAGTTAAAAAAAGAAAGTTATGTTGAGAATGAAAACTCTTGTTCATTACATTTTACTTCATAATTGCAACAGCATGTGTTGTATTCATTGTTGCTAAACTTGTTCTGTATACAGTTTGTTTGTTATCGTGATCAAAACCATTGATCTGAAGCTCAATGCTGATGCTGTCATGTAAATAGTTTTCTAATCAGCAATAAATATAACAATTTCTGATCAACCCATATAAATTACATGCTTAAAATAAAATACAGTTAAAGCCCCGCCCATTTCAAGACAACCCGACCCACTTCCGGGTTAAATTCCACCCACTTCGGGGCTAGGCCCCGCCCAGTTCGAGTACGGATACAGATAATTCATCTGGTTAACAGATACAGATACAGATAATGCTGTACTCGCTCATCCCTACTTGCTACTGTGTGCTGGCGGCCTGCAGTGCGTAAAATATATTAATACCTACCATAAAGGGCGGATTTCAGCAATAGTCTTTGATGGCATATTTCAGGCTATTGAAACTTTTTGTTAATAGCCTGAATTATATTAACTATGATTTCTCTCTCTCTCTCTCTCTCTGTCTCCCTCGTTATTTATTTATTTATCTCCGTCGGTAACATTAGTTACTATATTAGAGACGCCCACAAAGCTCAGATTTTTACTCAAACCCTGGACGACAATGTTCTTTGCATCTTAGACTGACACAATAATGGCAGTAGCTACTTACAGCTGAGGAAAGGCCTGTCTCCCTCATTCTCCTTTCTTCCTTCAGTTTTTTCCAACTAAAGGGAGAAGTTTGCTATGGAGGAAAAGCTGTTTGTGAAACATCTTTTAGAAAAGTGATCTATTACGCCTCCCTGAGGGAAGCAGCTGGAAGATGTGATGAGCAGGATGTGATGGATCGGAGATCATTTTCTTTGCTCGCTTTACAGTCCGATGAGTATATAAGGAATCAACTAAGGCGAGTGGGTTGCCTAAGACTTTGGATGCTTTGATGAAGATCAACTATAATTTTTTGTGTGTTTGGCTGTCCGTGCTAATGTACTATACTGTAATCGATGATAGCTGAGTAGAGAACAGAACAAGGAGTTTATGTTTGAGGAAGTAAAGTCTTTGTTGAGCTTTTGCAATGATGTGTTCAGTGTTAGCTATCCAATTCAGGTTGTTGCTAATGTTCCTAGGAACATAAAAGAGTCAGTGATTGGATTGCCGTTTATTTGCATAGGTGTTCTGGGAAATGGCCTGTGTCTGAAGTTAAAAAAATGAGTTCCTGGGTTTTGGCTGTTTTAAGCTGGAGTTCATTGTTTGAACACCAAGTGACAGCTTGGTCCACCCTCCATGCAATACTGGGTTTCGTTATTGTCTGAGATGAAGCCTACAATGGTTGTCTCGCTTTACTGTTCTCACTGAAGTGTTCGTGGATGTAAAGTGGGTGGTGTAAAGGGAGAAGAGCCAAGGGGAGAAAACACAGCCCTGAGGGGCTCCTGTACTGAGGGTGAGAGGGTGTGAGGTTATGTTTTTAACCTTACCCTCTGTGATCTATTCCACAGGAAGCTCCTTATCCAGTGGCATATGGCTGGGTCAATGGTCATGTCCAAGAGTGCGGTAAAGAGTTTTAATGGGTTAATAGTGTTAAAGGCGGAACTAAAGTCTATCTACATGATGTGTGTGTAGATATTTGGTGATTCCAGGTGTTGCAGGGCATGGTGGAGTGTTATGCTGATTGCATCCTCAAAAGACCGGTTGGCTTAGTAGGCAAATTGATATGGGTCAGCAAATAGCGTTATATGTGCGTTACTCCTGCACCCCATCCTGCAGACTCTGTGTGGACTGGTTCCAGCTCCCGCCGAGTAAACACGGCAGCCGGGACCTAACAACGTCTCCGAGACCGACAGAGGCTAGTTTGATGAGAGGGAATACAGTACTGAGGTGGTTTTCTTGCCATGTTTGACTGACAGCTAATAGTAGGATCGGTGGCAGCCCGGCTAATGATAAACGAGCTAACTAGCTACAGATGCAGACAGATACAGTTATCAGCATTTAACGGTTTAGCAAAAAGTGATGCTATCTGTCCATCTTCAAGCTCTGTAAATCACCTCGGTACTGTATTCCCTGTTGGTCTTTGAGGCTGTGTTTGGTTGGGCTACTGATCATGATTTCATTGCCCCCTCACCCGGCTCTGGTGCCCATTCTACGCTTCTACCCGCCATCACTCCCCCGCCCCTGGCTATAGACTTTACAAGCCCCCTGGCCTGAAAACCTCCATGGCTTGAGTAATATTAGAAGTGTAATGTTAAACACTCCCCAGTGCTCCAAGCTCCCAGTCCAGGCAGAGTCAGCCAATATGACAGCTAACTGCAGCTAGTAGCAGTTAGGTGTTACTTTAGCAACAAATAAAGATCCCTGTTCATCAGCAAACTGTGTGAATCACAGATAGTCGAGGCAGGGCAGCTGGGGGACATCAGCGGGAGAACCAGAAAATATTGTTTCCTGTTGGCTACCAGAAGCACTACACTCCAGTGGCATCATAAAAATGAGAAAGCTTTTCATTGGACGCTAAATTAATACATGCCCCCGAGTGCAGGATGAGTCATCAAAATTTTGAAATTACTTTCCATGAAATGACAACCTCTAAAATTACCATCCATAATCTACAAAACAATGGTGACATGTAGTGCAAAGTATATGCATTATAAACTAATAAACACCGATGATGATTTCATGGGGACTTTAACTTTTTATTATTTCGCCTCTGATATTATGTAGCCTTTCTCTGAGGTGTCTGTTTGTGTGATGTTTGTGCCCCTGACCCCCATTTCCGCTGCCCTGTCCGGCCTGATGACAAATACACACACACATAATTAAATAAATAATAAAGACGACAAAGGACTAAATTAAAACTCTCTTGTTAAAGTAAAATCTATCTGGCACAACATGATATCCAGCTCCTCATACTGCTTACAAGGCCGCTGTACAGGACAGATTAAAAAAAAAAAAAAAGAGAGAGAAAGAAAAGAATCACGTACTTAATACTTAAATTACAAATTTCAAAAACTTTGTGTTTCAACCAGTCTCATTTTTTGGTGACCAACACAACAGAGAAATACTTATTGTAAGGATATAGTAATACCATATGTTTATTATCTTGCTGTCATATTTGTCCACATACCAATGCAACTGATGCCATAGATCCAGCAGCTGTGGCATCTTCTCAGGCTGCTCAGTATGCAAGGCAGCTCTCCCAGAGCAGCACAGCCCGGTGGATCCTATAATTCACCTAGCTGTGCTTTTAGAGACCTGGGAAAATACATCAATTTACAGACTAAAAGGCAATGGCTGCATTTCCATTTAGATTTATGACTCATTCTCATTGATCAACATAGTTTACAACTGCACTCTGGAAAATAGAGGCATCAAGAATGCCAAAAAAAAAGAAAGAAGAGAGTTGGTCAAACAGTGAGAAAGCTAGACAGAAACTGAGATGTAACAGCGCTTAGAGAAGTGAGAATTAGAGGAAATAACGAAAGAACAAAACTGTGGCTGATGAATAAGTGTGAGCTGTTTGGTGAGAAATAGCAAGGCACGATGTGGTTTTCCAGATGCTTTGCAGTGTTCCTGACATAATGGTGCTGTAAATCCATCAGTATGTTCCATAGCGCTTTTACCTTTGCCAATTTATTGGAGCCACTATGGTCGCATGAAAGAGGCATAATGATGTATGGTGTCACCACAGTGACTGATGTGTGTTGTCCTTCACAACAAACAATCAACACTAGAAGCCGAAATGGGTTATTTGATGCAAGGCAATGTAAATCCAAAATGGCAAATAATGCTCAACAAGCGCAGTAAAAGTTCCCTTCAGTTGGTTTTGCCAACTACTTCACCTCAGAGGTGACGAGAATAATATCAGACTGTTATAACAAATGATTGGAACTGCAGGTAGTTTGGTGTGGTCTATCCCAAATGCTAGTGATATGTGGAACTATTCCTTAACCATATTTTTCATCATTTCTTCTACTGTCATCTCATGGAAACTGTGACGTTTGCTGACAACAGTAAAGAGGCAGTTTGCTGGATCCTTGAAGCATCGTCCCACAGGCAAAATTCATCCTTGGGTAAAACTATAAGGTACTCAGCCAACTACCAACCAGGCAAAGAGGGCAACAGAGTTTGTAGTCATTTGATAAACTGATTTAATGTAAACTGAAAGAAAAAAAAGCCTTAAGGAAACTCCTGTATTTTTACCTAATCTAGATGACCTGTCTTGTAATGCGGCCCTGTGTCAAAATATAGTGTTCATACCTTTAACAGATTAGTGATCAACTTATAACCAAACTAAGTTGGGGAACACAACGGGCTGAGTAGGGGCTGATTTTTGTCCAAGGCTCTCTAGAAAGTTAATATAGCCATGGCTAGTAGTTATCAAGCTAGCTTGGTCAGTAGCACAACAATAAAATAACTTAATATAATAGACAATCATGACAGAGAAGGAACAAAACAAAGACAAGGACACCAGAAGCAGCACAACTTCAAAATAAAACAGGAAGCATGAAATACTATCAGCCCCCCCCCCCAGAGCCATGCCACTATACTCCTCTAAAAATCTTGTATTAGACTCGGTCTGTGTCCCACAATTTTCAGTCTTCATACATAGTTTTATCATCTAAACACAGAAAACATGTCCTTGTTCCTCATAGTCGGATGTAATTAAACAGACCTACAAATTTGGACCTAAGAGTTTCCAAATGACAGCAGTGCCAGACAAGCTCTCTTAGACTTCTATTATAACTGAGACCAGAAAATCTCTCCTTTTCACTTTTCTGCTTAACTCGCTCCAGTGCTCACATTTTTAACACCACAAACATAAAATCTACATCAACGCGCTTGGCAGACTCTTTTGGAGTCTTTACTTTGAGGATTGGATTTACGATTTGGAACAGTATGCAGGAGGTTAAGTTTTTCTCCTATTAAATGAACTGTCTGAGCTCCTCGTCTCCCCTCTCCTCTCACTTGTGTGTGTGTGTGTGTTTGCCACTCCCCTATGCACTGGCTCAAAAGGGGCAGTCAATATAGCAACCAATGTGTGTGGGTGTGTGTGTTCAGGTGTGTTCATCTTCAGTGATGAAAGGAGTTTTTAACCCTACATTTTAAAGACTACATAAGCATAATATACATCTGCACCATCAGTGAAGCATTAAGCCCCCAACATTCTTGCTTTTTAACAATACACTGGCGCAGACAGGTGTTGGCGACGCAAATGGGCGTTGTTCACATACTTACCTGCATACTTTGCGTGTACCTGGAGGGGAAAGATCAGGGCCGGATCATCCCTCACCAACATCGGTTGAACCTCCAAATTTGCACAACGTTAAACCAATCAAAGCGACACTTGAGGAGGTCATCTCGCTATTTGCAGACCAGTCTAGTCTAGACTAATTTCTCATATTTCAGTTAAGGTCATTGAAGTTACCATATATGGTTCCTCGCCGTTCTAGGGTAAAATTATTTTCCAAAAGTGTTGTAAGTGTACAGTAATTATCTGGGGTGTGGCTGGCACACAGGCTTGGGGATATCAGCAGAGGTGTTGAGCTCCTTCAGGGGTGAGACCTGACTGGCCTTTGGCTGATGGCATCCCTGAACACCTGAATCCTAAAGTTTTTTTTAAAGAGAGGCCATCCACAGCAAGATGCTTGCAGTCCCATCTGTACATGACCCTGGCATTTGTGAGGCTCACATCACAAGCATTTGCAAACATGGTACCACCTCTTGGATATCATGGGAGTGAGGTAGGGATGGACCAGCATGTCACTCTTGTCAATGCCCCCATGTGGCATTGTAGCTTCAGATGACCACAGGGCAGCTCACTTGATCCTTCCTCTTGGTGCCACGTACCACAAGGAAAGACTTACTCTCCATCTCCCTGATGGAAATGATAGGCTCGACTATTCTGTTGTCCCTGGCTGTGCTTGTGTACCTGCAGTTCTAGTCCTTGAGGTACTGCACCATCTCCAGGCAAAGCAGTTGTCCACAAAAATGGCTGTGGTGGTGGAGGAGACATATTGCTGACCAGGATGGAGACTATCTGGCTGGTGAGACCCATGGCTTTGTGTTCAAGCATCAGGTGGACACTGTGGGCCTCTAGCGTAGTCTTCCCCCAATATAGCACCATGTTGTGAATGAAATTCTGTGGAGCCCTGCCAAACGAACTTGATTCCCCATTTGTCTGGCTTGTTCTTGATGTATTGTCACAGGTTGGCAGCTGTCTTGTGGCTGAAGGGTGTATTCAGAAGGCTGAACAGGGGCTGGATCTTGAAGAAACAACTGATGGTGCCAGGGATCTGAGTGTTGTCGCTGATGTAGACAAGCCTCCTCAACAGCCTGAACCTGTCACCTTAGATGACATGAAGTTGGTAGTTTGCGGGTCCCTGGTATCCATTGCCCTGTAGTCATCAATGGAGGGCAGCTCAGAAATCCCCATGCACATCATAGCCACAGAGTTAATCATCTCATCTTCAGTGCTGGTAAAAGTGGTGTGACATCCATTTTGTGTTGCATATAAATTGGTTTGGTATGTTATGTGCTTTGTTATGTCATTGATGACTTGGGGGCTAAAATTTCTGTTGAGTTACTGAAGTGGTGTCTCAATCAAGTCAGGATGTCGACATCAAATCAGAGAATAGTCCTTTTGTAGCAAAGGATTGTCACATTGTCTAGTCATGATGCAGCTTATGCAGGGTCTCACCTTGCTTCACATGTTCCTACTAGGTCTGGCTTTCTTTGGCTCAGAGTTCGCTGCTTTTACGCTCAACTACTATCCATCTCAAAACATAACCATATCTAACATTTCCATCCATTCTTTCTAATCTATCACCTCCAATGCAACTGGACTAATGGTCTGATCTATCTCGACACATCAGCATCTTTTGACCTACTTACTATTTAAACTCAAGACTAGCCAGTAATGATTCCCTCCCGAGACAATCTGTTAAGAGGCAGGTCTCCAGACTAACCTACCTTTGCACCAATCTGAACAATATCAAAAATGCCAAAAATTCAAAAATGTTCACATATGCCATATTTCAAACCTGGCATCCCATCTAAATATTCATGTTAATATGTAGTACCGAACGTGCAAAAGGTAATCATGTGGAAGTGCCCTTGGCCCTTTTGGATCTGGCATGTGTTCCCATATGTGAGATCACGTCTTTGAAAGTGTGCCAAATGTCGACCACATTGACACCTTCTCACAATTTTGACAATGGCAGAACATTAAACAAACGGGAACCTACCTGTGTGGCCTTTAACCTGAGAGTAGAATTTGAAGAAATTAACAGCTGCAGTGGGTCAGACATGTCACAAAAAATAGCTCAGTGCATGTGAAATCTGGGTTTATGATGTCTGGGCTTGCCAGATTTCCACTGTCCTCACCTCCCGTTTTCTATTTTTTTCCCCTTACATGAATAATCTATATGAACTCTGAGTTAAGGCCTGCAGGCACGAAGTCTGGTCATGTCTTTAGAGGAAAAGACAGCTTTGGCAGAAGACCTTAATGCAACCACAGCTTTGGCTTTTCTGCTCACCAGCCAACAACAACCAGGCGAACAATAGCTTGTACTCTTGACCCTTTATGAATGGCTGCAGGGAATGAAAGGATAGCTTATGTGTGTGTGTAGGAAAGTATGTGTCTTACCGAACATGAACAAGACATAACATTGACTTTCTTTTATTCCTTGTGCTCTTCAATTGTTTTACATATTACCAATTTATTTTAGGGTTTATGCTCTTAATTTCATGGTTTTGCTAATGATGTTGATCGCTGTTATATTTGATGCTTCCTGGATTCACTGTGTTTTGATGATGCTGTACCCTGCCCCGTCAAACATTAATAAATGAATGATACAGATATCTTTGGACTCCTCCAAAGCACAATCTTTAACAATTCAAAAACATCAACATAAAATGTCAGATTTTACATCATTATCAGAATGCAGTAAACTTGGCATGTTTTAGAAAATCATTATCCACAAACATTGAGCCATGACACAAATGATTTGCTAAAGAAAGAATGCAAAAATATCTACTGTAAGAAAGTTAATTTTGATTGAGAGAAAGGCATCAATGGAATGTAGTAGACAATGTCAGTTTGCATAAGGAGGGCATACACCGGACAAGAGGAAATACATTTAGAAACGACTTCATTACAAAATAAATGCTAGAATAAATATCACAAACTGTTCTGTATCTAGCTGAATCCCTGTTCCTTGTTGGTAGGTCCTTCATTTTACTAATTCAACTCCTGTGGACAAACTTAGTTGGTGGCATGTATGAGTCATGTTACGTTAAGACTGTCATTTAGTCGATAATAGTTTTGTGTATCTCTTTCTTAGAGCCCTGCTAATTTGTTCAGCCAGTCATCGGCTACTATTCCCTGGATTGCAACTGCTGTTTTGGCTCTATTTTTATCTCTTTATTTTCTCTGTTATTTCTTTTATATACTTTTGATTGAGTTTTTGCTACTGCAATCATCTGACTTTCACTGGGCCACTGCAGAGTGGTTGGATTTCTTTTTGTGGCTGGCTTGACTGTTAAAGCCCCTAGAAATGGACTTTCTGTGACACAGCTGGCCACAATTACATTCTTTCAATAATTTTGTATTAGTTGATTGTTTTTGTTAATTTGTATTTTCGTTGCCCTCTATTTTGGTTTTGTTATTTTCATTAATTTGTTTGTCTATTTCTTATATTGTTTCTTAAAGTGCCTTGTCCACACGTGTGTGTAGCACAGGGGCAGGTTTTTCATTGATTGTCCTTTTGTGTATGTATCTCTTGGGGTGAAATTCCTCAGGTGGCATAGTTGCAATAGTTCTGAGCAATATGGTCTTGCCACACATGCTCACATGCGTGTTTACCATGTTCACCATCCTTTGTCACCCTTTCTGAAAGCTTTCTAATGACCAGCATGGGGCGACTCCAAAGCCACTCCCCTAAAACACATTTTCATGCACAGTGAGTGGACGGCCAGAGTGTACACAGGTAGGTAGGTCAATTCATACAGTCCGAATGTAATAATTAGCCATGCTTATTACAGTCCCGACAGCCACAGATACCAGATTTAATTTTTTTTCGTTTTTGTCTCAAAACATTTCATTTATTGGTCGGGATGTAAAGAGAATTTAAACAAACGGGGAAAAAATGCTTCTTAAATAAATTGTCTACCCCAGCTTTAAAAGTTTGTGCATGACCTTTCGGGAGGCTTGAGGATGTTTTTTTAATGTGCGGGTGAAAGCACAAGAGACCCCTGGTATGTTGGATTTGAATATACGTATGACCCTATCGGGCTACCTTTACCAGTTCCTGCATCGCTGTTACCTGTTCTTTTATTTTGACCTGTTGTGTTGTTCCTGATCTGCCCACCAGTCACACCCTCCTGAATATGTCTGACTGTTGACAACAGACTATGATCCTGTTGTCAACTTGTAAGCCTCTTCCTGTTCTGGCCTTTAGTAAATTTCCTTTCATCCTACCTGTTTCCTTTGTGCATGTTTTTGAGTCCTCCTCCCTCTGTATATATATATATATATATATATATATATATATATATATATATATATATATATATATATATAGTGCAGCTATTGTGGAAAATACCTTTTTTTTAAACTGTGTCTTAGTGAAAAAATGTGGGTTCCTGGAGTTAATCAAAGATCAATATCTGCCTCTTCACTCAAACCCTTTAATGTATAGCCTGCATTGGGCTGCACACTGCTTTCTTTACCTAAGTAAATCACGTTCATCAGATTCCTTCTGTCTGTTCCTTATTATGGTTCACACAGCAGACATTGTTAGTGAACACACTCTGGAGGCTGTTTCTCTAATTACAACACTCAACTCAACCAGCCCTCGACTATTACTGCACAAGCACAAATACACACAGAAACACACACACACACACACACACACACACACACACACACACACACACACACACACACCAGTACCGCCAACTGTCGCTGCACCATCCACTGTCCCCCAGCCATCTTTCAACTAACTTGTAAGCAGCTCTCAGCCAATTCCCAACATGCTGCTTTTTAGAATCTTGTGTGGAAAATCACTAAGCACGCTTTCACACTCACAAACTACTGATACAAATCCACAAACCTACCACACTTGGACGTAATGTGTGGCGCAATGTTGACACCCACCACATCCCACATACACAAGGCCAATAATCTTTCCAAGTCACAGTTGCCCCATGTATTGTTGTCATTGGCTGCAGTAGTGGCAGCTCACTTTATGTTGAGCCATCAGCTCAACGCCTTGTTGAGGGCCATGAGACTGGTCTTTAGATGGAGAGACGACCCTGAGGACAGAAATACAATCGTGGGGTGAGTAAATGTGTGTGCAAGTGTGCATGTTTGTATATATATACTATATGCAGCTGGATAATATGATGGCCTGGAAGACAGTCCTGAAACACCAGGAACATTGCATTGGTTCAGTCTGGCTTGTGGCAGACACTTACTACTTCTGGGCATCCATTAAAGGAAAATGTTTAAGAAATAACAGCTGAGTACATTTAATGCATACATCAATGTCTCTGGTTACCCATTAAAAAAAGACAGCAAAGTGCAAGCGACTGGAAATAACCAGTGAATGAAAACAGTATTTATGTTATAGTCAGAGAAAGTCAGAGCAGCTGACTGCTGTTGTACTGATGGAAGTAAAAACAGGAGCAGATCAGAAAACAGGGAGGCTTTTTACTAAATTGTGGAAAGATATATGTAACAATACAACAAAGGCCTGGTTGTCTCTGCAGCTGAGGTACTGAGCAGTAAAATGTATTGGTGGTGTTTATTATATGACCTGTATACAAACACAGTACTGCTTCTCTCAAGCACTCAATACTCCGACTGATCATGGAATCTCAGTACTTTTTCACTTCTGACCAACTTGTGTCTGTAGCATTGTGTATGGAAGAAACTGCTTGTTGGGCTTCAGTAATTAACATAACAGAGTACAGTCTAGTCCTTCTCTTTTATGAAAAGCGCTCTGAGATAACTGCTGTTGTGATTTGGCGATATATAAATGAAATTGAATTAAAAACTGGCCTCACTAGAGAAGTGACAGGATCATAATTTGTTCAAACAAATATAACAACTAATGTTTATGTTTTTTCTGACAAATGGATGTGTATGGAAGTTTGTGTGAATAATGACTCAAAGGCAAAGGTGGAACTACCATGGCACTGTATGCTGCTTACGGAGATGGTCAGGGATGTTCAGGCATGTTAATAGTCAGACTTTGACACCAGAGACCACGGTATCACATTCCAGACACTGGTTTCATGATTTACCTACAAAAAGTTGTTCTTGTTGCCAATTCCCCACACTTACTGGTATGGAAAATTAAGTATTCAATTCAATTCAATTTTATTTATATAGCGCCAAATCACAACAACAGTTATCTCACAGCGCTTTTCATAAAGAGCAGGTCTAGACCGTACTCTGAAGTTATTTACAGAAGCCCAACAATTCCCACCAAGAGCAAGCACTAGGCGACAGAGGCAAGGAAAAACTTCCTTTTAAGAGGCAGAAACCTCGAGCAGAACCATGGCTCAGGGTGGGTGGCCATCTGCCTCGACCGGTTGGGGTGAGGGGAGAGAGAGAGGGAGAGAGCAAGAGAGAGAGAGCAGGGAGAGAGAGCAGAGGGAGGCAACCTACACAGTATACACATAGAGGTACAGACAATAAAGGTAATGGTGCTATAGACTGAATGAAAAATGGTACAGATATTTGTAGTAATGTTTAGTGATATTAATTATAACAGTAATAATAGCAATAGGACTAGTAATAGCAGTTGCAACTGCAGCAGAGGGCGTCGAGAGCAGGAACACGGGGCAGCAGGAGACTCCCAACAACAGGTCCAGACTCCACAGCTCTAGAGCCAGCAACACCCGCAGGAAGTGAGGGGAGGGGAGGACAGGAGGGGAAGCACACGACCACGGGAGAGGGAGAAAAAATCGAGTTAGTAACATGCATTAATGGGATGAGGTTGCACTCAGAGAGAAAGAGAGAAGAGGAGAGGAGCTCAGTGCATCATGGGAAATCCCCGGCAGTCTAGCCTATAGCAGCATAACTAAGGGATGGTTCAGGACTCACCGAGCCAGCCCTAACTATAAGCTTTATCAAAAGGAAAGTCTTAAGCCTACTCTTAAATGTAAAGACGGTGTCTGCCTCCCGAACCCAAACTGGAACCTGGTTCCACAGGAGAGAGCCTGATAGCTGAGCAGCTCTGGCTCCCATTCTACTTTTGGAGACTCTAGGAACCACAAGTAATCCTGCATTCTGGGAGCGCAGTGCTCTGGTGGGAGTAGTAAGGTACTATGAGCTCTTTAAGATAAGATGGTGCCTGACCATTAAGTGCTTTGTATGTGAGAAGAAGGATTTTAAAATCTATTCTGGATTTTACAGGAAGCCAATGCAGAGAAGCTAAGACAGGAGAGATATGATCTCTTTTACTGGTTCCTGTCAGAACACGTGCTGCAGCATTCTGGATCAGCTGAAGAGTCTTAATGGACTTTTCGAAGAGCCTGATAATAGGGAATTGCAGTAATCCAGTCTAGAAGTAACAAATGCATGGACTAGTTTTTCTGCATCATTTTTAGACAGGATGTTCCTGATTTTTGCAATATTACGTGAGGTGAAAAAAGCGGTCCTTGAAATTTGCTTAATGTGAGAATTAAGCGACATGTCCTGATCAAAGATAACTCCAAGATTTCTCACAGTGGTGCTGGAGGCCAGGGCGATGCCATCCAGGGAAACTATATCTTTAGATAATGCGTCCACGAAGGTGCCTAGGGCCTAGAACAACAACTTCCGTTTTATCTGAGTTTAACATTAGAAAATTGCAGGTCATCCAGGTTTTAACATCCTGAAGACACATTTGAAGCTTAGCTAACTGATGGGTTTCATCTGGCTTGATCGATAGATATAACTGAGTATCATCTGCATAACAATGAAAGTTTATGGAGTGTTTCCTGATAATATTCCCTAAGGGAAGCATATATAAAGTGAAGAGGATTGGTCCGAGCACAGATCCTTGTGGAACTCCATGACTAACTTTGGTATGCATGGAGGACTCATCGTTAACATGTACAAACTGAAATCGATCTGATAAATAGGACTTAAACCAGCTTAGAGCGGTTCCTTTGATGCCAATGAAATGTTCCAGTCTCTGTAATAGGATCTGATGGTCAATGGTATCAAATGCAGCACTAAGATCTAATAAAACCAATACAGAGACAAGTCCTTTGTCTGATGCAGTCAGGAGATCACTAGTAATTTTCACCAGTGCTGTCTCTGTGCTATGAGCTATGAGGGCTCGAAATCCTGACTGAAAATCCTCAAATAAACTATTGCTATGTAGAAAGTCACACAGCTGTTTGGCGACTGCTTTCTCCAGGACCTTAGAGATAAATGGAAGGTTAGATATAGGTCTATAGTTGGCTAAAACATCTGGATCCAGGTTGGGCTTTTTCAGAAGAGGTTTAATTACAGCTACTTTAAAGTACTGTGGCACGTAGCCTGTTGATAAAGACAAATTGATCACATCCAGCAGAGAAGTGCCAACCAAGGGCAAAACTTCTTTTAGCAGCCTAGTCGGGATGGGGTCTAAGAGGCAGGTAGATGGTTTAGATGAAGAAATTATTGAAGTTAGTTGATAAAGATTGAGGGAAGCAAAGCAGTCCAAACATATAACTGGTTCTACAGCTGTTCCCAAAGTTCCTGAGTATAGACTTAAGTCGGTGCCAGTTGAGGGCAGGTCTTGGTGGATTTTGTTTCTAATAGCTAGGATTTTATCATTAAAGAAGCTCATGAAGTCATAACTACTGAGAGCTATGGGAATACTTTGCTCAATAGAGCTGTGACTTTCTGTCAGCCTGGCTACAGTGCTGAAAAGAAACCTGGGGTTGTTCCTATATTCCTCTATTAATGACGAGTAGTGCAGCTGCTTTGGCATTACGGAGGGCCTTCCTATAAGTTTTAAGACTATCTTGCCAAATTAAATGAGAATTTTCCAGTTTGGTGGAGCGCCAATTCCTCTCGAAGTTTCTGTGATATTTTCTTTAATTTGCGAGTTTCAGTATTATACCATGGAGCTAACCGTCTTTGTTTTAGTATTTTCTTTTGTAGAGGGGCTACAGAGTCGAGTGTTGTTCGCAGCGAGCCTGCAGCACTATCAACAAGATGATCGACTTGGGAGGGACTGAAATTCGCGTAAGAGTCCTCTGTTAATTTGATACCTGATAGTGAACTTAGAGCCGATGGGATCGCATCCTTAAATTTAGCTATAGCACTATCAGACAGACATCTTGTATAGAAATTTTTGCCCAATGGAGGGTAGTTCAGCAGTACAAGCTCAAAAGTTATCAAACAGTGGTCAGATAAAGAGGGATTCTGTGGGAACACTATTAATTGTTCAATTTCGATACCATATACCAGAACAAGGTCGAGGGTGTGATTAAAACAGTGAGTCGGTTCATGAACACTCTGAGAGAAGCCAATTGAATCTAATACAGAGATAAATGCAGTACTAAAGCTGTCATTCTCAACGTCCACATGAATATTAAAATCCCCTACAATAATAACTTTGTCCGTTTTAAGGACTAAAGTTGACAAAAACTCTACACTCACTACAACAAATAGAATTGGTTGCAGTGATTTCCAGCTTGGGTGTGAAAGACTCAGGACAAGGCTTTCAAATGAGTTATAATTTAGTTTAGGTTTAGAGCTGATTACTAGGCTAGAGTCAAAGATAGCTGCAACTCCACCTCCTCGGCCTGTGCTTCGAGGAATGTGAGTATTCATATGACTGGGAGGGGTGGATTCATTTAGGCTTACATATTCTCCATCACCCAGCCAGGTTTCAGTAAGACAGAATAAATCAATTTCATAATCTGATATTAATTCATTTACTAGTACACCTTTAGAGAGAGAGATCTGATGTTTAAGAGTCCACATTTTACTCTCCTATTCGTTTGCACTATTGCTCTTGTGGTTTTAATTTTTATGAGGTTTTTATGCACAGCTCCTCTTCTGTTTACCTTTGATTTAAATAATTTCAGTGGTCGGGGACGAGACACCGTCACTATAGGGTTTTCACTAAGTAACTCCTGGAGCGGAGGAGCAGAGAAGTGTGTTAAACTGCGACTCTGCGTAGGGTTTTGGGTGGGTAACTGCTGAATTAGAAAGGCAGAGAAGTGTGTTAGACTGCGACTCTGCCTCCTGGTCTCAACTCTGGGTTGTCATGGATTTGGTCCGCTAATAAAGTTGGCCAGATTTCTAGAAATGAGAGCTGCTCCTTCCCAAGAGGGATGGATGCCGTCTCTCGAATCAGACCAGGTCTTCCCAGAAAGTCTGCCAATGATCTACAAAGCCCACATCGTTGGCTGGACACCACCTCGATAACCAGCGGCGGAATGGCGACATGCGACTATACATGTCATCACTGGTCAGATTGGGCAGGGGTCCAGAGAAAACTACGGTGTCCGACATTGTTTTTTGCGTATGAACACACCGACTCAACATTAATCTTAGTGACCTCCGATTGGCGTAACCGGAGTCATTACGCCGGCGTGAATAACAATCTTACTGTATTTACGTTTATCCTTAGCCAGCAGTTTCAAATAGGACTCGATGTCGCCCGCTCTGGCCCCTGGGATGCATTTGACTATGGTCGCTGGTTTACGCTAACTTCACGTTTAGCAAAATGGAGCTGCCAATTATCAGAGTTGGTTTCTCAGCGGGTGTGTCGCTGAGTGGGGAAAATCTATTAGAAGCGGGAAGCGAATGGTGATGTCCCGAGGGCTTTGAATGCTTACGACTATTTCTTCCTCGGACAGTCACCCATCCACGCTTTCCTGGCTGCTCAGGAAATGCCGGGGAACGGCTACCAGAGGCTAACTCAGGCCGGTCCGCACCGACTACCGGGGACTGGCTAGCTACAGTAGGCTGAGCTACCAAGGTGCGGAGCCGGACTTCTAACTCACTGAGCCTCGCCTCCATGTCTAAAAAATAAACTACACTTGTTACACGTACCATTACCGCTAAAGGAGGCAGAGGAGTAACTGAACATCTGACACACCGAGCAGGAGAAAGCAGGAGAGAGAGATGGAGAAGGAGAAGCCATCGTTAGCTGCTATGCTAAAGTCGCTAACGGCTAAGCTAAAGTACGGTAGCGTTGGCTACCAAAACTTTTGAAAACAACTATGAGATCGAACAGCAGTCACTAAAGATGGAAAGAACTGTGGAGTGCTTAGGTAAACTTACTGTAAGAATAAGTGTTTAGCGGACAATTGGCCGCTGTAATGATAATCTAACAATTTTATCTGGTATTTAGCGAGAGCAGCAAACAGGCTACCAACACACAAGCACCGGAAACGGAAATGAGTCAACACGCTTACCGCAGTACGTCAGCACGTCCAATCAGGAGCTGTACAGGAGAAGTACAGTACTCAAAGCAAGTTACTGTCTATTAGTATACTTGTCTATAGCAATGGTGGTGATAACCCATTCTTTGATTAAATATTTGCAGCTTACAGTATCTCACAAAAGTGAGTACACCCCCTGCATTTTTTAAAACTTTTTGATTATATCCTTTCATGGGATAACACTGAAGAAATGACACTACAATATAAAGTAGTGAGTGTACAGCTTGTATAACTGTAAATTTGCTGTCCCCTCAAAATATTATATATTTAGTACAAATATAGAAAAATATTGTACTGTAAATTAAGCTTACTACAGTATATACTGAATTTCATCAAAACTCAGCTTTGTCCTAAAATGAATGAAAACCTTGAATATTTGAAAGGCTTAGATAATTTTTTAAATTGCTGTCAAAACTCAGGTGTCATAGCCACGTCAACAAATTCTGAATGATACCTGGCCCTGCTCCCTGCTTTATCTTCCTATGGAAACATGGGAGGGAAGCACATATGACAATAACAAATCATATTTGTGATAGAGATGATGCTATAAATTCTTAACTAGCTTATTCATAGAAAATTTGGAAACTGACTGTAGCACTGCAAGAGTCTGTATTTACAGCACAGTAATTCAGAGAATGCATTCCATGAAAACAGTGTTAATTGTAAAAAATGATACATTAATTAGGTATTGGTCTGTCTGTAGTGGGAAAAGGATAATGAATGGTGGACACACATTTCTCTTTCTTGAGTAATTTCCCAAACACACTATATAAAACTTTTAGTAGTGCCAACAAGTACAGCCACATAACTTTAACGAAACCATTTAGTCCACAACATAAATCACTTCTCATTTAAGACCTCCTCTTATACATTTTCCCTCTCTATCATCCAGCTAAGCAGTTGCAATATCTAAAAGGGATATAAACATGAATCACAGCAGTGCTGTGACTGTCCATAGAAATGAATTGTGGTGGGGCTGGGTGCGTCGGGGAGCGGCGCAGAGTGATTTGAACTCATAATCGTAATGCACGTCGCTTTGAAGGAGACTTCATGAATATCCTCAGAGTGGCTTGCTGGCACCGGGTCAGATCTGATTTGCATATTATTTACGGCCACTAGCTTAATTTGAAGCAGAGGTTTGAGCCTGTGATAACGCCAGAGCCTTATCTACAGAGTTGGCTAAGTGGCTGCAGGAGTAAACTTCTCAAAGTGATATGCTCCAGTAGGCTGACAAGGAGCAGAGGCCCTGCTGCATTCAGCACAGGGCTTTGTCTGGAAACTGTGCACAGTACAGTGTTTGGAAGGAGATGCAAACAATGTCATTTCTTTAAATGTTATCATGCATCATTTGGCCACCAAAAAAGCAGGATGTATTTCGGATTAAACACAGCTGAGGCCACAATTTTACTTGCAGAACACAGTTTCAAAATCTACCTTTTTAATGGTTCACATAAATCTTTACAAGCACAATCCATGGTGAAGTGTCAAGTCTGATAAGCTGGCTATTGTGAAAATAGGGTGTTTTAAAGAATAAAAGGATTACCTAATGCTTGTAATTTACTTTTACCCTCAACACTAGTTAAATTTTAATTTATGCCAAGTAAATGTTCTACTGTCAGTAATGTTTGTGCATGTAGATTTCTCAGTGATATGTGCAAGTGTTTGGAGACATTTTTGATGTGTTCACTTTACTGCAGCACTTTCAGTTTTAATTTGAAAGCAGTTTGAACTTTTGAACATCAGTTCACTAACACAGACACCTTGGAAGAGGTAGATTTAGAATGGTTTACTGCATTTTATGAAGCTGAGCTGAGACGATGTGAAAGGGATGGATTAAGGGTCAGGAGGGAGAACTGTGGGATGCAGGCAGGGGGGCTGCCAGGAATTGTGGGCCCCATGACAAAAAAATCAAATTGGACCCCCTCTGCACAGAGCTGTCACTACTTAACTGTCCCATCAAAAGCTTTACATAACTCTATTTAAAGGCTTGCAAGTGTCTGGCTTCTTGTAGTTTAATACTAGTACAAGTACAATATTTACTGCTGGTGATTTGTACATGCAAGTCTGCATACAGGATGCAGTTCACTATTTGCTTCTCAAATAAATTGCCCTCCATGATGAGAATAATAAAGTCTGTGTATCTATAGATGTCATTAACGGCCATAATTCAATTTAAATGAACGTATCAAACTGGATTATTTTAACTGACATGCAGGCTGAGGTAAGCTGCTGTTGAGCATCCAGTACAGACAGGAAGGTGTTTTTATTTTATTTTATTTTATTTTATTTTATTTATTTCATAATGATCATTATGTGAGAAAATAATTTGTGTTTGAATTTTTGTCATTAAGAAATATTTCGTTTTCTTTTTTGTTATGATAAAAGAGAGCAAGAGAGACAGAGAAATCCCCACAGCCTCCCTGAATGATGCTAACTCATTAACACCACGCTGCTCACCTTCCTCACTGGGACAGGGAGGCTACAGTTCTGGGCAGACTGGGCTGCTGCTGACTCACCTGTTGTTAGTCTGCTAAAAGGGGCATGGACACTGATTTAATATGAATATCTTGCTAAACGTTTCCCTGCACTGATTAAATGTTGATGAAATGTAGGCTAACACTAGTCTGTAGCTAGCTAGTTTATTTCACTGTGGACATTAAGCCAACAGGTTAACACCACTCACAGACTAAAGGCTGCCCAGCTTTCATGGTGGAAACACTGGGTTACAGACTGACATCCTTTACTTAAGGAGGTTTCAAGGAGGTTTCATTATGAAACAGGCTATATTTTATTAAAGCAACATTAAAAAATAGTAATTTTTGTTATTTTGATAAGTGTTGGTGAGTTGTTTGGTTCAAAATTAAATTTGGTTATCTTTGCTTATATTTTGAATGTACATCATTAGTGCTGGACAGCAGGGGCCTGACAGCTGGGGCCCAGTATGCTTTCCCCTTTTCCCCCCTTTTGGGCGCCCCTGTTACCAGGCAATTTACAGGGTTTTGAATTTTGTGGTGACGCATCGGAAGCTATGTGGCTGTTTCTGTCCATCCTGTAGCTCCACAGTTTAGATGGAAGTAGTGTATGAAAATAGCGTGGACAATACTGTGCATACAGATGGACAGCAGAGGGTTGAATTATGCTACAGAGTGGTTTGAGAAGTTTCTGGTGTTTTTCAGAAAAAAGCATGCCCACTGTAGTACATTGTAATGAAATAAATTAAAATGACCACAGCCACTTAAAGGATCATTTTGGTATTTTTAAACCGGCTGCAGTGGCTGCAAAGCATATATTTGGGGCAATTGTTCTCTAAATATGTCCACAAAAACTGCTTCTTTTGCCACCAACAAGCTCAAACTGTTAGGTGCATGACAACATTATGGAAAGGAACCCACGGAAACTGCAGTGTCGCTCAAGGACAACTCTCACTTTATTTCCTAACATTACTCCAACAAACTGCTCTCTCCAACTCTGACTCAGGTTTCCATGTAAGTTACAAACTGAGTTTAAATGTCAGCAAAAAGTAACACTGCCTAAATTTAAACAATTCAAGTTGAGCACTAAAGAGAAAAATCTGTGTTGTCCCTGCTCTTAAAGAACTTTGCTTTTTCTATTTGTTTGCTTGTTTTTGGCAGTTTACTTTAGGTCTGGACACAGCCTACTCCTTTTGGCAGGATTCCTCTGACTTTATCTAAGTAAGATACTTTTGCTCTATAATAGTAAATATAGAACAAATCAGACAGAATTAGTGTAATAATTGTTAAAGTGTTGTGGATAAAAAATAACATCAATCCTTAAGACATTTGGCTGCAGATAACAGGAGGTAGTGAACCAAGAACCTGGGATCAGTGGCTTCATGGCCCGCCCTGTTCAAACAGAAAGGAGTAGAAATGTAAATGAACTGCTGAAGTCAGGGTTATGTTACAGTGGGAAGTGATGCATTGGTCATTATTTAGTATTATTATAATTATCATGATTTAGTAATACTATTTGCTGCTTTTCTCTTTGCCTTTTAGACTTCTGGAAAGACAAAACAAGATATTTGAAAATCTCGCTTTAACCTTTGGGAAACTAGAATGGGCATTTTCACTATTCTCTGCCAACAATTAATTTTGAAAATAATCAGCAGCTAATCGATAATGAAAATATTCTTAAAGGTTAAGTGTGTAAAATTTAGTGGCATCTAGCTGTGAGGTCCAACCAGCTGTCTAGTCTATCGCAAAGAAAACATGTAGGGTGATTTTTTTTTCCCACCCAACATGGGATTGAACACGTCCTTCACTTTACCAACTGAGCTAACCAACCACAGCAACAAGTAGTCTACATATTATGTCTTGTATTCTGACCTACCATCTAATGGATAAAAAAACTGCTGATGAAAAACTTCATCCCCTGCTGTATATTATTACTTCTTCTTCTTCAAACATACATATTCAGTGTAGTCAAGGGCATCTACACTGCCAGAATTCTACAAGAAGAACGTAGTGACGAAACGCGCTCTGCAGCACTGTTTGTCTTTTTTCAACTACGGTAGAAACATGACATGACATGGCGACCTCCAAAGAAGGGGGTCTGTGGTTATGTAGATATAAATGGCTCATTCTATGGTAATAAAAACTCAATGTTTCATTATGTAAGGTCTTTATACAGCACTGAAAGCGTCTTACATCAAACAATCTTATATTGCATTTCTGTCAATAGATTCTTAGAAATATATATATATATATATATATATATATATATATATATATATATATATATATATATTTAAATAGCAGCTGATACTGTACATTAACAGGCAAATTCAACAGACCAAAAGACTGGCAGTGACTAATAATAATAGTTTTACATTAATACTCCCATATTTATGTTACTCAAAATCTACATGACTGAAGCTTCAATACTTTTCGTTAAGCAACTCTCTATTTTTCTAATAGTTGTAGTGTTCTTTCCTTGGTGTTACATTCTTAGTTAAAGCAGTACAGACATCAAGCCTTGAAAAATAACACTGTTTATCAGCTTTAATTTACGTCTTGATGTTGGTTCTGCTTACAGTTTAGTTGTAGTTTAATTACAACTACAATATCTAATGTTTAGGCACTAAATGTTATTAAATTACTCTACTTCGTCTAACTTAACAATGTTTTTTTTGTGTGTGTTATGTACTTTTCTGCAGGACACACAAACATAAGCAGGAGTGCATTGGAGCTGCTCACCATGGCAGTGTTTGTCATTTGTCATTGCAAGGATTACAGGATCCTCCAAAAGACAGTAGCATCGTTCTAAAGGGGGTGGAGGTGTTGCATGAACTTACTTAGTAGCCTCCTGTGTGCTGCTCCTAGACCAAATATAAACTTACAGTGTATTCAACCTGTTTCAACTTAACAAGATTTCATTCACATCTTAAAGAAAAAAACAACTAAAACAGCAGGAAAAACTGTATTAGTAGTCACACAGCTCACAGTAATAGATGGGGATGTAACGATACTAAAAACTGCAATATAAAGTCCATGATACGATATTTATTGCAATATTAAAAACAAAAATCACAATCAACTCTGCTTGAAGGCAAACAGCCAACAACCAACTAAATATTGATTTCTTTTAGAGTTTTCTTCTGTTCTCTCACTTTGCATTTCGTTAACTGATAAATCCAATCTACTAACATGTCAATGTTTGAAAGCATTCTTACTTTACAGCATTTTTCCACACCTGCCTTAATGTTTTGCACAGTACTGAATTTATTCAGCTTTAATCTGACGAGGACAAAACACAGGGACAAAGACAGACACGGGATTGTAAACTCATAATCTTCAATAATATTTAAACACGAAAAGGCATTGAGGTTAAAATACAGTAGATTTAAAATTTTATATACAGTATCTAGATCTACGCTCATCAGCATTTCAGCTACTTCAACAACACACACATTATGTGCAATCAGCATTTTAGTGGAACTGCTGTAACAAACTGTCTTGTGTCCACAGTCACAGTGTTATTAAAAAAAGGAAATGCAGAGGTTTTATTCTGAGATGAGGTGACTTAATGCTGTGTAATCTTTGAAAGTGAGGGCAAAAAATGCTGTTCAAAGGAATTACTGACAGCTCATAAGGGTGGTAATTTAGACTTTGATTCACTTTACTTTCGAATTTCTGATTCAGACATACGGTAAACGTTTGCTAACTAATGGGTTTCCATGGAAACTGGCCTGTTTACCTATACCTCTTTCTGGAAGGTTTACCTCATCTCAGGGTTAGCTAAATCAGAGATTTCACTAAAGCTGCTTTCTGAAACAAGGTCCAGGACAGGAACACGTCACTTGACCTTGTCTTTCTCTATGCTGTTTTTCTAGAAAATGCATGGCTCCACGATCCTGACGGAACAGATGATGAACCTGATAAAAAGATTACTGAATTTATGGATGTTTGCGCATCTCATTTGTAATTTAATTTTGACTTTGCTGCTCAGAGTAAGCTTTGCTCACGGGGATGCTCAAGACAAAGGGCAGCAACTCGGCAGCAACATACTGAGGGAAAGCAGAGCTTTTGAACACTTTGCTCAAAGCTCACCTGCAGGCTGAGTCTGTAACTCCAGGTGTGGCAAGACCTCTTTCAGAAGGCAGGTCTCATTGTAGAGCTCATCCATTTCAGTAGAGTCTTCCATTTAAAGGCCGGATACAACGGTGGTCAGGTGCTGGTAATTGATTTCCTGATTTTCCATGAGGTACAAATGCTGGACTTTTGAACCTATGTCCAGTTTCAGTGAAGTTGAGCCACTTCTCAAGGTATTGCTCCATGGTATCGTAGAAACTGACGGGGAGGTTAAGACAAGATGTATCTCTGCACTGTTGTTGATGTGCCCAGGTGTGGATGAGTCTGTTTATTGCAGGAAGCAGAGTCAACCAACGTGTGAGGTACTCCCCCGTGTTAGGTACTCCCTATCAACAAATTCAAACATTTCTTTGAGGGTGGCAACTCTCTTAGCAGAGCAGCTGAAATGAAGTAAACCCAGTACAGTGCAGGTACATTTAATTTAGCTGACGCTACATTTAGGTACATGCAACCTGAAGTAATCCTACAATATCTACAATATCCTCGCTTATTTAACTAATATCATCAGTCTGTAGATGATAAATTCATTCCACCAGTTGATGGGTGCCCCATTCCACACAACAACTTCTGTAGTCAGAGGTCATCAAGTATTGTAGAACAAAACACAACACACAACAGCAGACCATCAAAATGCTCACACACCCACACAATGCTGAACAGAATCAAAGACACTATCATAAAATACAGGCTGCACTATCATCTCTAATTCCTAATTCTTATCATTTCAACATGTAAGTTTAAATTTCAACTTACTCATGTTGACTGTGAATGCAATGTAATCTGCATTCAGTCAAGCAGTAATCATACATTGTTGAAGAATTGGGAATTTTTTGGATCTCTTCCCTGCTCTATATAAAAAGTGCAATGAGATGACTTTTGTTATGAAATGGAATCAGAGTCATTTTATTCTAATTTTGGGGACAAACAGGACAAGATTCAGGATTCGGAACAACTGCTCGTAATTCCGGGCTATCCTGCATTTTTCAGGATGTCTTGCCACCCTACAACAACCACACGCAAGTAATGTAACTAATGTTTATAACCCCTAGGTTGTGGGTTAGCACAGCATAAAGTTTCTGCGGCGAAGCTAACATGCGAGACAGGATGAGACGGTCCCCAAGCCAGCGTTGATAAGATGGAACACAGTGATCGGTGATCGATGAGGTGGTGGTGTGTATGGATATGTTGAGTAAACTTTACTCAGCAGACCAAGGTTCAAGTCCTGTGTGAGAGAAAGTCAGAGTTGGCTTGTTGCAAGCTAAATAAAGATTTGTATGTGACTTACTTTAGTTAGTTATTTCAACCCAAACTATGATCTTTTCCCAAACCAAGCAGTTTTGTTGCCTAAACCTAACCAGACTACGACTGTTAAACATCACGTGACTTGTTTTGGGGAATGATCATATATCATATATGTACATTAGGGCAGAAATATATTGAAATTTTATGAAAATTGCAATATGGCCTGCAATTTTGAAATCACAGGAGGCACATAATTTGTTAAACTCGATATATGTGTGTCAAAATACCATTTTAAATCAAATGTCGTGCTGCAGAGATGATCATATTCTAGAGACTTAGAAACCATGTGGTTTTGTGCTGCAGAGCCTCGCAAAAATCACACCATAATTCATAATATTTTTTTTCAATGAAAATGAGAATAATGATGTAAAAATTATCATTCCCCCTAGCATTGCAAATATAACAACAATTGCAATATCAGTCAAATTAATCGCTATTAGATGTGTTTTTTTTTAAATCGTTCAGCCCTAACAGACATGTTGTTTTGGGACAACTGACAATCAACCTATTTTGTCATGTAGGTATGAGTATGTGCTCTTTCTGACAGTATGCTCTGTGACAGAGGATTCACTCTGAGATTCTGTGCACGATCAACCAAGCCCCTCTCTATTCTTCCTCCCTCACTCTGTCATTCCCTGTGCTCTTTCTCTTTCTTCTATCCTCTTCTCTCCGTCCCACCCACCTCCCTCATCGCTGTTTCCCCCTTTATCTTTCTTTGTCGCTCTCCCTCTGTCGTTCCCTTCCTTTTTCTGTTCCCTCCCCCATATTCCTCCCTTGCTCCCTCGCCTTTTTATTATGCATCAACTGCTGCGTCTGATGAGCACATCAGTCAAGGCCTGGCTAATGAAGTCCCTCTCCTTCGCCATTAGAGTGAAATAACTAATCTCTCTCTCTCTCTCCTCCCTTTCTCTCTCACGCTCATCTAACCAAACCACTTTCACTCCTCTCTCCCCGCTGTCTTTTCTCTTTTTCTCTCTCCTCCCCAGCGTCGCTCTCGCTCCAACACTGAGGAGACAAACAAGACAAAGTCTGGCTGAAGTGAAGGCTGCGGGTTTTTCTGGTCATAAGAAGACACACAAACACAAACAAAAAGAATTCTCATTTTTTTATTGGGTAACTGAAATGGTGGAAAAACCATGACCTCCAGATAGTGAAGACTACAAAGCCGTTACCACTAAAAACAGATATACATCATTAAAGTGATCACATCAGGCTAATTGGAGAAAATGCTCACTTCATTTTGCAAAAAAACACATTTATAACAATTCATAACAAATACACAGACAGATAAAGTAGTACTATGATGTGAGATGGTGTCAATTGTTTGGGATCAATCCCTTAGGGGAAGTTAACCCTTTGGCTTTTTGATTTACTTGTTTTTCACTCTTTACTTACAGCTTTTGGCACACTCACTGCATGTCCTAGCTAGGCATATCATATACTGCTTTAAATATAGGATAGGCTGCAAAGAAATGGCATTCATTTGTCAGGGTTCCAATTCAACCCCCATAAGGAGGTTCTGAGCATCTGTGGGGGTCACTAATTAATTTATCAACAACCATTATTTTGAATCACACATAATGTATTTTTTTTATTGTAATTAGTACTATTATTTACATTAAATAGATAAACAGACTTAAATGAACATGCTTTCCTAATGATCTATGCTCTGCACTGCATGACTGACAGAATGGCTGCACTTCTCCGCCATCAGCCACTATGGTGCCCAGTGCAGTTGTGACGGAACAGATTGAGACCGCGACCCGCAAACATAAACTCAGCGAGACAGATGAGGAGAATAGAAGCTCGGGTGCCTTTTCAAGCAGCCGTGTGCAGAAAGTAGCGCTTCAATGTCACAGCCTGGATGTGGCAGGACATTTATTTAGATTATATAGTATTTAAATATAAATATTGACAGATAGGTGTCATTTACACTGGGACACTGGGGACATGTCAAAATCAGAATGTCTCCGTCACTTTTTGAAAGCTTAAAAATGCTCTGAAAATCAACCTGCAACAAGAAATGCTTAATAACAAATGAAACAATGCAAAACAAGAAAACATGCAATGTAATTGAATTATACAAGAATGAAATGTGTGCATTGTCCAAAAAAGTAACTTAAGCTAAAACAAGCTGTGGATTACTGTACGATATTCCATTATATTTATACTGAATTGTCACCTGCCACCTTAATTTTGTGTCCCTTCATATAAATAAAGACATTTCAACCATAAATTGGTGCAGAAAATGTCTCCAGGATGCATGAAATTAAGTGTTAAATGCTCAAAGTCTTCCGGGGGAGTTAATAATGTTGCCATATAATTTTGGATTTAGCATGCATTTGCTTACACTGGTGAATCTGCACCACAAAAACTTTTGCTTAGCATTAGCACTAGCTAATGGCAGTTCCTGTTTGCACTGTAACCTTGGATGTCTCAACATGATGATGATGAGGAAACATCTGAAGTCATAAGGACAGCATTTTTTAAACATTTAAAGCCAGTATGTTTATTTGCAGAGATGCCATTACCACTGAAAAGCGTTAGCAGGCTGAGTTAAACTGATTCCAGCAGTTTGTGTTACATCTGTTTGTTCAGATTTGACTAAGGCACGACTCTAAGGAGATGGAGTTTGGACAGCTGGCATCAGTCATGATCAAGAGATTACCAAATGTTTAATGCTTTTAATGCTGGAACATTTCATGACATGTTAGACAGTAATGTTTATTTAACTTTGTGTCAGCAGTTTGTGCTTGTTTTGTGTTTCAGTATGACAATGCCCCCATGCACAAAGCCAGGTCAAAAAAAAAGAAGCCCAGGTCAGTATGGAAGGCCACAGTGCCGAATGCGCTCTGAGCTAGCCCTTATCACCCAACATCAGTGGCTACATTGAGATGTTCACCAATCTAATGGAAATCCCCATACTTTTGGCCACATAGTGTAAAAGGACATGTTAATTCAGCGTCTCAATGGAAAACACTTCCACTTCATGCTGGAATAAATATGTGTAACAGCAACAGATGTAGTGAAATGACAACAAATATTTTAGGGAAAGTATATTTGTGCTGATTTGTACAGAATGCAGCCATCCCATCAGTCCAGTCACTGACAGGGAGGTGAACATGAGCCGAGACATTTCCACTGACTACTTGTTCAGCAGATAAAATCCCTCACCTGCACAACCGCCTCATGGTATTAACTCAGCCTTGCATGAAGACAGCCTTGATCCTCTCGCCCAACACACCACCCCCGTTCCCCCCCAGCACCCATAACCCGCCCCCACCCTCCCCCGATCCCTGCTGACATTTTTACCACAGCCTTTCCTCTAATTCGCATTTATGCAAAGCGGGCCCCCCCCAAATTAACGGCAGGATCACGAAGGTAAGTGCGACAGCTATGCTAATGTGCCATCTGAAACCTGACTGCTTAATTTAATTTTTTTGCTCCCCTTCTTAAGGATTGGCGGAGCTCACACAACAGGTAGACCCGTCCCTTTAATGAATCTGTTTAAAATCCAATAAAGACTTTCATTGCTCATCGAGCCTCTGTCCCCATCTAGCACCATTAGCAGTTGGCGTCACATCCACATCGAGACTTATTTAGGTAAATGACAAGTTGTCTTGGCAGGTGAGCAACACAAAACCACCAGGGTCAGAGGAGGACACAACACTACACGATGTCATTACATAAAATCTGTGGTGCCCTGAAGATGCAAGCTAAAGTTTATGGTCTGTTTTACTGATGACACCAGTACCTTTTGACTGCAGTGTCATCTAAAAACTATTAAAAACACATAAAGAGCCATAGTAGTGCACCGGGTGACTTATTCTTTCATTACACTGTGAGGTATTCCTCAGTAGTGTAAACATTACTGTAGAGAAACAGTTAGTTGCAGAATTGTTTTAGGTTGAATGTAAATGTCACCATCATGTATATGACTCTTTTATGGGTTTTTTTATAGGTTTTAGAAAACAATGGCATGCTATGGCATGGAGGAAAAAGCTCTATAAACTTTGCATACACTGGTAACAATTAGTAGGATACATTTTATGTTTATTTTGTTCTCTTCAGAAGTGATTTTTTTTTTTGAAAAAATAAAAGAAACTAAAAAAAAGAAAGTCAGCCTTATTCTTTAAGACAGTTTTGAAGTAAGCAGGAGAAAGCATATTTCAGACAATGTCACCGTGTTCCCTTTAGAAACTAAGGCTCCCTGTTCAAGTCATTATTTTCTTTTGGATAATGCCAAGAAGCCAAACTACCTTGGCCATTGTATCCTTTTCCACTGCTCCATCACCACCCAGTACACCACTCAGATCTTATGCTGCACCAAGTTCCCCTCGTTTGCCTGTGATCTTTCTAAATGTTTCCTCCTCCCTCTTAACTAGGGGAAAAAGGTGGTTCCAATAGTGGGAATAAGTACTTCTTGGCGCCATGCTTTTGTTTATATTTGAATGTTTCCTTAATGCTGAAGTTTACACAGATGGTGAAACCCAGCAGTGAAAGGATCTATTGTGATACCATGCTACAGTAACCAGTTTAATATGTGCATCATTGTGAGATGATTTTGCGTTATTGCAGTTTACACGTGTTGACCCAAACCATTTTACTTGAGAATGTAATCCTTACACAGCCGCTTGCCTACAGCTGAGGGCATTAGCGCTCAGCAAACATGTTTAACAAAAGCTCCAAATATTTCAACTCTCGACAGGAAGAACACGATCCGCATTTCAAAAGGGTTTTGTTGTGTGTTGCAGCCACAGCCGGAGCTGAAATCACAAAGCGCTGCCTGGTGGACTCAGTACTTAAGTAAACAACATCTGCAGGCAGCAGTACCTTCTGTGGACCCAGCTAGCTGGGGGCCTGGCCAGGTGAGGCAGAGAGGTCCGGGCCAGAGGGAGAGAGTGTCTTTCTGTGCCAGCTGTAGAGCTAAAGCTGCCAGTCTACAGAGCTGCTTTTTTTAGCTAGCTCTTTCTGCAAACAGAAGGGTCCTTTTGGGTCTATATCATGCACAGGCACGACACGACTATGCATGATGTAAGATTTGGTTGTGTATCCTGTGTGTGAGTGCTTGGTCCATACAATGCATACAGCATATAGACAGCAGATTATGCAGCTAAAAGTGGTTTCAGAGCATTCTATGTGCATTTTGATTCTGCACAGCCTCTACTTACTGAGGACACTGCAACAGCAACAGCAGAAAGACCAGCAGGTTGTATCCAAACCAACAATTTACCCAGATCATTTGACCCACAGGAGGTGGTTATGTAAAAGTGATGGGTGTTTACAACACAGTTTGGGTATTGACTGTAAGATGAGTTTGTCAAATAAGTTTGACTAACCTGATCTTCTGAGCGCTCAAATGTTTCGTGCCCCAGACTTTCAGCAATAACACTTTCACTTGGAGAGAACACTGATATGATTACTGATACAAATGTAGGACAAAACTATTGTAATACTGGTCCTATTATTGTTCTCATGACCCATGTTATTTAGTATGTCATATGCAAATGCACTAGTTCAGATAATTCTAGTGTAAGAGGTGTGTAATGACAATACTGCATTGTTACCAGAACTACCTAGGTGACAGCTAGTTCCTAGTTCCTTTTTGGCACATCATGTTGTTGTTAGTGATTACTCACTGACTCTAGTGTGGACTGGAAAAGTTCATCTGCATTGGAGTTAGAGTGTCCTGACTGTAACGTGACATTTCATGTTGCCGTCCTCCACAGTAAAGACAGAGAGACGTTATATTCCTTGTCCAGAGTAATCCTTCCCCCTGCAAGGTGACATCTGAATATCCCTTGTTAGCAAAGGCTAACACTATGAAAATAAGATTTGAGACAAAGGTATTTTCCCTGTAACGCCAAGTTCGCAAACTTTTAACATGTTAATCTGAAATGTTTCGGTGGGCCTTCCCCTATAGGTCCAGGCCCACCCCAACTCACTCATACAACTTGGTAGAGCTGGTTGAGAATAGATCCGATTCACACAATTAATGACCACCAGGTCATTAAATGTCCATGACTGGATCTGGATGACTCACCTCAGTGTTAGGATGCTAGCTAGCTAATATATCTTTTATTTTCTCATCCACCACCAAACAGTGCACATGACAAATGCAAAGATTGGAATTGGCCATCGCCATCTTTGTTTTTGGAACCAGAAATGACGAAAGGGTGGCACTGGAGAGGAAGGACGGGTGATGTAGCCTATATTATGTTCATCTCACACAGCAGTTGGAGATGATTCTACTGCAACTTCTTGTTCAGGTGTAGAGGACACCACATTGGCAAATGTTGCTGCTAAGTTAACTATTTCTTGCCACTGGTGTAAAGTTATTTATTTGTCTTTGTTTACAACAAGGTGACCCTATGAATGATTTATTAATAATGCTTTAATTAAACTATAGTTCATAATGAGACCATAGTTAGTTAAACAGGTTAACTGTGGATTCATTGCAAAGTTTTATTTATTTAATCAGTTTAATTTAGCAGGGACAGTACATATTAATAAGCATAAATGAAAATGCGCCAGAGTTAGCCAAAAGACTATTTTTCATCTGTAGTCCCTGGACAGTTGTTACATAGTCAACCTGTAAAACTAAAAAAAAACAAAACATAAAAAACATCAAAAAAAATTATAAAATAAATTTAACAATTTTTAAAATTAAGTTACACATTATGAATGCATGCAATGAAATAAACTGAAAGAAACAGACATTATACTAAAATGCTGGACTGCACATACAACAACAACAAAAAATAATAATAATAAAAAATAAAAATAAAATAAATGCAACGCACAACCTAGCTCACAAAAGAATCAGCAGTTTAACCATCATAGTGTAAAAGCTGTTTTACTGCTGCAGTTATAATAATTCTGTAAACTGCAATGCAGAGCTGCAGTGAAAAGATTGAAAAGACAGATGCATGCTAAGCTGAACTCTGAAGCGCTATGATTCTGTTAGGCGACTGATTTAAAAGCCATCACTTTCGCCTCCACTGAATAAAACCCCGTAGGCTGTGACTTTGTGCATGTTCAGTGGTGTAACTGGGACACTTGTCGCTTGTCATCATAGAAACAGGTCATCGGATTGTGATGTTTATTGCGGCTTCACTAATATCTGCTGCCTTCCCCTCGACACACAGCTCACTCACCAGCGCTGCTCCATTCCCTCACGCTATTACTCGTTAGGTGCAACCAATCGGATTCAATCAGTGCTGTGGGCGGGACATTTAACGAGCCTACAGAGTGGTGACATCAGACGGAAAGAGGCAGTTACATCTGAGCCAATGAAATTTATTTTAAAATGAATTTAACCATACCTTTTCTTTGCTGACTCAAAACCGTGACTGAGATATATGGTCTGTGAGTTTGGCGATCTCACAGATCTCACAGCTAGTTTCTCATACTGTGCTAAATTATTACCTTACACTACAGTATGTGGTGTTACATACACCACACATACACAAGGATATTTTATGTAAATTAGAAATATGCATTTCCTGCAGAAAAATGCAAGTTAATGCAGCCATGGAATACAGCATTGCTGGAAATGCAGAAATGGGAAATGAATTGCCTGGAAAATCTGAAGGCTCAAATGCGATGACTGCACTGTTCTTTCTACGTTTTAAGACTTTGTCATCATTAAGTTGGGTCTAGGCTGCAGACAAACACTAAATGTTCACTGCTGCTACTGTACCGTCAACATTAATCGGAAAGGCTGCTCTGATGAAACATTTAACAAAATACGTCATCCTTGACAGCCTCCACTCACTGCAGCAGCAGAAGCAGCAGCGCCACGACCATCCCCAGCAGCAGCATCACTACTAACGGCGGATCCAATCAATATTCATGTGCACCAGTACATTAAACACCTCACTAGCGCCTGACAAGACCTCTGCGATCCGACCAACCTCTGACATTAAACCTACAATTTCCATAGTCCTGGAATGATTACACAGGCATCAGGCATTGATGGCTCAGACGATGTGTGTTTCATGTAGGTGTATTGTTAACACTGTGCAAAATGTTGATACGTTCACGCACGATTTCACTGCAGTGAGTTTGCATTAATTTATGGTTATTTTTCAGTTGTCATCTTTTATCAGTCTGACATGCCTGCAGTCAGGAGGTGGTGGTGCCATCAAGCCCCACAGCCAATCACACAAGAATGAGCCAGAGCCAGAAGTCATAGAGGTCACTCCATCTGAGCCAGACGTCATGGAGTTCACATCAAGAATCCACAGAGGTACAGGGAACGTTTATGTATTGCTTGACTATTGTTTGTTTATATATTAACCTTTCCTGGTTCATAAAGGTGTGCAAAACGTGACCAATTACATCATTTTTGGGATTTCTTATCATTTTACAGAAATCACTTGAGATTCAGGTGGTTTGTGAGCAGGTGGAGGAGAATCAACACCACTTTGTTTGACTAAAAATGCCATCAAGATGCAGGGCCTGCTTTATGAAGGTGAAATGGATGAAGATGAAATCCAGGCTCCCTTCCTTTTTACTTTTGATAGATTAGACATGGGGTTCTTCTCAAGTCTGTTATTTGTCGTTTCCTCGCTTTAACCGGAAGTTTTTCCGTTCCGCCATCTTGCAGGCCGTCCCGAAGCACTTATTCATGCTCCGAGGATGTAGGAGCGATCGCTGAGGAGCTATAAGCGATGATACACCAGTCCTTCTCGTAAGTCTTTTACTGACCGACACGCCCCTTATTGGGTAGCCGTTATCAGGGCTTGACATTAACTTTTTGCTTACTAGCCAATGTGACTAGTGAGTTTCCAAAGTTACTACCCGCGCACACGGCATTTTCATTAGCCAAATTTTTGTTTTGGGGAAATTACATTTTATGTGATTAAAGTTGACAATGGCGTGCTTAAATGTCCTAATATTATCATTAGCTCTGACAGGGTTGTGTATAAAGCTCCTTTTTTGAAAACTTGTAGCCAATTAAGATAAACACATTAAATAGTAGCTTCTTATTAGATATAATGAAACTGCTGGGTGTAAAAGTTTAAACTAAAAAAACTGAAACTAAACTGAAAAAAAAAAATTACCAGAATAATTTGCATCTGCCTCTCCTCAGAGCTCTGACTGGATTTATGTTTATCGTCATGAAGCCGTGGTTGCTCTGAGTTACTATACAAAACAAGTTTACAGGTCTTTTCTCCAGAATATTCCCATACAGATGCATCTTCTGCTTTCCTATGGCATGACAACTTTTATTAAAATACAGGTCTGTATTTTAATAATCAACTCTGGAAATGCAGTTGTGAGAGGACGACTTAATGTGATATAAGGGCAACTCTGCCAGTAGTAACACCACGTCCCTTAATCATGAATACATCTGTAATCTTACAGTATTTAAGGTTGCTTTGTCATCGCTGCCACTGGTTAAATTGATAATTAACGGCAGGCCAAACAGCCCTCGGTCTGACGGCCAGTCCGCGGGTTTCATTTCCACAGCGTCTTGTTTACAGTGTCGACGGTCAGTAGCACGCGAGACAATATGCATCACGAATGGACCAATGAGCAAACACTATGGGCAGGTAGTGCTTATGGGAGTTGTAGTGTCGTAGTGTCACATTGAAATTTGCTTGTTATTTCAGTCTTTTGACAAGACTACAATTTTTCAACCGCCAAAGTGGCTAGTGGGAGTGACTGTGTTACCCGCCACGGCCGAAATCTACCCGCATTTGGCGGGTTGGTGGGTGTTAATGTCAAGCCCTGGCCGTTATGTTGATTGGACGCTGCAGCTGATCGGACTGATCTGACATGTCAGGACAGAGAACATTAAACTAAGTTTATCACTGCAACGTTTTATATTTGATATGTTTTATGATTCACTGTCTAGTTCAAATATTCATTGTTCAGTGTTCAGTGTTCATTGCAGGTCTGAACAACAAAAAGCCCCACACACAACTTTCCTCACTTATTAGAAAGATTTTTCTTTCTTCTATTTCTCCCATCAACTTTTATTATGGAGACAATGTCAGAGAGTCCGAGAGTCTGTCAGCAAGAAACATTTTTCATGTCATTTCTATTCAGTTACATGTGAGGCTGGTCATTCCTGTGTTAAGTCCAAATAGACAACAATAAAACATACTAAAAGCCTGGCCTAAGGATTTGAATAAGTCACCAAACTGCACTAAAGTCTGTAATGAAACAAACAAAGGAAAACAAAGCCTGCACATCCAGCAACAATTAAATCAGCTGATGAAAGAATGAATGAAGCTGCTGCGCCAAAAAAACAAACGTTGGACTGATATGATGGAACACAGTGATCGATCGGTGACCAGTGATGTGACTTGCAAATAAAATGTATGCAGTAGTGTTAAAGGATATCAGAAGAGGAAATAAACAGAAAGCCTACAACTGTGTCGACTTTGATATGATTTACATCATTTCAATTTCCCTTTAGCCTAATAAATCCAAAGACACCATGATCATATTCTGGGTTATTCAATAACAAATTCAATCAGAATCAAAAGATATAAATGCAGATAATATCAGCACTGTGCCAGTAGAAATTCTCCTGTGAGCAGGATGTACAGTAACTTCTAATTATTCATGTGCAGGTGTTTGTTAAACAGGTAACAGAGAATCATGCTGCTCTGCACTGATGACTGTGACACTTTATTAGTACCAACACGGTGCACATGTGTGGAGAAACAAACTCCATGAAAAGTCTCTACAGATACAGATACCGACTGACAGCTGATCCAGCTGTGATCAGCTGCCACCGTCATCAGAAACGGACGCCGCTTCACGACACTTTAAAAGGAAAGAATGTCTCATGTCACTAAAAACATATTTCACCGTTCCTTCTCTCCTCGCTTGGTTTCCTTACGTCTCGCCATGCATCCCCAGTAGGCAGGACTAAGACACAAGGAAAAGACGCAAGTGAGGGAAACGTGGATGCAATTCAGAGACTTCAGAAGCACACATGGAGTGTTTCATGGAGGACAGCCGAGAATAAAGAGACATTTGTGTCTTGCTTGTACAACACTCACATGTGACATGCAAATTCAGCAGTGGGGTAGATCTGTATAAATATTAATAGTTTCTTCTTGTAGTTTTCTGTAAAATGTTTTGGTTTTAACCCATTCACATGCTGTGGAGAAAAGAAAGTTCTTGTTTTTGAAACTTAATAAACTAGAAGTAAGTAAGTGCCAGTCCTCCCTTTATTCACATGTTGACTTGTGTATCAGTTAAGTCTACATCTAAATACATCTACATCTACTAATATATATTATTGACTTAGTATAATATTGTAACATTAAATACTTTGTAGAGTTTTGATAGAATGGTATATTATTATTATTTTATATACTATTACATTATCTCAGCTCATGAGTCATGCATGTTAGCGAGACTTATATTTGCCTTTCATCTTTTTGAAAATTAACTGTAAACTTGTTCGAGCCACTGGTAGATTAGTCTTTAGTTCATCACCACTCACCTCCACACAATGTTGTGCTGCTGTGGGGAGACGCGGAGCGAGAGAGAGAGAGAGAGAGAGAGAGAGAGAGAGAGCATCAGAACCACACAGTCTATGATCGGAACTCCACAAAGTCTCATCTCCTGACCTAATATGTATTTTTTCAATAAATATATTTGTTTGACAGGAAAGCTGTGCACAAACAGGAATAAATATACTGTATATATAAATTCATTTATTTAAAAAGCATCGCAGAAAAAAGGGACTTTCTGTTGAGGAAGAAAAAGGGCAGGTTGGGCCTGAGCCCCTTCTCATGTGTATGTGTGCACGTGCCTGGTTCATAGAGTATTTGTAACAACACTTGATTAGTGAGATTCAACAGTTTCACAAATAAAACCTTTTTTGATATCACACCACTGTGGTTAGGCTTCATTAGGGCAATATTCATTATAATTTCAGATAATAGGATACTTTATAGCCTACCACTAGCATAAAATTAATTCCAGTTGGACAATACAGTCGTTTAAGAAAAACAATACCAACATTTCTAAAGTTTGTAGATCTTGTTCATTCATTAAATCCTTGTGCAGACAAATGCTCTACGTGGTGGTTAGTCTCTCATTTGTTAATGCTAAGTATTAACTTGTCAATAATCATAACCATTCATGCATGAGTTCAACATCTCAAAGATTTGCCTTTAGACTTTTATGTCAGTTGGCCAGTTCATGAAAAGTGACACTGACGAGCATGTCTGAACAAGAGGCAACCGACAGTCTCTGCCGACAAAGAAAAACAGGCAGGCAAGAACAGAAACAGGTGAGCGTAAAGTGCCCCCTAGTTGGTTTATTTAGGGCCATTATGAATCAGACAGCCTGATATAAAGAGGGCAGAAAAGAATAACGGCATCATTTCCTCAGTGAGAAATGCCGATACGCATTAATATGAAACATATTCAATGCAATTTATATTAACAGCTAGCCTGCTGTAGCAGATGCGTTCATTTTCCTTGCTTAAGGTGGAGACCCAAAGGGTACATTTAAGGCAAAGGTGAAAAAGCCCCAGGGCTACCTCAGGTAAAGCTTATTAGTAATACAGACAGGTGCAACTTTCTTGACCTGCGAGGGCAACTGAGTTCCCACATTTACCTGCAAAAGCAAAGGGAAGATAAGGTAACCTGGGTCAAACTATATTACATTCATTAATCACATATTTTTGACATGAATTCACAAATAGCCTACATCTTAATGCAATAAAGGAGCGTACACACAGTCATCTCTTGTCTAGTTATGGTGTTTGTCACAATAACAATGCTGAACATGCAGGTGTTGAAATGAAAAATACTTGTAAAAAGTAAGGTAACATTAGCTATGCCAGCGTCTCAAGTTTATGCAGTTCTGACGAAGGGCTTGAATTGATGTTGACTAAAAGTTTTTGTCCCAATCTACTCTGCAAAGTGTTCTAGCATTTCACACTGAGATGAAAAATGTGGTGATTTGAACACAAATTTGTCTGTAGCATTAGGGAGTTACAAAACTCAGTTTCATTATATAACTTGTTATATAACAAGATATATAATGATATATATATATATATATATATATATATATATATATATATATATATATATATAGATAGATAGATAGATAGATAGATAGATAGATAGATAGATAGATAGATAGATATACTGACAATAAATCTACCTACCTACCATAAAGAACAACAACAATGAACCTTTAAAAAAACTTGTGTATGTACACATTAGTGAAATGTTAAGGGCAGGAAAACAAGGGCACCTCTGTCTCTGGAGGAACAAAAATGGTCCTGTATTCTGTATGATGCCCTTGCTGTGTATAGGTGCTACAGTAGACCGGACACTGGGGCCAGAAAAGGTCAAAGTAGGTCAGTAAGTTCAGTTTATTTATCCCTGTGAGGAAACTCGTCCTTATCATTTGACCTATCTTGACTATAACTGGGGAGTGGGCAGCCAGTCTCTTGCGCTTGGGGACAACTCCTACTCTGCCTAGGTCAAGGGCAAGGGCAGTACTACTCCTGAACAGGGCATGAAAACATTATTCCCACAGATTGCAATGAGGTGGGGTAGAAGGGGCACTAGCACTTAACTTATTTTCACTCTCTTTCCGCTAATGACCCCTCTGTTAGTTTATCTTTTCTAAATCCTTTTTTCTCTTTCACTTTGTGCATGGTTATTTGACATTGCCTGAAACAAAACTGAACCTATTTGTGGAAGCCTACAGAAGAGAAATAATTGAATTGAATAATTGGCACTGCTTCGCTTGGAAAGCCTGCCTGCACCAGCTGCCACGGATGGGATTTAATTCTCAAAAAAAGAGTACAGAATAGCCTCAAGACTGATCAGGAGTGGAACAACAGAACTTGCGAATGGTTTATGCTGTCTTTGTGAGTAGGCATTGTTGCTGCTAAATACACAGTCTTAGCATTTCCTGTCTTTAGCTTTTGTAATATGACACATGCTAACACAGTGTGAGCGTGTTTCCATGGCCGTGTCCCTAGCGTGGCTGTAGACTCTTTTAATTCTTGACATACAGCAAGACATAACTGAAGAACAAACCCAGGGACACTGGATAAGGACTGTCTTCCCTGTATCTTTAAAGCAACGTTATGTAGTAATTTCATATTAAAATAACAGCGTGTAGTAGGGTGACTGGCGTCTCTGTCCATATCCAGAATATCCACATTTATCATAATTTATTATTATATTCTTAGATATTTATACTTTCTTATATTCTCTGCTTGCCAACTTGTACTCTTATTTCTGTTCCTTTTATGCCATGCGAGTAACTGTAAAAAAGAATTTCCCCTCGGGGATCAATAAAGTGCTCTGAATCTGATTCTGTCACTCCGGGCTCACATGTAACACTGGAGTCCCAAGCAGGACATACATCACGACAACAGCATAATGCCTTAACGACACCGATAAGACTCTTCAGCAAGCAAGCTATAAGAAAAATCAAAAATTTCATAATGTACAGAGAAGGGATGCACCGATCTGATTTTTTCAGTCTCGATACCGATGCCTGGATTTGGGATATCTGCCGATCTCAAGTACTGATCCAATACCAGTGTAAAATTAATAAACTGTATTCCTTACTGTGAGATAGAGACTGGGATGATCAGGCGTTTGCAGTTGCTGCTCCGAGACTCTGGAACAAGCTACCCCCTGATATTCGCACAATTGCAGATGAAACTACTTTTAGGTCTAAACTTAAAACCCATCTGTTTAGAATGGCTTTTAATACGCAGTAGTGGTGTGACAATTTCCTTTTCTTGTTTCTTTTAACTTTTTCTTTTCTTTTTTGTTATATGTATCTATTGTATAATATGCTGTTTTATTATGTTTTATTATTTTTTATGATGTGAAGCACTTTGGATACCTGACGGTTGTTGTAAAGCGCTATAGAAATAAACGTTGATTGATTGATTGATTACTGTGAGATAGAGACTGGGAATCATTGTTTTATCTGTAAGTGAGCATTATGTAAGATTTGATGCGATTTGACCTTTGCTACGACAGCTGTAAATGCATTTGGTATGATTTCATTGCACTCATGATCAGAGGTATGTAAGTAGCCAAAAACTGTATTCAAGTAGAAGTAAATGTAGTCATCAAAATAATTATTTGAGTAAGAGTACAAAAGTATTCACTAAAAAAATACTAGAGTGGTGAGTAACTTAAGAAATAAAAAATAAAAACAAGCCTTTTATTTGATGTGGATGTGACTAGAGTTTTTTCAAATGGTGATAAAAGTTGCAGATAAAGGTAAATTATTACTCAAGTAAGAGTAAAAGCATCATGTTTTAAAATTACTCTGAAAGTACAATTTACTCCAAAAAGTTACTTGAGTACAAGTAACAGTACAGTATCAAGCGAGTGCGACAACACAAGACGCAGAAATATTAGCGTAGAGCAGGGGCAGAAGTACCATTTTTCTGAAAAACCTCATTTTAAAACATTATGTTTTAGACAGTGACATTTTTGCTATGGTCAGTAACTCAGTAAGTGTGGTCTATCAATACCAGGTGGTATTTTGTACAAATGTAATATGACTTCAGTATAATTCCACTTTGAACTGTTACTTTCGACCCCATTAGTTTGGTCGAAAGTAACACAACAATACAAACTAATTTTTTTGTGTTACCCTTGTCCTTATTAAGTATATGTGACTATGACCTTGTAAATATGTTACTGCAAAAGTATTTTGTCCTTTATCTTTGCAAAAAATGTATAAACTACATTTTCATTTTATTTTCAATTCAATTTTATTTATATAGCGCCAAATCACAACATCAGTTATCTCACAGCACTTTTCATAAAGAGCAGGTCTAGACCATACTCTGAAGTTATTTACAGAAGCCCAACAACGTTGTTATGTATTATTTGTTTCAGGTATACTTCTTCAAAATGTTTTTTATTGGCAATGTCAGTCCATGTTATAAAACATTTCTTCAACAATATGCAATGCAAATTTGCACACCTAAAACAGTAGAAAGAATTGTTAGAGGGAGATTGTTTATGAAGTTGACATGATCAACATAAAATAAGACACATTACTGATCCTGCACTGAGGATGTTTAGATGTTGCAGCAGCTTCAGAGACGTTGGAAAATTAAACATAATCTAGAAAGATATCAATTAAATGTAAATAAAAATAAGGTAAAAACGAAAAAGCTATTTAGAGAAAATACAAATTTTATAATTTGTAATGACTTTAAAATTGTTTTAGTTTGAGCAGTGTGAGGGAGCTGCATGTTGAGAATTTTTTTAACAACTATAGCTTACTGACCTCCTTAAAAAGTAAATATCAGCTTCCCTCTTGTCCACTAGCTTCTTCTCTTTATCCACAGAAAAGACTCTAGAATGTGATCTGTACCCTGGTGGGTAGCAAACTTTTGTCCCGACAGGAACTCCTGACATATCAACACGATTTATTTTTAGACTGAAAAACTCTGAGAGGGCAAACTTCAGGGTGTGTTAAAGCACTAAATAATGTGTAGATTAATCTTTACTGTGACACGTGAAACGAGACACACAACTTGTAATTCAAAAAACAGTACCGCTTCAGAAATTTGCTTACTGTGCTCAAAAACAGCAGAGAAACGATGACGAAATCACTGATATTTGGCAGCTCCATCAAGGGTTGCGTTCTGGAGGTGCTGTCACAGCTTGGACTGCAAATGCAGTCCGGGCTCTGAGAAAATCGGCATGTTACTTTCACCCCGATTTACTCCAACCGACTCGTCCAACAGAAAGAATGCCAGCTCACCGTCTTGGTCGCTATCTTTTTGTCTTAGCTTCCTCCATCAACGCTCTCTTCTATGTCTACACCTGTGCCATTATCTAACGTTATGCCCATCTGAAGCCTATTATGTTGCCTGCTAGCAGGGAAATTAGTGAGGTCCAGATTTTCAAATTTTTAATGGAACCTATTTACGGTAATTCATACCAAAATTACACATACACACAAAGAAGTTACACACTAAAGTCATGCAAACTAATGATCTATAAGGAAGTGAATACAAAGGGAACTGTTGACAAAAAATACTTTTATTAAAGATGAATTTTGTGTTGTGTGTGTGTGTGTGTGTGTGTGTGTGTGTGTGTGTGTGTGTGTGTGTGCAAAGCATTATTTGGTTGAATATCACACTACAGACATGGTCTTTCTCCTCACTGCTTGGCTCACTAAAATTGCAGAAAATAAGAGATACAGACACAGAAGCTATCATCAGGAAATCTTGGTATACTAATCATCACAACTTGCATTAGGCTAAATGTCCCTCCGATGTCGACAACTGTCATCACAGGTCTATACTGTTGAAATTTGCAGACTACATAATGGGCACTATTTTTACTATATGACAACATAAAATACAGCAGGTTAGTTGTGAATGAAGAGGATGCGCTGGTTGATATTACAGCCTCATAATGTGACGTCAGCAGTTACTTACACTGTTTTGTCACGATTATAGGAGCTATGTTGGTGTGATGCGCAGATCGGCTCTAACAGTATCCGAAAAACCCTCCACCCACCTAATGCTCCTTCTAGCTTTCCAGGTGGTTTCTTTATTGTGTTGCAGTGATGAGTGTTTTGTTTAACGGCTTACTTTAATGATTAGAGAGGCTGCTGTCAGTCATTTAAAGAGTTCCATCCACACAGTAAATTCAAGGCTACTGGCTCATTTATGCAGCAAAACAAAAAAAATGTAGTTAAAATTGGACAGGACAGAAGAAACTCTGCAGAGGAAACAGAAATCAACTGTTAGCCTGTGAAATGTTCAGACACTCTGATGGAGGATTGAACAATACTGCAATACTTCAAACCGCTCCACTGTATGAACCTGAGACCTTTTGGATGTGTAAAAGAACACAACACATTATTTAACATTAGATCCTGATGATCCTGTCAGCTTGTCGGGAGATTTAAATATGAAGTTGTAGCTTGTGCGTAAATATGCTGATGATTTTATGATGTTACACTATCAACTTAAATGTAAATCAATTTAAGTGTTTTTTATTTGAATTTTTATTAATAGGCTATAGCCGACATATAATTATGGAGGTCCGGACCTCGGTAACCTCATAGCTGGTTATGGCCATGGCTGGCTGCCGCTCTCCTCCAGATGCAGCATAATGTTGCTTGAAAATTGGGTGGCAAGCTAGCCAACAAGTATAGACGGCAACCGACACAAGAGCTCTCACAGTAACGTTCCCGATGTCCAAGTGTCTTATCTAGTATTTATATAGTTAGCGGTTAAACCTTTACACATATCCAGCTCAGCAGCCTCTATGAACCTAACGTCAGCAGAAGCAAATAGACAGAAGAGAATGTTGATGGAGGAAGCTAAGAAGAGAAAAAGAGAGTGACCAAGCAAGAGGCTCCTGGATGTTGGCAAGAGCTTGGTGAAATAAAAGGGAAAGATAGGGCTGAAGTGGCCTTCTGTCATAAGTACATTGATGACAAAAGATTTGAGAGAGCACAGAGCAAATTCTGGGCACTACTCAGTCTGAGAGTCAACATATTAGAGGCACAGATTGCAGTGCAGAATCTGATTTTAGCATGCTGACCGTGTGTACGCCCTTCACATCCAGGTCAAATTGAACTGGTGATGCTCTGCTCTCAGGCTGAGTTTACACTCAGGGGATTCAGACTGCCAAATGTGAGCGCGAGCGGCTTTGATCATTACGAGCGTGAGAATCTGTATTGCTGGCTTGAATGCAGTTACACACAAGTGTCCTTTACACTGGGGACGCTGGGGACATGCCCCCATTACTTTTTGAAATAGCTGATGTTGTCCCCACCACTTCTTGAAAGCATTTGTTAAAAATGTTCTGAAAAATAGCTTGTAACAAGAAATGTTAAATAACAAATCTAAGTGCTATAAGAAAGTTTATAAATAAATTAAAGACATTTCCACCATAAATTGGTGCAGAAAATGTCTCCAGAATGCAGGAAATTGACATGCACTGTTTAATGCTCAGATTCTTCCGGGAAAGGACACCCAGACCCCCCAATCATATATTTTCATCAAAGAACCTTTTTTATTAAATACTATGAAAATATCTGCTAGTCTTGTTCTTGTGATCCCAATATTTCTGCATTGTCACGTCTCATGGACTTAGTGTTTTGTCACAACTCTAATCTGAGCCCTAAATGTCCCCACCACTTTTAAACACGAAGTGATGCTCTGGGTTACACAATTCCTTTTGCATGCTCAAATAATCTGTTACACTCATGATTCTGTCCTCCCTTGCACACAAATCAAATTCTGCTCTTGTAAATCCGTGACAGTGTGCTTAAAAGTTGACTTGCAGGCTGAGCAGTGTTGAAATTTGTTTTGTGCTCTCTAAAATCTTTTGCCATCAATAAACTGTCACCGGCTATTACAGACCTCAGACACTGCAACTCGATGAAACTTGAAAAAAAGACCTCCACCCAAACTGTGGTCACTTAAGAAGACTTGGTAAACTTCAGAAGTTATTTTATAGTCTTTCTAAGGTAAGTCAGAGCCTCCAGAGCTCATTATAGTTTAAAATATAACAGCTGTAGACTTAGCTTAGTCAGTCCATCAGACGCTTCAGTGATGGTGTGTGTAGGAGCCTGCAGTTCTGTCCATCAATCCCACTTAAAATTAAAATAACAATGAGAAAATGCAAAACATAAATCAGCTCTCTAATGTTGTGCATCCAAGTGAAGAATTGCACTTGAAGCATGTGAGGATTTCAAACTAACTTTGGAGGTGCTCATGTGCTAGGAGAAACTCAATAGAAAGCATAACGGTGGTAAAAAGATACTTAGTGTAAAGAAAGTAAATGTAAAATAAGCTCCAGACACAACTTTCAGTTGACCTTTTCTCAGCAGTGTAGCATAGTTATGCTGGGCCCCAGTGCAAATATTTTCCTTGGGCCCTGACAAACCAGCTTTTGAGTGTGCCTTTTATTCAATCTATCGTGTAAACATCAGGAATCCAGGGCTCAAATGAATCATCTGTTGAGACTTCTTTTGCAGTCTGTATACAAAACCAAAATAGAGAAGGCAAACATCCAGTGAAAAGTAACACCACTGGGAGCATCCATGGTTTTCATGATTTCAAATGTCCAAATTGAAACAGTATCCAGTCTGGGGAACACATTCTCTTTGCCACCCACGGGGCTGGCCTTCACATTTTTGGGGCCCTTGGTAAAGCTTTGCTTTGGGAATGGTTACTCCATATCTTTTCAGTGCCACGTAAGTGACATCGATTCACAGTGGAAGAACTGCAGAGTAAGAGTATTCCAGCAACTCGGAATTACATTTTTAGAGATTTGGGAGACTCAGATAGCAAGTTGCCACAGAGGGTGAAATACCCAGAGTTTTGGCCCCCTTCTTCAATTCATTAGATCCTTATTATATTGCATTCTGGGTAATTTTATGCGCATATTTTACAATATGTTATTAGCTTGCTGTAACATTGCTGTAACCTGACTTTAATATACCATGGCAATAATGAGTGCTGGAAGTAACGAAAGTGCGACACCTGACATCACACAGAACACCCGACTCGTGATCTTTTTTTCACATATTTTGGGGTCTTAAATGACAAATAGGTCAATAGCTGCGAAACAAGTCTACACTGGCTGCAATTTTTCGGATTCGAACAATTGTCCCCAATTTTGGTTAAAAAAAAGAATCTTACTTTTAAAACAGTCTCTCTGTAGAGATCATTTCCACACTGTTAACTGAATCTGAGCCTGTAGTGGACATACTTCTGTAGCTGAAGGTGATCTACTGTGCCAAAATATTTAGGACCCATTGACAAGGTAGACTTGACACTGCGCTGTGAAACCCATTATTTTCAATGGCTTGCATCAAAGCTGTTGGCAGTTTAAACATACAGAAATTACCCGCTCATCAGAAGTCCACTACCCATCAAAACCAGATGTTCAGCATTGTCTTCATCTCATCACCAGTTTCTAGACTCCATTTGGAAGTGCACAGCTCTGACGTGTATGTACTATAAAAAGGATCATGTGAATCTAAATATGTTGAACCTGCAGGATAATGCAATTAGTCAGATACTACATGACGTCAAAGAAGGTTCACTTTAAAATGTTTCATAAAGATCCCAAGATGAGATCTGACAAAACAGGGACTACAGTTTCAAGTGTTTAGCTATGTTGAGTCCACTCAGATCAATCTAGGAGCAGATGCATCTTGCAGGGAACATTTCCTTTCAAGCAAACAATGAAGTCTCTTCTCAGTCAGTCAGCAGTGAAAGACCAGTACAGACAGACAAAGATGAAGCAGATGTGAAACTCCCAGAAAGATATTTTGACAGATGTTTTGCATGGGAAAAAAACATCAAAGACAAATGCTTTGTTAAAAATACCCCTTGTCTTTGTCAGTAGTTCTGTGTCAGGATTCATTTGAGGTTGCCAATCTTCATCTATCAAAAAGAAGCATAAAACACTGGCTGTGGATTTGACTCTTGGTGAAATATTATCCTACAATAGCTCATGTAATGATCCAGTGTAGTTGGTACTGCTTTGCAGGGAGAAAGACGTTCCCTGGGGCAGGAGCAAAATTTCTCCCCTCTTGTAGATAATTTGAAGGATATAGAAGAGTTGTGATTTGAAGGAGTCTGAAAGGAGGATTGATAGCCATTGATAGGCACATAAGATGTGATGTAATAGAATGTAATGGTAAATGGTGTCAAATGCAGGTCTACTTGTGAACTCAGCAAATACATCTACCCCGAATATGAAGAAGCAGAGGTCTGGCGTCACACAACAATGGCACCACCAATGGTATAATACATATCGTCATATAGTTAAACCTGTTCTGTATGTAGCGCTTCTTTGCTAGAAATGATCGATCTGTCTTTATTAACAGGCTATGTACCACTACCTCTTCTTAAAAATCCCAGCTGGATTAAGTCCTATGTATCATATTGATCTCAGTTTGTACATCATAATGATGAATCCTCCATCCATGCCAAAGTCAAAGAGTTCCACAAGGTTCTGTGCTATGCTTTGACCAATTCACCTTACATATGCGTTATATGCAATATTATCAGGAAACTTTAATTGTTATGCAGATGATATCCACGTATATCTCTATCAAAGCAAGCAAGATGAAACCAGTCAGCTAAACTTCAAAATCTTTGACATATCCTTTAACTCCCACATAAAGCAAACTTAAAGGACCACCTTTTTTACCTAGATAACACTGCAAAAATCAGGAACTTTCTGTCTCAGAATCATACGGAAAAACTAGCATTTGTTACTTCTAGGCTGGATTACAGCAATTAAGTTACGTCCGTTAAGTTAGTTATTAAAGTTACGTCCATTCAAGCATTGTAAACAAGGAGGAGCGCTACCTACATGAGCTTTCAGAGGGCCCTATACATGGTCTCCTATACATGGTCGCCCAATATATGAATCCAGGATAACTGAATCAAGCTCCATCAGGAGGTAGTTACTTTAGCTGTAAAAATGGCGAAGAGGAACAGAGAAGGTGACAAGCCTAAACAAACAAAAATTTGTCATCCATCTCTATGACGTATGTATGCTGGCTGCTCTGCGACACTAGTAGTATTTTCAGGCCTGACGTGCTTAGTTCTGAGAGGAGACATCTACTTAAACCCAACCCATCTTCTCAGTGTAGCACAGGGTGGACATGTACTGTAGACAGAGGTTCAGACCACAGGCAAATGCACTTCTGGAATTCCTCTTTGAATCAGAGGCCACAAGCCAAAGGAGATGTTAAGAATTATCAATTCAAATGGGAGCTTCACAGGTCTCCTTTGAGACTATGTTTTTACATTGTTATACTTTAGTGCCAAGTGCTTTAAAACTATGAGAACCAAACAATAGTTTGAGGTTACTATGACCTGGATGTTTGTAGACACATTACAATAAGATCATCTTTATGTTAAAATATAAGACATTCAAACAGAATTCTTTACCTGACATTTTTTCCAAGTTTATAGTTGAGTTGTTGGAGCGCTTTTTCCTTGTGTCTGAGTTTCATCTGGCCAAATGAATGTGCCCCACAGACATTATGTAATGCAAGTTGAAATGGGGTTCAAACCCCGATCTCCCCCGCCTTTCTGAGTGGAGTTTGCATGTTCTCCCCATCTGCATGGGTTTCCTCCTGGTGCTCCGGGTTCGCCCACCATCAGAAACATGTTAGGTGTCTTCATTCAGTGCTTGACTAGACACTGACGTAAGATCTGGAGTTGGCCCCAGGCACGGCACAGCTGCTGCCCACTGCTCCCTTGAGGGATGGGTTAAATGCAGACGATGAATATTATAACATGTACATGTATGTGTGACAACTAAAGTACATTTGATTTTGTTTTGATTTGACTTTGTTGCAGTTTGTTTTCAATGTCCCTGTCAGGTTCACAATGCATTGGCTACATTGAAATCACCAGTTAACATCGCAAATTACATTTCTCCAGACAAACCCAAATCTATAATAAGAGCAACTGCAAAACAGAGTCACCTATGTGCATTACTAACACTACAAGTTGGAGGAGGTACAGAATGAACCACTGCAAAGGTTTGATCACATTCTATGTGTCTTACATTTCCAGCAAGATGTTACTAGCAGTTTGCATCTTTCTGGGGTGGGCAACCACCTGGACGCACTTCACATAGCCACATATGTGTGGGTCCTGTGCACGTTATACAGATGCAGACATACAGTACATCAAGACATAATGAGCATGATGATCACATCAGGTCTAGTCTTCAGGAGATCTTTCACCACCATCATTTACATTTCAGTCTCCCAAATGTCTGCTCTACCTGCACCCAGCCACAGCTTATTTTTGAGTTACACAGTTGGTCCTTCATTGTTAGACCACTGTCACGCTTTGGAGTAGTGATAAAAGGGTAGGCATGGCCAATGTAGGCACTATCTCAGACCAGCATGAACACTCCCATTTTTTTATTCCAGTTTCCATAGAACTTGATTTCCTCAGAATCCTTGTCATGAACAAAGATGTCGCAGAATCTCCCTCTCTCATCCACAATCCCTTCAATCCACATACTGTAAAGGACTGTGTGGCCTTTGTATCTTAAAGTAGTATCCATTGATGGCACCAATAACTGGTATACACATTGTGTTGAAGTCTGCAGAACTACCTGTCGTCTTACAAACGGATGAATGATTGCACCACGGTGCAAGTGTGCCGATGATTATGATATATTGAACTTGTCAAAAATCTCTCTGAAGCTATTATGGCTGACCATATACCCCAGAAAGAGTGAAATGTTTTGCTTGTGAGGAATCTCTGGAGAACTGCAGCCTGGTGTCCTAAGATGGCGCTGAGTATAGCGGTCTGTGTTAGGTGTGCTTTGTTTTGTTTTAGGGTTTTAATTCACTTTTTGGCTATGATTCCCAAAGCTTTTTTCACCAGAGAAGAGCTCACAAACATCAGCTCAACAACAGCGGATTTAGTTCCCACTTTTCTCACGTCATCAGTGGAATTATTGGACATTTTGGTGAAGGACTCTCTCACTGTTGTTCGGGCGGTGAAGCCTTGCGGGAGAGGAAAACCAGCCGGGACGCTTGTGGATCTTCGTCGTATGGAACTCCGGATACTGCTACCGACAATATTTCTCTCCAACGTGTGGTCACTTTGTGACAAACTGGACAAACTTCACCTTCTGTTGTGGTTTCACAAAGACTATAACAGAAAACACTGAATTTGGGTAAAACAAAACAGCTTTCAAAGGATCCTATATATGGTCTTGTCGCCAAAAATAGTGTAGTGTAGAGTTTAAGACTGCGTTTTTGTAAAGCAGGCGAAATCACATACCCTTGCTGGGCTATCATTACACTTTGTTACATGTTTTTTGAAAAGTGCTCTATAAATAAAGAACATTATTATTACGTCACTAACTGATGTGTGCTGGTCATGCTTAGCATTGTGGGATAGCTCCATCACTACAACAACGTAAAATGAGTAGCTGGTTGACTTGGTGCTGCAAAGAGGTGAAATGCCTCACTGACATTTGGTCAGATCAACATATTTTCCAGACGTGACACCACAGAAGAACAGTTAAGTGTATGAAATGTATAGTAAACAAATGAAATAGAGGGGCTATGAATGCTCCATCGAGCAGTGCTGAGCGAAGGCAAAATAACTGACTGTAATACATAAATGTATGAGACCACCTTGCCAAAAGCGGAGCAACATATGCAACTGTAGCTCCATGTTGACAAGCGATCTTGTTGGTGTTGGTCGCAAGGCAGCACATTAATTTGTGCTGGTTCCTGGGTCAGTTGTGTTCTCACTGCAAATAAACTGCTCCAGGCTTCGAATGGAATCGAGCCAAGGCCACCTCTTCTAGGTGATTGGTTGGTTTTGTACCGGATCAGAGTGTGATTGTTGTGTTCACATATGTCCAACAAAACGAGCCAAAGTGGAAATGCTCTCTTGTTCAGAACGTCTCCACTCAATCTAGGTGTTAGAGCACCCTCAGTACGTCTGCAAGGTGATCAAACTGAGAACGGGTGATCCAAAGATGCCTGAAAAATGTCTGCTCATTCAAATTAAAGAGTATCATTGCGGTCTTTGTGGCATTAAAATGATTAATGTGGATGGAATATATACTTCTTGTATGTAAATTATATCTTACATGTGACCGCACACTGTATTAGGGTATGTTTAATAGGCTATGCCAAATTGATTAAATTATTGAAAATATTTTAGTTACATTTAGCTTTAACTTTCTGTTCGTCTAAAGTTAATACTTGCCCTAATTTTATTTCATTTGACATTTATTTTGTTTTCTAAACTACATTATTTGTATATAGTGAATGGAATATATGTTCCCAGGTATCATTAAACAAACTGTATATTGGTGTCTGTTACCTCATGTGTTGATGGGAGGAAAGCGTCAATAAATGCAGTATATATTATCATCCTCTGTTGTAGGAATTTTTGCCAAATTGCGTAGAGAACAGCAATAACAACTATATGATGTTCAATTTCAATGCCATATGCCAGAACAAGGTCGAGGATGTGGTTAAAACATTGGGTCTGTTTATGACCACTGATAGATGCCAATCGAATCTGAGGTAAATGCAGTTCTAAGGTTATCATTGTCAACGTCCACATAAATAGAAGGAAGTATAAGGGATTAAACTTGATAAGAATTGTGAAAAGTAAGATAAAAATTCTGAATATTAGAACCAATAGAACTGGCTGCAGTGTATTTCAGGTTAGATGTGAAAGACTAAGAACAAGACTTTCCAATATATACAATAATAATTAAATTTAGGTTTAGAACTGAATAATAGAGTTGAAGATAGCTGCAAGTCCACCTGGGGGAAGCAAATTCATGTAGGCTAACATATTCTGCATGACCCAGCCAGGTTTCACTAATAATAATAATAATAATAATAATAATAATAATAATAATAATACATTTATATACCACTTTATCATAAAGATCAGTATTATAATCTGATATTACCTCACTTAGCTGTAGATGAGAGAGATGAGAGTCCATATTTAATTCTCGTTTGCAAAGGTGGTGTTCATTTTGTTTTTTAGGCAGAGCCTTTTTTCTGTTTACCTTTGATTTCATTCATTTAAGTGGTCGGGGAGCAGACAAATGGAGGGAAATAGCCAGCTTATGCCATTTGTGCACCAAAAATCAGCCATGGCCAGATTGCATACTTACAAAAGATTCTCATGAAGAATATATAAACTTCTGAAGTACCATGTTCCCTGACTCTTCAATAAAGCCAAGTTTCACTATTAAGTGCACTATCCAGACCTCATCTACACTCTTACCCTCTAATTTGACTGTGGACACTACGGTTTGAAGCAAGTAAAACTATTACAGTGTGCAAGGAGACTGCACATTTTCAGAAAATTGCGCAGCTCACTTTAAGCACAGTGCAGCTGTTTTTCCAAACATTCAATTTGTAGGACTAGCAAGCAACTTTGAAGAGAAGCTCTAAAGTCAAGGGATTCAGCAGGATTTTGGCCAACAGGAAAAACAACACAGGGTTGTCTGCTGTAGTGTACAGGAATACTAAATATGCTAAGGGGCTGGCTGTGGCAGTGGCAGATGGTGACAGTTGAATTGTGTTTGGGAAAATTGTATTGATTTTACTTCATCAAAGCAGAGTGCACCTGATTGTGGAGAAGCACCACTTACTGGTTGATTGGTGTGCATTTCCTGACTCGAGAGGGGTACTACATGTCTGTGGACATACACAGTCTAGTTGAAAACTACCCACTACCACGTAATGACTTATTTGGTGTTTCAGTGGTTGCACTTCATTACTCTATTTGTGTCTAATTTTGCAGAAACAATGGACACAATCACAGCAACACTCCCAAGGCTGGACAAGGATCAGCTGAGGTCATTGGTTGAGTGACTGCTTTTGGTTGTTGGAATAGAAGAAGTTGCAGATCTGAGTTATGTGTAATTTACCTCATAGTGTGAACATCATCATGGATTTAAGGGTATGTGGTGGATTCACTCTCAGAAAAAATGAGTGTTGAATGAGGAATGTGTGTTCATCAATGGATCAGACAATACCAGACACACCTTTTTCACTTCTATTTCTTATATAGACACACACACACACACACACACAGCTACACTGAAATAAGCATATTTATTTTTTTATTTATAGACAACCATATACATTTCCTCATCTACTTACACAATTGATTTTTAGATGCACTTTACTGTTAATATTCAATATGTACAAACAGTAATATGCAAATGCTACCATTAAGAATTCAGTGAAGTATATTTTGGCAGTGAAGAGTTGACCATGGACTGACATAACAAGGTTGCTTTCAGATTTACATATTGTAAGCACCTGAGTAAAAATCCGTACTTTAATTTTCAAAGTCTTCTTTATAAGCATATTTATTGACTGGTATGATATTGCTAATAGGTTTGCAGCCCGGATCAACCTGGAGGATGGCAGGAAATGCTTTGCCAGACAGGGAGTGAGCAAGAAGACCAGGAGGGTGGTGCAGAGTTGGAATTGTAGACTTCAAACTGGGGTGGGCAGCAAGGGGCCACCACTCATTTGCCCTTCATTAATAGCTCATCTACAGTCGGTATGAAGGTATTGGGATACTTGTTGCTGTTTTGTAGGCCCGCGATTAGAAATTGTGGGCAGGGGGACAACATGTTTTAAATTGGGCCCCTCATCGACACCTACTCCAGCACCAACTCCACACGCTTTTCTTTTTTGGGCACCTAACAGGCTGCAGTTTTTACTTAAAGTGACTCGTTTTACATTTGCGGGTCCTGCTCATCTGAATGGCCAAATGTTTCGACCGAAGCATTTTCACAATAACAATGACAAGTCTGAAATATGTTTTAAGAATTATAATACATTTATTTATTTATTGATCATGTAAAAAATGTGTTATTATTCATGTGTTATTCTTAGTAAGTGAAGTGTTGTACTTGATCCCATTTAAGGGTCATTGATTGACCTTTGCATGGGCCCCCTCTGTGCCTTGGGCAGGTGACGTCTTTGACCCCCCCCCCGCCAACGATGGGCCCGCTTCTAGGTAAGCAAGGATTTGTAACGTAAATCAAGGCCTCTCCTTCTACGGTCATCCCCTCCTGGCCTGCATATTTTTGTTTCAGCTTTATACTTGCACACCTTATCCAATTAGGGGCCACACTCTCATGCCTGTGGCATAATTTATCAGATCTTCAACTCTCATTTGTTGGGATACCAGCTTTGCACCAAGTCCTGCCCACTACTCTGCCTCTGATTAGCTAACCATGACCCTAACCCCAACCCACCCCTAATCTTAACTAACCTCACCAACTGTTTGCCTGTATTTTTTTCTGAGACCTGTACTATTGTAGCATTGCGGGCTTAGCTCATGATGAACTGAATGGGCTTCTAAAAATCCAGAAGCCTGTGGTCAAATACTTTTTAAAAAATGCTATTATTTAAAAAAATAAATTTGAATGTTGTCAAAAGAGAAAATCAATGCTCACGGTGGTCTGAAAATTGCTGCTGCACTTTTCTCTCAGCTGAACATTCAGGAACATGCTGAATGAATTTGAATTTGACCAAAACACTAACAGAATGTTAATTAAAACATTGTTTTTAAAAGTTGAAATGTATTGAATAAAAAATCAAAAGGCAATCCAAACAAGAACACTGTTTTCTTAATCATAATAATAATAATTAGCAGTAGTAATTTTTGTTCGTGTGTATATATATATATATAAGTAATTTATTAATTTTAATATAACTGGAGCAAATTACAGTATATACAATATATATAATATATATAATAAAATAAAGTAAAAAAGTTTTGTAGTAACACAGTATTGCTCTATACTGTATACTGTGAATTACAATACAGTACAATTACATTAGTTCGTTGTAAATCAAAATACAGCCCCCCCCCCCCTCCCGTGACCCTGTACACAGGAGAAGCGGTTGACACTGGATGGATAGATGTAAAATACAGCACCTTGCTGCCACCTGTGCTGCCAGTAACTTACTGTATGTATACTAGGAAATCATTTACAGTGTACAATGTCCATTTCTTCTGTTGGTATGATGATATCAATTGATGGCTGTGTGCTACAGCCATCAATTGATACAAATGACTTAATGCTCCAAGATGCTCTCTCCCTCTCTCTCCTCTGTCTGCAGGGCCTCTTGTGAAGTGTGCACAAATATAGATTAGTTTAGAAATTCATTAGCGCAGTCGTTATCTGTCATTGGCGTGCGCCACACCATAACAAGCCACACGCTTGCATTGGTGGCGAGATAAGCAATGACTTCCTCTTTTTCATTGTGTCAAAGAGAGAAATGGAGAGGAAGAAAGTTAATAAAGAGAGAGAGCGACGGAGGTAGAGATAAAAAGAAACTGATAAAAATAGAGGGAAATAGATGCAGGAAGGGCGCGGGCTGGGGTGGGGGGGGTGGGGTGTTGGGAAACAGCAGGAGATGCCAGCAGCATTCTGAACATCTGTTTATGCTCTGCAGATTACACACATACTGGACAACATTTCCCAACATGCTACAGTGTCGGAAGGCAGAGAGCGCGGCCAGCAGGCCAGCTGTTCCCTCACTGATATGTTTGATTGTGTGTTATTTATGTAGTGTAGTTATGAGAGTGTTTGTGTGTGTGTGTTTGTGTGTGTGTGTTTGTGTGTGTGAGAGAGAGAGAGAAAGAGAGCATCGTCCACACTCGAGCTAAGCCCTATTCTGTATTACTGCTTTTATCAAGGTTCGCCTGACTTGTTATGACTGGCTGTTCTGTAGACTCTCTAGAGTGCTGTGCACACACTAAGAGTATAATAAACAACACTGGGTGAATACAGTATGTGTATGTTGTATGGGGGGAAATCTTGGGATCTAGAAAATTAGCATACTGTCACTTCACTGAAGGACAAGCCGAGACAGAACCGAACGCTGGCAAAGCAAAACTGATTCCGCCTGTGGTCGAGCAAAGACATTTTGTTGTTTCTCCTCCCCAACAGTGGCAAGTAATCACATATTGCTTTTGAAGTGGTTGAAATGCAGTAACTGCTTTAATGCAAATCTTTGAGCATAAAGCATTCAGCTGGAGAAAACACAATGTGCATTAATATTTCATAGTGAGACAGCACAGCATCATAGAGAACAGTGCATTGTGCACCACATAAAGCTATTCGAAAGCTCCATCCCCAATTATGTTATTTCTTGATGCTTGGTCCATGGGTTGCTGTTGTTCTTCTTGCAGTTTAGAGGTAATTAATCATCTAAATAGTTATTTTTTTACTGTATGGGTTGACTGGACTCTAAGGGTTATGAACAAACTCTTAATTGGGCCTCAAGGAGAAGTGAAAAAATTACATTTTTGGAGCGTGTTCTTCTATAGCACCAACTTCAGCTGTTTGCACAGGCATGATTGTAAAGGGAGTTATTAAGTTGCAAAGTGCTTCAGCACTTGTTTTCACAGCCGGAGCTGCAGAACACACTTTAACAATTAAGTTATGCTCATTAAGAAATCAAGAAGCCAAAGTAATTTGTATGTTTGAAGTAATATCCAAGTAAAAACTGCATGTGCAGCGCAGTAATAAGCACAATGTGACTTTCGTTGGAGGCTTGTAGCAAAATCACATTTATTTGTACAGCATATACTGTATTTAATGTTGTAGTGGAGACAAACGAGGAATGAAAAAGAGAGAGGATGATGCTCAATTAAAGTTGTTTACCATATTAGAATCTAGTGAGTTCATGGTGCGCATCTGATTCTGCTTATAAATGGTCCTGCACTTTGAAATTACTTCTTTAAAATTAATTATTTTCTGCTTCCCCTAAACAACTTTAAACCAATGGTCTCTCATATTGTCTGTAAGGCCTGCGATTACTTTTTAATGTATTACCTGGTATGTCGCTGCCTCCTTGTATTGTGTTGTCTTGCTCTTTGATGTTTAAGTAACTTCAGTCTATGAACAAAGCCGACTAAACACTAAACAGTCCTCTTTTATTTTCCCTTGTATCACCATTCTATGCTGCATAAGGTCAATCTCAGAAAACAAGTGGCGATATTAATGTCTTTAGGGGGAATTTTGTTTGTAGAGTTTTTTTTTTTTTCAAATAATTCTGATGAAACAAGTTTGTATTTCTAGAACAGTGAAACAATCCAAGTTGTTAGCAAACAGACGCTTGTTTCCACATCCAGCAGACACAGAGCAACGTTATCATTCATTTGGAATTGTGTCTGTGTCCACGTGATGAATGTAAGTCAAATATTCACTCTCCCGAGTTTAGCAGATAAATGTTCCACTATGTTAACCAGTTAGTCTTATAACTGTGTCTGTCTGCTTTTTGATGCTGAGTAGAGTTCTTCTTCTTCTTCTTCTTGTTGCTGCTGAAAACAACAGAGCACTGAAGGTGAACCACAACAGTAAAGTTAAGGGCTGAACAGCTGAACAATGGGCTGAAACTCCCTGTAAAGCTCAGTGAAGCTGAGGGGAGCTGCAGATTCCTGTATTCATTCTCTGTAGGTTCATCACTACCAGAGAGCACTATCCCACTGTCACATTGTTTTCACATTGCCTCTTGATTCATTATTATAAACATATCCATTACAGCTGCTTTAACTATAGATAACAATGTCTCTCTAAATGCAGAGGACCATTGACTACTGTCCAAAAGCACATTTCAAATTCTGCAGTATGAAAATATGAAAAAAAATAATGTTGTAAGCGTGTATCCATATATTGATTGATACATGCATACAACAAATGTGATCAGAACTTTATCTTCCTCTAAAACTGCACCGAGATCTTCATGGGATTCCAAAATTGAAATCTGTGAATAAAAAAAACCTTTTTTTACGCATTCAGTAGCTGTGTAGAAATCATAACAAAATGTCTTCTTAGAATCTGTATAGTTTAACAACATGTTTTGGGGTTTTTTTACAACCTGAGTAATTTTAAGAAGAATCAAAGTTTTAAAAAAATATGTGAGGCCTTCCCATGTGGACAACAGCACAGTAATGATCAATTATGCCATAAATATGTGATATGCAGGTGGAAAACACTGACTAGTCTGACTATAAAATGTAATAATATTGTAGATAAAAATCTAAAAGTTGCAGTGAGGGTCAAATGAATCCATCTTCAGAGTTGTTCCTGGGATCTTTGTGATTCTGTTTCTGGATGGAGCAGAGAACCTTGTACTTGAGAGGCCTCCTCTCTTATCTAGCCTGTCTTTGGGGGCCTTGCGGCAGAGGTATGGTGCACGATGTGAAGGGAGATAGCAACTATAGGCTGTAGCAGATTTATAATTCAGATTAAAAGAAGTGATTTCCCCTCTGGGCAATCCCCTCCCTGTGGAAGATGCACAGCAGATGATATACCCCACAAGAAAGAAAATACTGGAAAGTATCACATGGGTACCAGAGGAGTTATTCAACCTTCCCATCGGTGTGAAGTCAGGCTCTGTTCCACCCAGCAGCCCCTCAACCTTTGCCTGGTACCCCCCACCCCCGTTCACCACAGATACCATCTTTACATTATCTGTGAGGTCTAAAGAAAACATCTTTCATGTTTTATAAAGCAAGAGGGCCAACAGGAAATGAAAGAGTCCCTCCCTACAAGACAAATAAAGAGAATGAGGCCGAAATATCGACGGTGGTGCGGGGAATCCACTCTTCATCTCCTGGAGCTCCGCAGAGAGACAAATTTCTGGCTCCTTTTATGCGCATGTGTGTGTGTATTATACAGTAGCTGCAGGGGCAGAGTGAAACTCAGCAGCATCAATAAGAGGAGATGTTTTTTCCCCCCTGTTCAACTCTGTCTACTTATAAATGTTGTCATCCTTCTTAGGGCAAAAGATTAAAAGGGGGATTTTGGGCCGAGCACTGGAGCTCATTTGTGAAGTCATACAAGAAAAATGCCTGCAGCCTGACTTTACACACACACTTACACACACAAACATAGTGAGAGGAGGGGGGGGGTGTGTGGGGAGTTTGAGAGGAAATGAAGGGATGGAGAAAGTTAAATGAAATGAAAAAATTCAAGGAGAAACTCACTCCGGCAAATTCTCTTATTGACTCCAGCCTGTGTCAGCAGAGTTTATACAAGTTTACTGAGCTTATAACTCTGCTTTTCCTTTTACCATCAAGGTAATTACAGATGCTATTCAAGCTTATAAAAGAGCCCTTAAATGTCTTTCTATCATTTTGTCCTCTCTCGCTGTTCTTAACCCTAAAGGGAGGCTTCTGGATTTTTCAAAAATCTTGTTTATCTGTCATTGTCATTCATTCAGACTGATTACGACACTCTGCCTTAGTGTGTGCGTGTGTGTGTGTGTGTGTGAACTATGTCCTGCCTGCGGGTACGTTGGAGGGGAGAGTAGGGTGTCAGTGCATTAGAGAAAACACAAGGAAAACAGCATGTCAGTCAGCAGCCGCTCTCGCTCTCATTAATACATTATTATTACAGGTTTTCTTCACACGCCCACACTCCACTGCCTTCACTCAATGAGAGGTGGCAGATTTACCACAACAAATGCATCAAAATTGTTAAAATTGTAAACTAAAGTCAATAACTCATGCTAAAATGTTAGAATATGAATTTTGTTTTTTATGAATTAATTGATGTGATGACCTTGGCATATAACATGAAGAGAAGAAGGAACATGAAACATTAACGACATTAATTACCACCACATTCAAAACCTGTTTAAATAATCTCATTCCATGAGACTTATTTTGGATAATAAATAGGGTGGTTGGCCAAACAAAATGAGCCTATCCCACAAGACAAAATTAGTGCTTCATGTTTAATAAAATCTATTCAATCAACTAGTTGACTGACCTACATGATTACTTGTCCAGCCCAAGTGGCAACCTCTGGCTCTCACGACTGACGCCACTGTGAAAGTAACTTAAACTGGCATTCTTTCTAACAGCCAGCAGGGGGCGACTCCATCAGTTCCATTAGAAATAATGGTAAAATGAGGCTACCTAATTTATTCTCTCAGTAAGCCCTTTCCTGACAAGTTTATGGTTGATGGTTTAAGTCTCCTCCAACACAGCACAATGTTCATTTGGTAAATGATGTTCCTATTTAGAGGAAAACAGAAAACATTTAACCAGCACCACTGAACAAGCTTCTAAGGAGTCAGATGCTAACCTAGCTTGCTAGCGACACAGTTTCGTCCAGATATCGTCTGGTCATGTCTGGTGCCTGGTTGCAAAATATCAACATGGCAGCGGTCAATCTACCAAACTTGAGGTTTGAGAACAGCAGTCCACAAACAATCTTAAAGCAATTCTGTGTTTTAAAAATAATTGGTTTTTTTAAAATGGTTAATGAAGCTAGGTTTTGTGACCTCAGATTTCGGATATGGTAAGGTTTAGGCTACTAAATACTTCTACTTAATTAGACATTGTTTTGTCATGAAGTTTGAGGGCATCTCACGCTAGTGGAATTATAGAACTTCTCCATGACAACTGAACAAAGATGTGGTGAAAAATTCAAGAAAGTCAAGAATAAACTTTCACACTCAATACTTTAAGATTAGCAGAAGACAGTATTTTGGTTAAGGTTGGATGAAGATGGTGGTTGTGGTAAAATATGCAAAAAGTAACTTCATTCTGACTCGTGCTTCAAGAAACTTTTAACCCAAATCACCATCTTTCAACAAAAGGCGTGAACAGTCAGTCAGATGGAGTAAAAGATGGATAGAGAAAAAATAAAGTTGGAGAAGATAACGGAGAATATGGGGGAAACAATGGCTGTTGGGAAATACTGTACATAGAAAGACATACTTACATAGAATCATGATTATTGCAAACAAAATTACAAAATAATTAAGAAAATAAAATAATAATAAAAGGAATGATGGTTACATTGATTGAAGTAAATTAATTAATTATAAGACCATTAACAAGAATCCTAAATTCAATTAAATTTTATTTATATAGTGCAAATTCATAACAGCAGAAACTAGATTCATGGGCGGACATCTGCCTCGATTGGTTGGGTTGAGAGGGAGTGAGAGAAAGAGAACAAGAGAGTGCAAGAGAGAGAGCAAGAACGAGCGTGAAAGCAGCCCAACACAATATTCACACAGAAATCAATAACAGCGTTAATAATGATGAGCAATATTAATGATTAATGAAGACCATAATGACTAATGATAATAGCTGAAGCAAAAGGTGTTGAGCAGTAACATGGGGACAACAGTTGGTTGACTCCACAGCTCTGGCTGCAGAAACACCTGCAAAAAGCGACAGATGGCGAAAGGAGAGGGACAAGAAAGACCAAAACTACAGGAGAGGCAACAAGTCAAAGAACACATGAGAATGCATACAGATGGAGAGGGAGAGTAGGGAGGAGCATAGTGGATCATGGAAAGACCCCATGATCCTAGGCCTATAGCAGCTTAACTAAACTAAACTATAAGCTTTATCAAAGAGGAAAGTCTTAAACTTACTCTTAAATGTCGAGATGGTGTCTGGCTCCTGAACCCAATCTGGGACTTGGTTCCACAGGAGAGGAGCTTGATAGCTGAACGCTCTGGCTCTCATTCTACTTTTGGAGACTGTAGGAATGACAAGAACCTTGTATTCTGGGAGTGCAGTGTTTTAGTAGCATAATAAGGTATTATGAACTCTTTAAGATAAGATGGCGCCTGACCATTAAGAGCTTTGTAGGTGAGAAGGATTTTAAATTCTATTCTGGATTTTACAGGGAGCCACAGCAGAGAAGCTAAGACAGGAGAAATATGATCTCTTTTACTGGTTCCTGTCAGAACACGTGCTGCAGCATTCTGGATCAGCTGAAGAGTCTTAATGGACGTTTTCGAGCAATGTGATAATACAGAATTGCAGTAATCCAGCCGAGAAATAACACACGCATGGACTAGTTTTTCCACATCATTTTCAGAAAGGGTGTTCCTAATTTTGTAATCGTAGCCCAGTGGAAAATTTGTTCACACTAAAGCCACTAGTGGGAACTGTGCCCTTTCGGGAATCACCAAATTGAGGTGTTACAGAAGACAAGGCAAAATCATAAAGTTCATAAAGCTTCCAAAATCAGTAAATGTTTAAGATGTTACTTCTGTCCAAAATGATGGAATTTTGTGTACTAACATGAGTTTATACAAGTACAAAAATGTAACGTTTTTTACTGATGGTGATTCAATGGTCCGATGTTTACAGACGGTGATCAGCTCACTAGATAGTGATCAGATCACTAGATCAACGCAGAGCTAGTACTTTCTGAGAGCACCACTTTCAGAGAGTTACCACTACAGTTATTCATGCGCTGAAAACTATACACTGAATGTATGCACTGAAAACTATACACTATATTATGCACTGAAGTAACACACTGAATTGATGTACTAACTGCAGTTACTAATTTAGCACAGTTTGAAAGGACATTTTAAGTTAGCATTGTAGAGGAAAATCTTTGTGAAATCTAAACAAATATCCTAAATCCCTTCAATACCTCTCTCTAATTTGGAGAGTGGTCTAGAAATAAAAACCCCAAATAGAGTTTGTCTGGCGTCATTTCAATTTCACCTATTAACATAATTTTACGTAGGTAAAAAAAAAGGTCGTCCTTAAAGTTTGTTTTATGTGAGACTTAAAGGACATACCCTGATCAAAGATAACTATGAAATTCCTCATGGAAGGGGAATGCCATAGAGATATTTAGATATAGTTGAAAAACTGCAGGTCATACAGGTTTTTACATCCTGAAGGCGTGCTTGAAGTTTAGCTAACTGATTGATTTCATATGGTCTGACTGATAGGTATAATTAAGTATCATCAGCATAACAATGAAAGTAATAATGAAAGGCAATCAATGTTCATACACACATTAATACTTGCCAGAGGATGACCGCTTTCCATTTTTAACACATTGTATCTAGCATCATCAGGACAATAACTTGTAAAAGGGCAAATTACTGTGATTTTTCCCAGGTTTTCCAGGATTTCAGGATTTATGACCATTTTGATAATTACAAAACCTTTCCATGTGTCCTGTACTTTGGCTAAATTATTTACTTATATAGTTTATAGTAGGCATATGGCTTAACTGGTTACAGCCTAAAGCAAGAAGGGAATTTCACTGGGTAAAGTTTATTTTCAAATGTGTTTACTTTAATTGTCCTCCATACTTGAAACAATTTTTAGTTCCTTGCAGAGTTCCATATCCAGTCAGACAGATACATCCATTTTTTGTTGTACCAAGAACTTTTACTGTAGCTGGACAGAAATCATTTAGATATAAAGCACCATGTGATGGGAATAATCTTCTTCCTACCGTGAGATCTATCTATACTTTTTGCTGCTTCTTGTCATTGTTTGCTCTGTCTCTTAAAACAGGATGTTCATGGTATTAATGCTATCAGCTATAACTACGTTGGTTTGTATTACACACAGAGTAATTAATGACTTGATTTGTTTTGGGGTGAATGTCTGTTGATTTTCAATTGGTATAAATTGAGGTTATAGGATTGTTTTAACTTGTTATTTTTACAAGTATTAACTGTATAAGTGTATGTGTACTATATGTAGTTATGTAATGTTCTGTTTTGAATTATTTTTGTTATTATATTATTTTGTTATTATGTATTTATGGGATACATTATAGGATTATAGGACCCCCCCTGAAAATGAGATGCTGCATCTCAAGCGGCTATGCTTCAATAAATTCAATTCAATACACCTATAACACATGATGCACATAACCCTTTTAATTTGGGTAATTATTGGCCTCTATAATTCTTACATCTTACATGTACCATGAAATCTCTCTAATAAAGGAATCCTTGTGTGTGTGTGTCTGTTGGTGTATTTGTATTTCGATTTTGTCAGGAACTGTTCATCCACTTAACTTCAAATGTATGTAACATCTATGTATGTTAGAAACAAATGTTTTGAAACTAAGTTTCAAAAGTTAAATTTTTTATGTTAAGTTCTAAGAAAGCGCTGAATATCTTGCAGTATGATGTGTTATTAATGCTGTCAGTCAGAGTTCCTGCAAATAAGTTTGCATTGGAACTCTTGGATTAGTAGTGCATAGGCCTTTCAATTGGAGGGTTATATGTTTGGTGTCCCCTTTGCATGAACATACTTTTTCCCCTCTTCAACAAATTAACTGTGAAGAGACTGTTTCACATGCTTACAATAAAGCATGTGCTGGAGCGTGTGCGTCCCGGCAACTGATCCACATCCAACATGAACACTTATTTTCATTTCCCCAGCATCTCTGGGCAGGGAAAATTCCTGTGCTTCTCATTCAGCGGAATCCTATCTCATGTTTCTCCTGTAGTTTTGTGCTTTTTTGTCTCTGTCTGTCTGTCACTTTCTGCAGGTATTTCTGCTTCCAGAGCTGTGGAGTCTGGATCTGCGTTTGCTGGCCACCTGCCCCTGTGTACCCACCCAACACCCACTGCTACAATTATTATTATTAGTCCTGTAATTATTATTTTTTCTTAATGTCTTGCTTTGTTGCACTCATAGAGCCGTGTCCGTCCATGGACTTGAGGCTGCAATGAGGCTGTGATGGATTTATCTGATGGATAATGTCCTCCTTAAAATGTCAGCAGTGCTGATGAGGGTGACCTTCTGGATTACTTGTATCTTAATGTTATGGATTTGGTTAGTGTACTTTTCCATCCCTTACTTGACCAGACCAAGGTTCAAGTAAGGGATTACTGGAATTATGGTGTTCTTCATCCCCCACAATATTATTATTATTGTTTTGATTAATATTCACTACCAGAACTTAAGACCTTAATCCACGTCTGCTAAATGTACATAACTATTCCACCTTGAGTATGAGCTTAATGCACGTTACATTTTTACATTTTGCATGTCCTTCTACATGTGCCAGTGAGTGTGATTGAACTCCATATATGAGATTGTGAAAGTGTGTGTGTGTGTGTGTGTGTGTGTGTGTGTGTGTGTGTGTGTGTGTGTGTGTCAGTGTATGGTGTATGGTTTCAGCATATCCCTGGGGAGTCCAGTCAAAAGGTTGGGCCTTGAGAGCTGCAGCAGCTTCAGCGTTAGCTGCCTGGACCTGAATAATTCACTGAACATCATGCCATCCCTTTCACTTCACTGGCATAAAGCAAGCAGAGAGAAAACTGAAAAGAATGCAGAGAGACCGAGACTAGCAGATTGGTTCAGTACTTTCATGTCTTTGAGCATATTCACAACCAGCTAACTTGTCCTTGACTGGACAGCTATCTCTAGGCAGCATCTTTGAGGGGAAAAGGACCATGCTAGACTAGGAGAGGGTGGAAAGAAAGATTGCAGGATTGAAGGAAGAAGGGAAATGGAGTGGAAACATTTCACTAGACCATCTTGCCAAACCAAAAACAGAAAGTCTGTCATCAGAAATGAATCCCAGCACTTGTGGGCTCCCCCTCAGTTACAATCATCGAAACACTGGCCTTAATCTTTCCTAATATGGTCTAATGGTGCTTGCCCAGTGCTTTTCTTTCTGGACTTTCTGTCGGCTCATTGATAAAGAGTGATGAACTGGAGGAGAGTTGACGACTAAAGTTAATCCAATTACTGGACTGTCCCTCTTACATAACACATCAGCTTCTTCAATTAGAAATAATTTTTAGCCATAAAATTTTAGCCCTTAACATATGGTTTTGGATTTGAGCAGTTAAAAAACCCAGAGCCTGCTGGGAACAATTAGAATGCTGTATTACCATTGATAGAAGTGGTAAATACTGCAGGGGAACAGACTCAGAATAAGTCATTATCTCTTCTTTTGTCATACTTTGACGTCGGTGTAAATGCAGCGGACATGCTGGTTTTGTCCAACTGGGAATTATCATGGTTAACGTCAAAGGCATAGAGGTGCAATCAAATCAGCATGGTTTTTCTATTTGGCATCCACTGACACACACACTTGCAGTCACTGAATGAGAGCAGTGGTCACCCAGGGGGAGATGGCCCAGCATGATGATGGTGTGTTACACCAATATCATTTGATCGGCTAACCGCAGGGACTCTTGCCAGCCAAGACACAGCTCCAGGAATTGGCAGGATGCCAGGGATGTACATACACACTGGGGCAAAGGAAAGATAGAGACTAGAGGAGGTGGAGGGTGGGAGTGAGAGTGGGGTGCTGAAAAAAAATAGGAGAATGCTCTTGTGAAGAAAGGCCAGGGCATGCTTGAAACAAGCTTCATATTAAGTATTGTCTGAAAATGTCTAAAGATCAAAGGGTTTATAGCTGTCCCAAGCAGACACACTCAGAGGCAGGGCAAAAAGACACTCTTGCACTTGTAAACGCATAAAGTGATGGAGTAGTGGTAGGAAGGACTAAAAACAAAAATGTAGTGGGCATGCTGAAAGGATTGTTGGTTTCAGAATGTTACAAAAATTGTCTGATGGAGCCCCCCCTTCAATTCTGACATCAGAAAGCCATACAGTATTGGGCAATCCAACAAGCACATCTTTTAAGGTATACTTATGGCTTAAGGGAAAGGATGTGGATATGAAAAAAGGAGGAGGAAAGAAATTGGTACGGAATAGAGGATTAGAGATGGAGAGAAGGCAGATGAAAATAGGGCATACTGATAAGAGAGGAGGGATCATATGTAGGGATAGAAGGAATACAGTAGCACTGTAGATACAGTTCCATTATTAGTTAAATCTAACTCCATGATGAGATGAAAAACACAACACCAAAGCAGGCTAAGCCCTGATCTGAACAGACATTAAAGGGTAGGAAACTACTGTACATGACACTGGGCTCTAAAAGCAGATGTACCAAAGGGTTCAAAGTCGCAGAGGGGGGTACTAGTGTACATGGGTGTGTGATGTTCATTAGACAGCTGCATTGTAATAAGCTCCACATTGCTTCCATACACTGGACAACATCAGCCAGACAAACAAACTGCCCCCTGGGCAAGCTGGGAACAAAGTGTATAGTAAACTAGCATTCCGGATCGGTTTGTTTTTTTTGGCGTAACAAGCAACAGTCAGCCATGCTAGAGCTGCTAAACTCCATTCAGACACAAGGAACAACCATGAAAGTTTCATCAAAGTTAGCAGCGTTCCCACCGGGAGTCCCTACTCTTTTGTCACCCTGATTAGCATTCTATTTTTCGCTCAGATCAAAGGAACGTTTGGGGAACGGTACGAGCCGAGCCGACAGCTATCACTGACTGCATGTTGTGCTGTGGGGTGGAATATGACAGGGGTGAAGCCTTGATGGTAACCTGTCTGTTAACAGCTCAATCAGTCACACAGGTCCAATATTGATTTGTCTTTAACTTCAGTTTAAAGACGTCTGCGGGGCACACTAGTGCTTAGCAAACAGCTGTTGCTGATACTATTGGAAAGAAGCTCTGCTCACTCTACCACGCCACATATTAACAGTGCTACATCTTGAAAATACTGAGGCACAGTTTTAATGCCTTCCTAATGTCTAATAGGGTTGCAAATGTCTGTAGGTCAGTTGGCCGGGTGGTCCACCTCTTAGCCTGATCTAGACAGAAAAATCTCACTGTTGGATGGATAGCAATGAAACAAACAGTCCTGGTGTCCATAGGAATATCTGCAAAATGAATGGCATTCCCATTACCCTCAGCTGTACTTTGTGCTTAGTGCAAGTCATCAAGTGTAAAAATTCTAACATTGTAAACTAAGATGCTGACCATGGTAAACATACCTGCTAACAAGAAATGATTAATTAACAATGTCATTGTGACTTTATTGTTATGTAGCCTCATATGTAGTAGTGCAGCAGCAGCAGCAGCAGCAGCAGCAGCATCATGTCAGTGTCATACACAATGCTTTCATGCCCAGTATTATCATGTAGGTTACACATATTTTGGACTAAATTAAGACTAAACAGTGACCCATTACGTGTATACACAGCTGTGTAGCATGAAACGGTATATAACTGTCCTGTCAGACACAAGGAAGACGTTAACTGAAAAAATGCAGCTGAAATACCTCCTGTGTGGACAGGCCGGGCATCCACATTAAAAATGAGATGTGACCGCTGTGGAAGTGCTACCAAAGCAGTCGGTCCACACCGACCCCGGACGGTGATGTTCAGCCATCACCGTCCTCTGAACCAGCTGTCTGTCAGACAGGACATTGGTCTGCTAAACTGTCTTCCCAAGGCTAATTGATATCAGAAATGTATTATGTTCTCAAGTAGGCTGCATGAGTATTATGTAGGAAGAAAAGCATTGTTTTTTGTTTTTATTAATCAGTTCATTGATTCTACTTATGCACAGGTGACACAGTAAAAGCTCAGAGTAAAAAAATACACTCAGAGAGTAAAAAAAGTGATAACAATTACTGGTGCTACAGTTTTGCTAGGTATATATTTTATTGCTTTTCGTGCTGTTGTTATTACTTATTTTTATTCATGTGTATGCCAGTGTTGAGAGCAGTCAGTGAGAAAACATTTGCTGCAATGCTTACAATCCTATACTGTGTTCAGTAACTAGAATGTTGCTGGAATCAGTACAGCAGAGTCTACTACACTCAGACGGAGAGCCATTTTGTTATAAATGTGTGTTCTTTAAATAGTAGTAAACATTGTTTGTCGGTCACATAAATTAAATGTTAAATATTAAAACATCTGTTACATGCAGTACTTGTGCTTATATTATTTCACCATCTGTACACAAATGTAAGTAGTGAATGCGTGAGTCCGTGGGTGGGGATGCGTGGTAATGTGAGCCAGTGTGACTACAGTACCAGGGCTGAATTTTTGCCCCTGACTGTGATCATTCTGCATGGTGTGATTGTCAGTTCTTCAGCTTTCTTTGGCTATCATCTTTGGCTGTTGCAATAATGACAGTTTGGTGGGTAGTAACAGACTTGGACAAACATGGTTCTGGCAAGTTTGACTTTTTGAAGAATTCAGCATTTTCAGTGGGTCAAGTGGGTGTGACTTGCTTTGTTGAGAAGGTATCAGCAAACAAACACAGCAGAGTTCTTCGCAGGCTTATTGCAAGTGTAATGGACTCAACAGAGAGCAAAGACACACTGTTTTCCCCTCATGGGAAACCATTCCTTTCTAGAGAGCACAACATGGAAGGGAAACCAGAACCATACTAACCACATATTACAAAAAAAATAGGACAAGCATGGTCTGTGTATGTTGAATTTCCTAATTTCAACATAAAGGCGTGAGGTCAATTAATTTGATGTATTTGAGACTCCATCCTTAGGTCACGTGGTGCTTTCTTCCTGACCCTGCAATAAAGCCAGAATTAATAATGGATTAATATTGAATTAATATTGTCAATCACTGATACAAGAAAACATAATTCTCAACTAATCTGACTTTATAACAATGTTTTGGAAGTGGACCTTAAACTAAACTGCAGTTAAACATTGGAAAGTCATCTGAACTCAGACTGAGACCCATGAGGTCCAGTCAGATCCTGAGGTGGTTCAGACACACATTTGAAGCACCAGCTTGTGTCAGCAAAGCTGTGGTGACATCTAACAGGAGATAGTCAGGAGTGTCAGTGTCAGAGTCATGACTCATCGGGACTTGTTGTTGGACTGCATCTGTGGTAGACCGTGCTATTTGCCTGAGAACATACTCCACACACACACACACACATGCACACACACACACACACACACACGCACACACACACACACACACACACACACTGCCCACAGCCAGGCTTGGATTGGATAAACTGGTAATCTTGTGAAAGCAGCAGGATATCAAAATATCCCTAACAGGGTGAATCATGCATGTACACAGCAATGACCACTGCTCCGAGGGATGTCTCACTGTAGAAGTGTGTGTGTGTGTGTGTGTGTGTGTGTGTGTGTGTGTGTGTGTGTGTGTGTTGTGTGTGTGTGTGTGTGTGTGTGTGTGTGAAGTCTGATTACGTTGGTACTGGCTACAGGTGTCATATCAGTGGATGATATGGTTGGCTCTGTCACTGGTCAGCGAGATTAGTCAGGAGCAGGTTGCTTAAGCTTCAGGTGAGAAGACTATGCACACACGCAACACACACACACGCTGACACCTCCCTACTGTGGCTTCCTGTAGGCTAGCATTCTGTTACTGTGGACATTCTCAGTGTGTGTGTGTGTCATCTTTTCTTGACTTTAACTTCCAGCAGAGTTCATCAAATTATTTCTTGGAGCAGTTTTTGTTATTTTTGTTTGCTGTTGTCAAGAAAATTATCCAAAGCATTCTGATTATATATATATATACCTTAATGCAAATAAACTTCAGGGACATCAGTCTGTGCAGATAGGCAGCAAAAGCGATGGTAAATCAAAAATGTAATAGTTTTGCAGGTGGTGGCCACAGACAGTTGCTCTCTTCTTATCTGGTTATCTTTAAGTTTTGGGTTCTGCTAATGACCTTGTTATTACTTGTAGCATGGGGCAGTACCTGCAGCCTATTAACGTTGCACAGGAAGTCCATGTCTCCCAGCACAGTCTCAAGAGACCAGGAGAAGGGCCGCTACACGAGGAGAGCTGGACAGGGCCCCGCACCGTGCAGCTTGATTGGCATTCACCGGAGAACACCAGGATTGGCAGCTCCGACATTGGTGCCCTGTTAACCAACTTCTTAACAGATGTGACAGACGTGAAAGAGTCTGGAGATGCCGTCATAAACGCTATGCTGCCCACTTCATCCAGCATGGGTCAGTGATGTTCTGGGGAGGCATATCCTTGGAGGGTCACCTAGACTGGAATCCAATCGAGAACCTCTGGGACGTTACGTATCGTGTATCTGACGCTGCCAATTAACATCATATATCATATATCATACATCATATATATATATATATATAGACTGTATATATGTATACACAGATATATACATATGTAAATTCTGCAATGGATGCAGATGTCAGCTGGGATAGGCTCTAGCCAACCGTGACCCTGTATGCAAGATAAGCAATTGATGATGGATGGATGTATATATATAATTTTGTATTCGTATTTTGACAACATAGGGTCAAAACACAAAGTTTTAATTACACCAACTGAGGCATTAACTGATCTACATGCACAACACTGTTATCGTTTTTCATTCAACCTAGGTGGGGGTTTTTTATGTTATGTTACATTATTTGTGCATTCTCTAATGGCTAACCATGATGACAGCATTAATAGTTGCATGATTGTGACATTTTTACTGTTTTTCATGAACAACAAATGCCATTGTCAGCTACCTTCTGCATTTTGACTCCTTCATTTTGACTCTCTCCTTTCTGTGACAGTTTTCCATTTGTCCTTGAGCATTCCTATGTGTCCATCCCATCTACCTCTGAACAAGGTCACAATAATATGAAGAGGTGCAGACATGAGCACTGTGCATTTGCATTAGCATATGCTTAAAGGCAGATTATGTATTTCCCTCTGGACTCTTTTCATTCAGTCCAAGGCCCAATCAGGTATGCAAAGAAGGGCTAAGTGAGGCCAAAGGAAGAGGTCACGAAAGATGTCCTCATGATATTAGCAAATGTTTTTATTATCCATAGGGAAAGTCATCGAAAGAAGAGAAACCTTCAGCACTCTTTCTTTTGACCAACACTCACTCTGTGGTGTCCAGGTCCCCTGTGAAGGAAGCTCAAGGCTGAAATGGAAGAACAGAGCATTCAGTGACATAGCTTGGTGAGTTTATTGAAGGGTAATTTGTTGGTACAGGTATAATATTTGAAATTTTAAATGTGCCGCTACTAAAATTTCACACAATCATTAATGTCAATGGGCTACTAATGATTTGAGAGTGTGTTTGAGTGAAAGAAACCGAGCAGTAAAAAGTGACGGTCACACAGAGTGCAGCAGAGACTGAAATATTAGCAGGAAGTTGTCAGTCTAGCAGTAAATGTACAGTGTAGGTAACAGTGTCTTACTTAGTAAAAGTCTGTCTGTTGTTTCCCAACTGCTAGTAAAGTGAAGGTACTTAGCGTTAGCTAACATTTACCCTGGGCTTCAGACTGGGTGGTCCCCAAGGCAGTCTGGAAGTGCAGCAGGAAAGTTAACAGTACGTCTTTTGGCTGCTACTGTATGTAACGTGAAATTTATAGGAAGTAACATTAATCAGCTTCATGTCATTACTACCTACTTTCCCAGTGTTAAGAACATCAGGTAAAAGTTCAGACTAAACTGTTGTACAGCTCTGCCCCGAACACATACTGTACATCCTGATAGTTGAATCATATTTCAATTTTCAGATGAGTATCTTATTAATGATGCCCTGTAATCCCTGCTGGCTATTGGTAGTTGATGCATCCAGCACATACACTCCCATAGGTTGGACACCAGGGCTAGCGAAAAGGCTACTGCTTTTTTAGCCTGCCGTGTACGCTGATATTCAAATATATTGCACCACATAACCCACATGACAGAAAACTGCAACATGCAGAGGCCATTGGAACTACTCCTGATAGCTGGTATGCTCCTGCCACCAAATCCACTGACAGAGGAGCGGTGCAGTTTGGCATCGTTCCATGATCTCCGGTGTGGTCAAAATGTACCTTTGCTCCTTCCTTCCCCCAACAGCAAGCTACTGGACAAATGGCAAGGTCCGTACATAATCGCTCATAATCAACGTGTTCAAGAACAATGAATCCCTGTGGATTCCGAAAGCTAAATTATATCTTGATGCATACCTCATGCCAAGGATTGCTGTCTTACTGAAGAAGATGGGATCCGCTCTGTACAACAGGACCCTAGATTTGGGTAAGGGATTCTTGCCCCAGGAGCTGTCAAGCAAACCTTAAAACAGTGTTTTACACACAGTTGGACTTATGGCTGCACGGTGCACTAGCTACTATCCAAAGGCTGATGGACAGAAGGGTTGTAAAGAATTACCTACCCTAACAATGTCGTCATTTTCAGCAACACAAAGGTGAAACATATCTGAGGACAGTCTTCCTGGATCAGGAAAGATCAACATCCTGATGATTAACCATCACCACCTCCAAGTATGAGTGGGAAAGGCCAGAGACATGTACTGCCAGAGGAGAGGTGTGCCCGCAAATGGATAAGGCCAGAGCTATCCTAAGCTGCCTTCAACCAAGGTAGATGTACAGTCTTTTCTGGAACCTTCATAGTTTCCGAACCATTAAAGCCCCACTCGCAGTACTGACCATCAAACAAGATAAACTTAACTCAACTAATAAACATAAAATTTCTCAAGAGTAATTTTTGAGGGGGACACAAATGATACAGCCAAAATTGTACTTGTATAGGATACATGTACACAGACTTTATTTGTCAGCAGTTTTATAAAAGAACGCTGGTATTTTGTATTTTTTCACCCGCGATTCCGTTTCCACATTACAAAATAAACCAAACAAAACCATACAAAATATATTTATTTAACTCAAAATAAGCCAAATTAAGACTTGTTTCAAAGTAAAGTTGATAAAGTTTGGGATATGAACATCAGTGGTTTCAGTCGTGTCAGGGCAGGATGATAGATGCTGGGAAAATGTATGCAAGGGTGTTGTAATGTGCAAGAAACAATAACTAAAACTAAAACAGCATGTCTAGAAACCAAGGCAAAGGTGGAAGCTGTGGGGGGAAATACAGGGTTGTAAGTCAGCAGGGAGGTCTGTGACCTCAGCCCAGCAGCATCAGCCCTATGAATGAGAATAATTCACATACTATACAGGGCAATTAGCCCAGGTGCCTAGAGTTCCTGCAATCAGTCCCAGCTCTTCACTTTCAAGGGATAGAGATTGGCCACGCCCATACATGACCCTACAGACTGTCACACTGTTATGCTGATGATATCCACTCTCTGTAAGCCTATTGAGACGGAGAAACTGACTTGCCTGCACAATTGTCTGACTGCCATGAAGGACTGGATGGGTAACCTTTTAGTGCTCAAAGACTGAGGTCCGCATTGTTGCTTAGCATAGCTTTCATAGTTGCTTTGTGTATTGGGTCCCTTTCTTCAGCTGTACAGTCTAATGTCCGAAATCTTGGTATTATATTTACTCAGGCCATGTACTTCTAATAAATCTAAATCTTTGACCTTTAATGTTTCTTCCATTTAAGAAACATTGCTAAACTCAAGACTGTGGTATCACAACCTGAGCTACAGATGACAATTCATGCTTTGCCATCATCCTGTCTAGAGGACCGCAATTCCCTTTTCATCTGCCTCAGCAAGTCATCCCTAGACCTTCTACAAAAGGTCCAAAATACTGCTGTAAGGCTGTTGACTAGGTTGTCAAAGCCGTTAAAGCAACAAATTGATGCCCGGGGTTTCAAATGATAGGTTCAACAATGAAATACTTGGTGCTGTGTTTGGTTGTCCACATACTTTTGACCTTGTAGTGTATGCAAAAAGCAGTTAATCTATAATGAAGTCAGGGTTTCTGTGATCAGTCTTTGATTTTTTGGACTGATATCCATCACCAAAAAGAGCTGAAATGAAAAGCTTTGCCTAATATATGCCTGCTGTGTGGATAAGACCTCCTGTGCCATAGGGCTGTTTAGATTTGATGATCTCTTTATGTGCCAAATTAATTCCTAAAATGAATATCTCGGGGCCATCCGCAAAGGTTTGCTCTCATAATTAAGCATAGCTTCCTAATACCGTCTCCACTAAGCTTGGGGGCATCTCCTTTTAAGTCTGTCTTTGAGAGGCCTTTTTTTTCTCTTTTTTTCTGTCTCTATCTCTTTCGCTCTGGGTTGGGTGTCTGACTTAATCAGGTGATGGGCTGCTACATCACTTGGCGTCATATCAGATGACAGATGGAGATGACAGGAAGCTCACAGGAAGGTCAGTGATGGAGACAGACTCCATGGTCACCCTGCCATTTGTACCTGTTAATGACCCGTGATTTTAAATATGCGTTGAGGGAGGACCTGACAGTCACGCTCCGTTTCATCGGAGGACAGGGACCTCTCTCTGATCAAGCTCCACTGCAAACTTTTGTCTTTCTACCTCTCATCTCAGTTTGTTGTCCCTTCTCGTAAATGACTTCTGGGAGAATTGTTGCGCCATTTATCATTTTGATTGGAGGTTCGGATGCTAGACGATGAGGAAGGGGGTCAACAGATTCACCCACACATTCAGCACAGCTATAAAGTGTCTGTAAGGTTATCACAGGAGAGGCTCTTTTCATCATATTTCAGTGATTATCTCCTCTGCAGGTATACAATTACATCTCATCTATATGCACATTATGCAGTTTAATGCTGTTACTGTTGGAAATGATGAGAAACTTGTAGAGGCCATTTAAGCACTCTGGCGCCAGTAATTGTCAACTCCAAACTGAAATTATTTCCCTTCACCGTGCAGACATTGAAGTCAAATAACAACAGCTTTTAATAGAATGATAGGCAATATAAGAAACTACTTTCTCTCAGTGACACATGCTCTGGTAATACCATTAACATAACTTACACCACTTATATAAATGCCAGCGCATACTGTAAAATAAGCAGTATGAATCACCTTTAGTCTCTGTCTCGATCACGCTCTGTCATTTTAATGGCGAGAAAGCAGGTAGTTTAGTCATCCGGAGCAGTGCAGTATAGTGTAAGTGTTTGGATGTGTGAGGTTGATGGCCATGGCGTGTAATTAATCTGCGGAGAGTGAGTGGAGGTAATGGCAGCTCTTCAGCCTGACTGCTCTGGTACTACAGCAGGACACTGGGTACATAATGGTGAGACTGCTGTGTGATGGCCTCCGGGTTGGTTCTATCTCGTTCTTAGTATCTTTGTTGACTGTGTTTTTTCCCTTTGATCCAGGAAGCTGATGGGTGGAGCTGAGTTCCCTTGTTAATTAAAACACAATTATATTTTGGTTTTCAAAATAGACGACAGGACACCTGCAATGGGTGGAAGGTTGGGTCTGGGGGGATTCATGTACACACACACAATTTACATTTATACAATAATTTTAGTAAAACAGAAAAACATGGCTCCATTTGTCCACTGCAGAGACTCTATACACCTGGAGAAGTAAATAGTATAAATTTGTGTATTAGTACAATTTTAAAACAAATAAAAAGTTAGTATCATACTAATATATTTATGCTCCATATTTGTATAGTGCCTTTCTAGTCTCTTTGACCACTTGTGCACCTTTCACACAGTGTGCTTAAGTGCTCTAACAGAAACTAACATTCACACACATTCACACACATTCATACACTGGCCGACCATCCGATTATCAGCCAACCCTCTCTACCTCCTGAGCCACAGCCTCCCAGGGGTTATATCAGCCTACAGATTGTTAGGCCTATTTTCTGCATCTCTTATTGAGATTTAACAACTGACTGACAATTAACACCATTTCCTGTCTTGTTGAGGCTTGATTAGGGCAAATGTTAAATGCTGTGTATTTATTATAAATTCAGATAATAGTACCCTATACAGCTACCACAGATACCACTAGCATAATATTAATTCCATTGTGGTTAGTCTCCAATTTGTTAATGTTAAATACAAACTTATCAACAATCATAACCATTCATGCAGAACAAGTTCAACACTTCTAACGTTTACTGTAGCACCATGCCAACCTTCTTATAATGTCCTGCCCTATCCAGGCTGTGTACCCAATCTTCTCCGATGGTGAAAAAGGCTGACAAGACCAGCACTTCTCACAAGCTGCTGGTAGGAAAATAAAACGTCCCAGAACACCAACGAGTAAATTGTAGATGTTGATAGACCACTGCAGACTGGTGAATAACCTACCAATCCACTTCCAAACTGTGTTTGGGCATTTTTTCCCATGTGTGCCATGTGCCACTGTTGACTGCTGCTCTGTCTCGTGGCTGCTGTTGTGGTGCTGAGGTTAATGACTGAGAAGAAGTTTGACTAATAGTGGTGTGCAAGCAGGCGCAACCTAAATAGAAAGGTCAAGGCAATGCAGAAACACACAGAATGAATGGCAAAAGCTAAATTTCAGAAATCGGACGCATATTTTAGGTCCCAAAAATGGGAGATACCCAGGAAAAGGAGGACGTATGGTCACCCAATATAATAATCCAATTAAGCAGCAGTAAATATATTCATTAAGTGCAGCTCTAAAAAGAGGGATGACTCTAAACACTTCATGGATACCTGATACAGATTGCTATTAAGCAATTGTAATCTCTTTGTTGTCTCAATTTAAAAAGACATTCCAGCAACAACAGAAACCGTCTGCATAAGAAAGGTAATTTGAAGTCAGTGAGTCAAAGGCTGCTGCTACTTTATGCATTGCTTGTATGTCCTCATGTTCTCTTAAATCTCCCAATTAAACTTCTCTTACCTCTTTGAAGAAGAGGAGCCCTGGAAAATAAGCATTGTTGTTGTTCATTAATTGTGCTTGTCTTGGCCTGCACCTGATTCAAGGTCAAATGCACCAAACACTGCCTCATATTTAATAGGCCAGGTTAAAGTCTTTAGTTCAGACGAATAAAAGTGCTAATCCAGACTGGGATTAATTTAGTAGTCAGCTGCAGGAGGGTCAAACTAAATGTTCCCATGAAACAGACAGGAATCTCTGAAGGGAGTCTTTGTTTTAATAATTGCTTGAGAACATGAAGACAAAGCAGAGACCCACCAAGAACTAAGCTGACCAAGCTAAACCCATATGAGTCATACTCTAAACCTTTCCAACATCACACTGAAGCCAATTCTAGCCATGGGGGGATTAAACCAAGCTCATAGACAGGCACTGCCTTGACTGGTGTAACACAATTTGGTCCAATTATTTTGGAAAATTTAGGTGACTCATCTTCATTTTATCTTCGGCATCCACCATTATCGAACCCGGGAGAAGCTTTGATTGTGAGTGTTTTGACTTTATAGATAGGCATCGATACATATGTGGTTGTATATATTCATATTTGGTGAGATTTAGAGATCATTACCTTTTTGCCATGTGTAGTTCAGCCATCTGTTTAATTCCAGCATGTACATTTCTACACTGTTTTTAGTTACATTAATAGCTTTTTTGTGTGTTTGCTCTTAGTTTCACAGAGTTGTTGAAAACACTGTAAGAAAGCCAGTTGATGACGTCAAACAAGAAAACAGCCCTCAACTTTATTTCCACGTCTCATTAATCATTTAACCCTTTCAGTGTCTAAGACATCTGTTTAGCTATCTCCAATTGTGTGGCTCTATACATGCTGATGTGTAGAGCCACACAAACAGCGGACAGAATAATATTAATGCCCATTCACATCATGCGCCACAGCAAAATTCACTTGTGAATCCTGATAAATTTGTAGCTCATTTTAGTGAGAACTTTAAGGTTATACAGCTTATATAAATAGCATTTACTCACCAGCTATATCTCATGTCCATATTTTTTATGTTATACACATTTATTTTAAAATGAAATGCCGATTTTCTGGACTTTTAAAAAATAAAAACAGAACATAATGAGACTCTTATGTATAGTTGCAGCTTGCATCCTTGAGGAGACATGGGCAGCAGCAGTTTAGATTTGAACATGAGCAACTATGAACAGCCGGAACAAAGCCTATCAGAACTCTTATTTGAAATGTGTCAACATGTGCTTGCTACGTATTATTAAAACTATTTGGCCATTGACAGCAGATTTTTTGGCTGTGTCTCCACTCTTCAACAAAGACTGTTCACAGCCAGCCAGAGCTTTCATCAGGTCAGGTCATTGGAACATATTTAATGTGAATGACTCTTTTCCTTTGCACTGGTACACAGTTGCTTCACATAAATACAACTTTGTGTCTCTGTGTTGTTCTTTCAATACATTTTGAGTATTTCTTCTTTAAAGTAATCTTGCACAAAAATATATAGGTAAATAAAATATGTTCCCATGGTATATTTATAGACCCCAGCTCCCCAGCCTAGTCATGAATACAACCATTAATTCAATATATTGTATTAATTAAATGATTATTTAACCCTTAGAAATCATGGGTTATTTTGGCCACTTTTGAATACATTTGATTATGACATGTTGGGTATCTTTTTTCAGCACAGCATCACTTAGGATGAGATCAAGATGGCGGTGCAGACGGCCTGGAATACACTCGACAAGGCTTTTTGTGTTTTAAAACCCTCAATCTCTGGACTAAATGACTACAGCCTGACATCTGTAGTCATGAAGTCCTTTGAAAGACCGGTGTTGGTCCTCTAGAAGTACATTACAGGCCCCTTGCTGGACCCTCTGAAGTTTGCCTACATGGCTAACAGGTCAGTGGATGATGCAGTCAACTTGGGACTGCATTATATCGTGTAACACCTCGACTCTCCAGGGACCTATGCAAGGATTCTGTTCATGGATTTCAGCTCAGCGGTCAACACCATCATCCCGGACATCCTCAGCACCAAACTCACTGTGCCAGCCTCCACCTGTCAGTGGATCACAAACTTCCTCACTGACAGGAGTCAGCAGGTGAGGCTGGGGAACATCACATCCAGCACCCGAATATCACCACTGGCGCCCCACAGGGGTGCGTGCTCTCCCCACTGCTTTTCTCCCACTACACCAACGACTGCACCTCAAGAGACCCATTTGTCAAACTCCTGCAGTTTGCTGATGACACAAAGGTCATCGGCCTCATCCGGGATGGTGATAAGTTGGCCTACAGACGGGAGGTTGATCAGCTGGCTCTCTGGTGCGGTCAGAAGAACCTGGAGCTTAACACGCTCAAATCTGTGGAGATGATGGACTTCAGGGGAACCACCCTACTCTGCCCCCATCACCATTCTAAACAGCCCTTTGTCTGCTGTGGAAACCTTCAGGTTTCTGGGATCCACTATATCCCAGGACCTAAAGTGGGAACCCCTACACTCACACCATCATCAAGAAGGCCCAGCACAGGATGTTCTTCCTGCACCAGCTCAGGAAGCTCAACCTGATGATCCACTTCTACACCGCCATCATCCTGTCTGTTCTCTGCACCTCCATCACTGGCTGGTTTGGATGTGCCACCAAAAAGGACAGGAGCAGACTACAACAGACAGTCAGGACTGTGGAGAAAATCATCGTTGCCAACCTGCCCTCCATTCAGGACTTATGCATTTCCAGAGTCAAGAAATGGGCAGGAATCACTGCAGATCCATCTCAGCCCTGACACAACCTGTTCCAGCCCCTCTCCTGGGAGGCGCTACAGAGGACTGTACACCAAAACCAACAGACTCAGGAACAGTTTCTTCCTACAAGCCATCACTCTGATGAGTCACCACACCATAGTTTCAGGAACAATTCCTGTGCAATAACCCTACGTGCACAGCTGTAGGGTTAGCCGGTCGACATGCATAAAGTCAGTGACTTAGGTTTAGGTACTAACATATCTGATGGTTGTGGTTAGGGTAGGGGGCTTTGGGGGCCAGTCAACACCTTTCACACAAACGTAGCTAGCTAGATAGCACTTTCCATCAGTACGAGATGCACCCCGGTGCATCTTACACAGACCCTGAAGGGTACCTTTAGCATCAAATAACTACGCTTTTTTCACTCTTTCTTAAAGCGTTGGTATGCCCTGAGATGAGAATGGTCTGATTTATTCTAGCATCCTTTGCACTGTGTACATGTATACATGTATGCATGTGTAACTGTATATTACATCCACCTCTGACATGTACATAATAATGTTAATAATTTTACTCCTGCATCCATTGCACTCTGCTCACCGCACTATTTATCAATAGGTCTACATTGTTTCTGTTTATAGTGTGTATATTTGTGTTCTCTATACTGTAGCCTGTGTCTGATTTTATTATTGTGTTATTTTATTATTGTATGAGTAAGTACGTTGTGTGCACTGTACAATCCAGAGTCCATTTCCTCATGGGTAAACCTGTTGAATGAAACTGATTCTGATTCTTATCTGACCTGAATTTTTTTTTTTTTTTTTCTTACTTACTTTACATACTGTATCAACATAGTAGACAAAAACACACAAAATACATAAAATCTGATTTGGAAAAATGATGTCTTGTTTTTAAACAGAAAATGCTTAATCAACCATTTCCTCAATCAATTCCTTCTTGGGTGGTAATGAACCTTGCAGGCACTGCAAATATCATCAATAATTGGCTTTTCTCTGACGATAGTGTGGTGTTCCCCTTTTCTTGTCCTTTTTGACAACCTCCTCTGGATAACTCTGGTGGATATTCCACAATAACACCCTGAATCTGTCTTGTCATGACAGTGGCATTTTTGATACAAGCGTATTGGTTTTATTGCAGAGTCCTTGTTGCATCCATGGAGGACTACAACCAGAAAAGGTCCATCTGTGAGTGTTTTGAATGTGTGTTCACCTGGGCTCCTGCTGTTCTGCAGGGCATGGACCTACTGGTCTGTAGGGCAGTTTTAGTATCGTTCTGCATTTTCCAGGGATCAGAGCTATAGTGTGTCTATGCTGACTGCGGTTATGGAGATATTGACCTGGTTTGACTGTCTCGGCCTCAGTGTGCTCGTTGTTGGGGTCGTAGAGGTTCCAGGCTGCTCATCATCTCTGAAAATGTACATTACCATGGCATATGTAAAAAAGATTAAGAATTATTCAAGATTCAAATAAAGATAGAATCAAATAAACACTGGTGTACAATAGTCATAACTGTAAAGTAACATATTAATGTCAATTACAAAAGAAAGTCAGTTTTACCATCTGCATCATCACTTCCTATTCCAATGATGAATTGCAAATAGTAATTTCCAGCTGAAAAAAATCTAGATCTTAGACTCAAGGACGCAACGTCTTTCTTCCTCTGGTGGAACAGGAAAGCTCCTCAGTGAAGACCAAGAGGGTACCATTGTGGGATTAGTCATTGCTGGCAATGCAATACAAAAGAGAAATTGTAAACAGAATTGTAGAGGACAACCTGGTATTTCCCAATGTGGAAAGCATCAGCCTGACTAACGTCGTTTGGTCTCTGATCAAACACAGTTCGAAGGAAACAGTTGTACACAGTTCCTTCTGAAAGAAACAGTGAGCAGGTGAAGGAACTCCAGCACCAATATGTCCAGTTAGGTCCAATAGGTCTTGCTCTATAGTGAGTTTTGGACTATGCTACTCTATATGTAAACATGGGTTACAGAACATACAGTAGGACATGCTGAAAAGCATTTACACATATTGTGTTTGATTTCTTTGAGAGACATGTATTGGAGGCTAATCAGACCCCATATGAAATGACATGGCAGGGTTTAACCTGGGAAAAGGGCCACCGTAGATATGCTGGGTCAGACAGGAGCAAATATCACAATGTGCGTTGCAACATGAAGTGCAGGTTTGGTTATGCAGAAATGCAAAACTGGAGAACAGGTGGGAGGAAATGTGAGGACATTTGTGATTGCATGGGACGATGCAGCATTCCACCGTTCACATACAATCACAAACTGGTTTGCCGCCCATCCAAGAATCAACCCGGTAAGTCTTTTATTATTTTAAAGTATTGAACAAAATGTGGTTTTGAGTAGAAAATACTGTATATATAATACAATTATTTTTTTAATTGTGTTATGTAGGTGTGTTCAGAGTGAAGTAAAAGCCTGTTAGCAATCGTTACAAAATAAATTGTTTATCTAGCATCGACTGTGTTTCCAACTAAAATAAGGTCACTTGCATGGATTGTGCTACCTGACAGTGTCACAGAAATGAATCAGAAATGTTGCAATATGCTTCAGTAGGCTTTTTTTGGGCCATTTTTGCACAAAATCATTTCAAGTGCACAAAATGAAACAGGTTTTTCTACTAATGCAATACAAACCTAGACATATTCCTTATACATACCTGTGTATGTAAATTACTGTCTTCTCTTGCAATACAACTGGGAAATAGTCTTTTTGCATGTCTGATCCATCCATGGCAATCCCCTGCAGACATGTCCAGACTTGCAGCATTCATTGTGTCAAAGAGGGACATAGGATCATGTGGCTGGTGGTGATAAACATTTCACCTCCATGAAATGAAGAAAATAATTCCTGTATGGGGTTGAGGGATGGAGAGTAAGGTGGAAGCAAAAGTGACACCTTCCCGGGATGGGCTGTAAACCACTCTGATATACCACATGACCCCATACAGCTCCGGAATTTTCTTCCTTACTTGCACTTATAACCCCACCAGACAAGTCTTTTATAGAGGCCATCAGTTATTAGAAAAAGGTTCTCAGTGTCAGTACTTCTTTTTAGTGTAAGTAAAAATGGTTTAGATAATATTATGTAAACATTTACAAAATGGAGCGTGGATACACAGAGTCTTGGTGGTGGTTGAGATCATTAGATTTGAAAGATGTGGTTATTGAATCCATTATGTGTACAAAGCCCAGAAACAGCGTTTTCATGTAAATGTAAAATAGCCTAAATAAATTTGAGACTAACTAAGGTTTCACCAGTGCCAGCCGGTCTGTTGATTTTTGTCTTTGATGTTACTGTAGTTTAACTCAATGCATGTCTACATCAGAAGGGAAATGCTATATACACTTTGCAATCATAAAAACAACAGAGTATGAACGCTAGCTTAGTAACAGATGTCTATTTTGCCACATGCAGTTGTTTTGGCAAATTAGACTTCTTTGATTTGGCTACTGTGATTAAAACAAATATTCACTTTATTCACTTATAATGCAACATTTGAATGCCTGATGTTGAATCTTGCTGAGTATCATTTTATTCATGTGTAAAGATGTGGTAAAGCAACCACCCAGGAAAGAGGAGGTGCCATCCATATCAGGTGCTTTCCTTTCTCACAAAAAGTACAAACTAGACTCACAGGAGCAACATGACAGAGGAGGCAATCACTCAATGACCTCTCCTCTAGCTGCAGCTGCAGGTTTTGTTGATTCTAGTTTATCAGCTGAGGCCCTTACTGAAAGGTACTTGTGGTGGTGCAGTGGTTAGCACTGTCGCCTCACAGCAAGAAGGTTGTGGGTTCAAATCCCGGTTGCTCTGGCCTTTCTGTGTGGAGTTTGCATGTGTCTGCATGGGTTCTTCCTGGGTAGGTTAATTGGTGTCTCTAAAATTGTCCTTAGGTTAAGTGGTTATTTGTCTATTTGTGGGCTGGCGACCTGTCTAGGGTGTACCCCACCTTTTGCCCGATGTCAGCTGGGATAGGCCCCGCGACCCTGTCTGCAGGATAAGCGATGGATGGATGGAAGGCCTAATCAAAATTGATGACGACGTCCAAAATCTCCTTAAAAAAGCTCTTCTTCTCAGAGCTCCACCATGTTTGCATATCTAAAACCTCTGGGATCTGACCTCCAGGCAATCCCAACTTCACAAGCCGTTGCGGGACCTTCACAATAATAATAATAATAATAATAAATTGAATTTGTATAGCGCTTTTCCCAGGCTCAAAGTCGCTTAACAGAGTAATAATAACAATAGAGCTACAGTAACACTAGAAGGGCTTTTCTCAAGCTTAACAAAGTCTTCAGTGATCAACATGACAGATTGCCATTGTTTTGACCTTGTGAACTGAGAAAACAGCATAAACAGCCGATTTTTTTTTTTTATTTCCCAAAAGGTAAAGTCTGTTGTATTCGTTTAAATTTTATTGAAAAGTGATCCACAGTTTAGTCCACATTCCACATGTGCTAACGCTGTGAAGCGTTTTGAAAAAGAGAACTCATACGACTTAGCCACCTTAATAACTGTGAATGGGGTAAATTCCAACTGTTGCCATTATGATGACTATTCAAAACATCCTTTTCTCTTCTGAATTCATTGATCTGGTTTACTAACATACCCCCTGGCAAGTCTCTGTGAAGGGCCAACATTTAACTCTAAACCCATATTTCTTGGTAAACTAAAGAAATTGTTTGTGATGGGCATCTATATGCTGTATAACTACATTTTAAATACTAACAGTATGGTTACGCTGAGTCATCCTCAATACATGAAAATAAAAATCAAATAATGATGCATCTTTCGTTCTGTATAATTGTACTGTGGTGGACATCTACACACACACACACACACACACACAGTTAATTGCTGGAAAGCTCATGGAGGGCTATAAAGTGTTAATTTGCTCTCTCCTCCACTATTGCGTCTCCTTATCACGTCCATCTTCCATTCTCTCCTTCCACTATAGGCACTGCAATCAGACCCAGTGGAGAGGGAACGCTCTGCAGCATGCCGGCATACAGAGCCGCTGTCTTTTTAACGTCCGCCGGATAAAGCAATTGGCCATCAGGCCTCAGAGAAAGAGGCCTGATTTGGCTGGGCTTAGCAGCACTTGTCAGTTCTCCTATTAACTCACCTGCTCATCCCACTCCTTCTATTTCTTTTCATTACTTTCATCCCACCACCCTGCAGACAACACTGATGTTGCTTTCATACTTCTGCCCTTTGTGCTTTATGTTCAGACGGACCACCAACAGAAACTGAGGTATGCATTGTGAAAAGAAGGTGAACAGAGTAAGAGGCATGCTCATTTTAGGTGCACAAACTGATGGTCTTCACTCTGGGTGACGATTTCAACTTTAGGACTGCGACCTCTGACATATATAGCAATTGTAAGTCACTTTGGATAAAAGCGTCAGCTAAATGAATAAATGTAAATGTATTGCTGTTATTACTATGATGATCATCAGAATTATTAGTATTGTTTTTATGTATTTATGTATTTATCTAACAATTATCTTGTATTTTCTGTTTAAAAAACAACAACAACCAGCCAAAGAAAACTAAAATCTCCTCAATAGACAGACTCTCTCCATGGCAGAACAAGGCACAAAAACTGTGGTTCCTAGAGTCTCCAAAAGTAGACTGGGAGCCAGAGCGTTCAGCTATCAAGCTCCTGAACCCAAACTGGAACCTGGAGGCAGACACCGTCTCCGCATTTAAGAGTATGCTTTAGCCTTTCCTCTTTGATAAAGCTTATAGGCTCAGGTGAGTCCTGAACCATCACTTAGTTATGCTGCTGTAGGTCTACACTGCTGGGAGACTTCCCATGATGCACTGAGCTCTTCACTCCTCCTCTTTCTCTCCATCTGTATGCATTCTTATCGCATTAATTACAAATTACAACTAATAACTAATTTGACTCCTTCCCTCTCCTGTAGTTTTGTGCTTTCTTGTCCCCCTCATCTCTCCTCCTTTTACCTTCTGCAGGTGTTTCTGTGTCCACAGCTGTGAAGTCTGGATGTGTGGGTGTTCCTGCTGCCCCCATGTTCCTGCTCAACACCCGCTGCTTAATATTATTAGTCATATTATTATTATCGTGGCTGCCCAAACTGAGTCTACATTCAGGTCGAGGTTTCTACCTGTTAAAGGGAGTTTTTCCTTGCCACTGTCACTTGCTCATGGTGGGAATTGGTGGGTCTCTGTAATTAATACACCGTAATACTTTGATTAATAGCCCAGGCTTTTATTTGCATATGTGACAGGCCTTTAATTCCTCTTGCACAAAGCTGAAACCGTTTATTTATTTCAAACAGAATATTACAGAGTAAAGGAATAGAAATAATGAGGAACGGACACATTCGGACTTAACAAGCTTTTCAAAGGTAACAGGAGTCGGAACTTCTTTTTCTTTTCATCTCTTGTACCATCGTCTTGTACACCAGTAAATCTATGAGAATTAGACTTTGAGGCTTGTTGTTTCAGTTAAATGAACCAAATAATTGAATTTTGGAGTATCTAACCAATCTAAGGATGTGTAGCATGTTTATATTGACATATTGATCATGTGTTTAAACATTAATTTTTTTTATTAACAATCTAAGCAGCTTAGAAGCAGCTAAAGCGGGCAAACCGGCGGGGTTTAAGAGGTTTTATGCATCCAGAGAACTTTTATAAAAAACAGATATGTTTATTTGTCAAAATAGGCAGGTAAAGGAGGTAGGCGGCTGTTTGGGGCTCGGATTAATTTTAAAAAGTTTTCTGGTAACAAAGAATACGGTCTAGACCTGCTCAGTATGAAAAGTGCAATACAAAAAGTTCCGTTATGAATTGGCACGATATAAATAATTGAAATTAATAATTACGACCATACCTTTGTAGGTGTCACCATTATATTTTGCATCCAACACCCATCCTTCCAGCCCCTGACTCACCTCTACAAAACTACACCTCTATTCCCCACTGCTTCGGTCACATTCATCAAAACTGAACTGCACTCTGGAAATATAATAGCTCAATCACAGAGTCTCCCCCTCCCCTGCTCCACTCCCCCCACCTAGTGCATTTGGCAGCACTTGAAAATTTTCCATCACTGAGCTTTTAGAGGTATATAAAGGAGGTTTCTTGCTCTATCTCTGTGTGTGTTCAGGTTTTTTTTAGGAGGCACAAGGGGGCCAGAGCTATGTGAGCTGAATCTGGAACTCTCTCTCCTTTTAATTGGCTGGGTTTCAGTGGTCTTTGCCGATGATACCAATACTGTTTCAAGGCGGACTTCGGAATCAATTAAAAGGCAATGTGGCCAAATGAGTTCATTGGCAGCTGCACGGTGCTGTTAAGCCACATTACCACAATTCAACAGCACCAGCAAACACATAGCTACATATAAAGCTATCCTAAAGCTCACCAAGTAACATCCTGTTTTAGGTAGAGTACAGTGTGCAGTCTGATAAATGAGCCGAAGTCTTTAGTTTTTGAATGTTTTGGTATTTTGTTGTCCTCCTAAATTTGCAAATGTATACTGTATGTTTTGTGAAGTGCTCAGTTCTCAGTAAAATTGCACGTACTGTTTCAGCAGCTGTGTGATTTTACAGGTTTGTTTAAAGCCAAAGGAAAGAATTTGACCCAGAGCCAGAGGCAACAGACACACCATCGGTACTAACGTTTGTGTGAAATCCCACATGTAGGCTATTAAAAAGACACCCGAACAACATTATTGTCATGGTTTGGGGGTTTTGTTTTGTATTTTCATTTTTATTTTGTTTGTCAAAGATTTTATTTTTCTTTGTCTCTCGTGTGGTCTCTCAATATGAGAAAATAATGAGTTGGTGGGGGGCGAGTGGACGAAGTATTCAGATAATGTCCGATCCAATCCGCGCATCACACCAGGTAAGGTGCTGTAATTGTGACAGTGTAATTGAAACAGTGCAAACAGCTGCTGACATCACATTATTAGTGTGTATTATCAACCAGAGCATTCAGCACTGTTCTGCTGATTTCATGTTGTAATACCATTGCCAAGAAATGTAGGTATAATTGGGTCTGTAGGCTATAGGCTACCAGAGATAAATTTTACTGTCATTTCTTAAAGGGACTGATGATGAAACACTCACTTCACCAAGCTGAGGGCTAAAAGGATCTCCTGAAAGGCTCACCGCCAAAAAAATTACTGGATGCTACAATGTTTATTGCAACCTTGAGATGTTTCTACATGTCTTAGAGTTGACAGACATGTTTCCGGATTGTGAAAACAACGATCCGTAGCCTTTATTTATTAGTGCCGACAGCTGGTCTGCTACTCTGACAGAGATCACAGCGGCCAGCTGAAACAAAACAAAGGACAGATGATGCAGCTGTGCAACACGTCAGCTCCAAAACAAGGACATCTCATTTTGTGCCCGTCGCCTTGACTCCTCTCTCCACATGCTCCCACTAGTCTCCACTCGTCTCTTGGATGGGAGGGAGTAAGATGCGACGCGAGGAGTCGACAAGAGAGGAGGCAAGGAGGTACAAACTGAGAAATGAGAAAAGTTTGAATCTTAAGTGTCTGTTTCCCAGTGTTCTGTTTGTTTTTCCCTGGACCTTGCCTGTTTATCAGATTATGAATTCTTGCTTGTGCCCTTTGGACTTGCTTGCTTTTGTTGCAGTGCTTACAGATTTATTTGCCTGTGTGTTATCTGCTTCCTGTCATTTCCAAATTATTGTTATTCACTTCCAGTGGAATTAATGAGCAGAAATGCAGACAGCACCACTCCGTCATTGCAACCCACGTTGTGGTCAGAGGGTGCATTATCCTAAAATCCTGTCAACAGGATTCAAGCATTCTGCTGCTACCAAGCGTCTGCACTTAGCACATAGCATTGTACATTTCAGTATGGATTAAAGGAAACAGTTCATCAATGAGCTTTACAGATGTTGGTAGGCAGGTTTATGTCATCAGTGGAAAGTCTAGGAATAAAGCGTGAAAAATGTTGGTTATTTGCAGATATACTACATGGACAAAAGTATGTGGACACCCAATCATCAAATATTCCACCCATATGTGATAGTGTAACATGTGATTACAATAATATGGACATTAATGTGCTGCTGTATCAGCATCCACTCTTCTGGTTTCAGGCTTTCCGGCAGATGTTGGTACCTGGCTGTAGGGATTTTCTCACATTCAGCCACAAGAGTGTTGCTGGAGTCCATTTTGGGTGATAAAGTATGGCTTGCAGTTGGCGTTCCAGTTCATCCAAGGGTGTTGGTTGACGTCAGTAGTCTGAGTGTGCCATGTACACAAAACTGTGTGGACAGGTGCGGAAACATACCTTTACTGTATATTGAAGTCAGTCTATAGCGGAAATGCAGACTGACCTGCCTGTGTTGTTTTAACACATAGATGACTGATATGGAGTATCCGTATCCCTCGATGCCTCTACCCGAAAGTTGATGGATGAGTGGTGACGACATCTGCAGAAAAGCCTTTTTTGTGTGTGTATCCACCAGTAGCAGTTCAGAGATATTTAAAGAGAAGAGAAGGCTTCCCCTCTCTGTGACTTCTTTCAAAGGGTAAATTAGTTCATAATAGTGTATTAATTGCTCTCTTCCTTCTGTCTGTGTCTGTTCCCACTTCCAACAGACTTTGACACAACCTCTGTGAGCCAATCATCTCATTAATTTAAGCTTAAAAACTCTTCTTTTCTTTGCTACTGTCAGCTGTCATGTCAGATTGATGCTAATGGAGCACGTTCACGTTATCTTTTTCTGGCACAAGCAAGTTGATTTCCGATTTCAGAGCAAGAGGAGAAACGTGTCTTCTCCTACTTGTCTCCTACTCACATATCCACATCTGCTACTCCAGGAAGACCCTGGTCATGACCCATTATGTGGTCCCCTGGCGATTCCCGCTCTAAAAAAACATCATCATCAGCGTCCAAATCTGCCATTTAGGCTTCCATGTTGCAGCCTGCCTCCGTTTTAAAACATCGCTTCACACCCGTTCCAACTCAAGCCTCTCTACATTCTCTGGCCTGACACGAATAGGGAGGGATCACAGACAGGTGTGACGCATAAGGGGTAATCAGGGTAAAACGGGAAACAAGTAGACCAGAACACCAAAACACAGACCAAAAAAAGAAGGTTGTGCAGTAACAGATTACATGTAACAGTGGTACGTAATCAGGATACAACAATAAAGTAACTGTATTCCCTGACCGGAAAAAAAGACGTAATCAGATTACAGGTGCATTTTGTAAAAGACAGGGATTACACTTAGGGATTATTTTAAGCACAAAGTTTCCATGAAACGGAAAGCAGAGTGCTATTTGCTAGTAATGTGTTTCCTGTAAAAAGACAAAGCTAGTGTGGGATTTGTTGCAGATATTGATTGGTGTGTAGCCAGTAGTTGAATGTGGTCATGGCCCCACCCCGTCTTGCGGACTCTGTGCATACTGATTCCAGCTGCAGCTTCCAGTGAGTGAATGGTAGCTGGACCCGGGACTGAGCAGAGCCTCCGAGACCAACGGAGGCTGTGCCTCCTTTGTACAGTAATCAGTGGTACCCGAGTCAAATTGAGTCCAAACTTTCCATTGGACACTAAATTAATACAGTGCAGGATGAGTCCTTAACATTTTAAAATAGTTTCCCATGACACATTAAATTAATATTTCATCAAGAATACAAAACAACATTTTTTGTCATTGATAGGCCAGATCCTGCCATATGACATATAGGCCCAATGCAATCATCATATAATTATATCATATAAAAACATCACTTTTATGGGGGTTATGGTAGGTTGTTGTCTTAAACATTATTGGCACACTGCTCATAAATTATTTTTTTGATTGCACGCAGCCCTATTTGTTTTTAGGAGGACATGCAAGAGCCCGCTGTGGGCGTGGATAACAAGCAGCCTGCAGCCTACACAGAGAAGAGAGCGTCACACACACTTTTTGCAGCTATGTAATCGCACGAGACGACATCGCGATTGCGATTAGATTAATCGTGCAGCCCTACTCGACACTTGGAAATCCCTATCTGCTCATATTGGGATAACCATGATCCAACCGATCCAACCAAAACTCAGACAAAATCAGTGAGATCATTTTGAACACTGACTTAGAAAAGGGAGTTTTTATTTTCCAGATCTTTCTGATCCAGTTTACAGGTTTTGAAATACTGGCCCCAGAGGATGAATCCTTTCAATTATGGACACTCCAGGGTGATTCTCTAGCTTCACACGCAGGCCACAATGTCAACTTCGTAAACAAGTTATCCCCTAACAATGTGATCTAACTGCCCGCTATAGAATTTGCAGAGCATATTCATGTTCCCTTCGAGAAACTGGGGGCCAGAGACCTTAGTGCAAGGGGAAATAAACATATATTTTTAAAAGGTCCCATGTTATTATTAAATGGTAAAATGGACATCTGTTTCAGATACCAGTCAAGCAGACTGATCCACAGAGACAGAGAGCAAAAAGAGAATAACAAATATTATATGATGTTCAGATTTGGAACTGAGGCGCCAACTCAACCTCTACAGTAGGACAGTATAATATTACCTTAATGGGACTCCCCTCTCCACCCTGAAAGAAAGAATCTACATATATTATTTATATTATATATATTTATATATGGACTGAAACCTGCACATCTACAGCGTCATTTAAGCAATACCAGTCATCTGTGGAAAAGTCCAGGGGAGCAGCTGTGCTAGTCAAAACCACGATGGATTAAAAAAAGTCACTGCCGCTGTTCAACAACACGCTATGCCACAAGGTTGGATGAGATGGCTGGTGACATGGTTGAATATGTGGTCAAAAAACAAAAGAGTTAATTATTTTGTAATACATTTAGACAAGTGTACTGATGGCAAAGGCATGTTGGCCCCGACTGTTCACTTCAGAGATGATGCAGTCAACAATATAGTTTCTTTCAAAGGATTGTGGATAATGAATAAAACAGGAATTGTAAAGATGAAGGGATTTTTGTTTTCAGTGGCCTGGAACACTATCTGTTATACAAAAAAACAACAACACGCAGGCAAGTACAGCTGACAACAGAATGTATCTTCTAAATTAAAGACCATCCAACCTCCAAAGCCACGCCAAAACACACAAACCTGCTGCCTGGGGGGAGGAGCACATCATTGGGAGGACATGTAGCAGGGATCAGAGGAAGTGGAGGCAGAGGATGGGGAGGCCGGAGTGTGACAGGCAAAGGAGCAGATGACAAAGGGGAGAGTTAACAGACAGTTCCACTGCGCAGCATACAGACAATTTCTTGTGTTGCAATATAGAGCACTGGAACAGAGTTTACAGACTTGCAGTGTCTGGAAGACCATTACCCAGATCCAATTGCAAATACAAAGGTTGCATCCCGAGTATCTCATAGCTCTCATAGTACAGGCGATAATTTACATTGTGCATTGTACATTGTGGGTGAACATTTGTACATTGCAGATTTTATTTGCTTTCCTTTGTTATCCCCAGGAGAATGTAGATCATATTTTATTTCTTGTTCTGCATAATCTTTTCTCACTCGTTTAAATAAAGTCTAACTGATCCATGCCTTTTCTTTCTTGACTGTTGATTATAAACACAAGGTCAGTGTTGGCTGACAGGTCAGGCTTTGCATGTGGCATCATATGGGTGCTGTGGCAATCTGCTACTGTTTTGGCAGTGACTGTCCTGTAGAGAAAATGTCACAATTACATCTCTGACAGTAATTACTGCATTTCAAAGACACCCACATTACTGTCAAAGAATGAAAACACTACAACTCTGGCAGCATTGTACGCAGTGACAAACAGTTTTCAATCCCTTTGTGGGAGCCTAGTATTATTTGGCCATATTTTATATTGGCCAGAAATAGGTGTATCCCTCTATTCATCAGATTTGCACATTCATGATGCCATTTAATCAGTTTATAGTTAGAAATTCTAGTTATTTTAGAGTTTCATTTTCAGAGTAATATGCATAGTTTCACCATGTCTGTGTTTGGCAACAAAGCTATGAGTTTCTTATGGATAACTTTGCTTGGATAACTGTTTTAGTTCATAATAATTTGAGGTTCAGAATCTGTAAAAACACACCTGAAGATGATATGTGGAAATCTGCCATAACTGTCTACATGTTTTCTTCTTAACTGCAGAGCCATATGAATTTTACACTAGCTTTGGTATGCTGCCACTTCATGCTCAAGCTACAAAATCACAAGCCAACTCACCTAGCCCTCTGCTGACATGCATCAGCAACAGCTGACTGTTGACAACAGCTGAATGTTGGCTGAGAGGATTATGCCTCTTGGTTCCGCTCCATGGCATCCCCTCAGTAACAACCGCCACAGGGCAGCTATGTAGCAATGTCGCTGTACCCCTTCTTCCCTTTCGCTGTCTACAAGCTCGACTTCCTGGACTTGTTGTTGTACACCTTGCAGCACCTGGCATAAGAGAAAGGAGTTTAAGCTTAGTGAAACGTTCATCATGATCATCACGCACAGCAGTTTGCATTTCCACAGAAAACGCCATCAACACATTAAATCAGCAAAAAAAAAATCCAAAACAATGTAGGTGATCTGCCTTGACTCAGCACTGACTCAAATGCATAGGCATACTTGTAATACAAAAAAATGAAATGAGCCATCAGCTTTTCTCTTGGCTGGTCTGTGGATGTAGTGATTGTACTCCACACATTCTCCATCCCGCTCGTTACACACTGATGCTTGGTCAAGGTCCTTTGGTGTCGCTTTTTATTCCCCTGGGTACCCATTTAGCAACATTTTTAGACGTTTAAGGCGCAGCGGTTAAGTTAGCAACGCTTAGCAACAAAAAAAATAGGCAACGTCCTGTTAGACTTTCAAAGTAAAATGTTTGCGTTTCGAAAACATCACCATTTTGAAACGGCACATTATTAAAGTGAAACATTGCAATTTAGTTAGGTTTAGGCACAAAAACTACTTGGTTAGGTTTAGGTAACAAAAGTACTAAAGCTAAGGTTAGGAAAAGATCATAGTTTGGGTTAAAATAACTATGTAGTTCAGTCAACCTACGTAACTCGCGTAACTTAAATAAAAATATTTAAGGTCGACTTTTTGTCTCACACAGGACACGAAGCCTGGGCTCCTGTTTGAAAGTCTGTTTTCTGGCCCTCCATCCACCCCAACCACCTCCTTACTAAGTCTTTTGTGTTAAATATCATACACCTACCTTTACCGTCAAAACTTGATGCTATAGCACTTCCCCCACTGCGTTGAACTGTGGGGACTTATAGGGATCTTCAATGCGTTACAAACTGACGCAGAGGGGTCTTGACCTTGCATCCATATGTGACGAGTTAAGGAGTGAGAACGGGTTGTTGTAATCCAGGCCTGCCTACGTGCATACAGCTGGGGAGAAGCTGAAGCATCTACTTGCATACATACATATGTGATTGTTCTGCAGTTGACCTGAGAGTAGAGTGGAAACAATATACAATTGCCTTGTGTCCTGGTGGTATAATCGAAGGCAGTGCAGAACCAATTCAGAATCATTATAGCTGAAATGCAGATACTTGTCAACATCCTTTAGCCAGTGTGCATCAAGAATAAGTTCTGTCAGCTTCTGGTGAGCCATGGAACCCTGGATTCACACCTTTTCTCTGCTGTCCACCAAGGGGACATAGTGACAGGTACTGTGGGCCCACACATATTATCCTGTGATGTGGTACAATCCAGACGTCCTGAGAAAAACATTTATAAATGTATTGTGAATTCTGATGGGAACAAGTGAGAACAATATTTCTTACAATATTTCATCAGATAATAGGAAAGATAAGGCAGATCTAGCTTGGAGTCATTAGCTGACCCCACAAGTTTATGTTCACCGACCTTCCAGCTCCAGTACTTCTCTATAACTGCCTCCATAACTGACCTTGTTAGGGTGATGAAAGGGAAAGGGTAAGGGAGAGAAAGTAGCTCAGGCATCAGGCTCGCAGATGTCAGTGTTCTCTGGGAATCTCAGTTTACAAGAATTTACTGTCTCCAAGAGATTAGAGTGCAAATCATGGACAGTAATAGATTCCAACAGGACGAGGATAATGCATTAGAGTCTAAACATCAGACAGATTGGCTGTTCAGGTTAAGGCCAGTTGAAGATGACCTAAGAGGGAAAACCTACAGACACTAGGGGGTAAGACAGAAAAATAAATAGGGACCACAAGATGTTGTCCTTTCGATCTGGTGTTGGCAATGCATGTGTTCACACATTGGATGCTTGGACTGTATCTGCTTGGCTGAGTCTCATTAAACTTTGTCTTGTAAGTCTTCATCAGTCTCCGAAAACCTTCTTCCTGACAGCTGGCTCACAGTATTTCTTCAACAAGAACCCAGTGTGCACAAAGCACAGGTGAGCACGATAACAAGTCAGCAAAAGGTTCTGATATCAACCCTGAAGATGGACATTACTATTTTGTAATACTTACAAAGGATTCTTCGTAGCAGAAGTTGTTGCAGATGTCATTTTTACACATGTGACGGCCCTGCCTAGTGGGGTGTTTAACGGTGTGGTGACAGTCGGGCAGTTTTCTGTTTTCCTTTTGTCCCTGAAGGTATCAGCACCTCTAAGCCAGATTGGGAGCACCTGGGCCAGACGCTGTGGGAGGATAAATACTTTTAGCCCCTTTACTCTCGCACTCTCTCTCTGATCTACTCCTGCCAGCAGCAGCAGCATGTTTGTTTTGTTATATTGTGTTTCGTTACGACTCCTCAACACCCAAACTTCACACTATTCACTCACCCACGGACAAACTCTATATTAACAGTTATTAGTTTCATTGTTTAAGTTGTTCTAATAAATATGTTTACTTTTGGCAATCCTCCGTGTTCTCTCCGTATTTGTCATGGCCTTTGAGCCGGGCTATGACACACATCTGTAGAATGAATGTATCATGTTTAGTTCAGCTTAAACCATGACGGAGGTTATAACTATTATAACTTGCTTGTCACAGTTGTGAGCTTAAGCCTTTAACTTTACACTGCATAAATTAGCCAAGGATCTAGTAGACATTTCCTCTACTCATAGCTCAACAAATTACATATTAGTTATACTATATACTTATTTAATACTTTTCTTTCTGACTATTGAATTTCAGTATTATGCTAAGCACCCCCCACACACACACACACACACACCCACACCTGATGACCGGTCAGTCATCCTCAAAGTAGTCAACACAGTCATCCTCTTGCGATCTAAGATAGCAGGTGAGATTAAGGTTTATTTCGTAGGCTATTTGGAATTTTGGGGGTAATGCATAGATCACAACAACGTTATAGATGGACTCGAGTAACAACCAATCAGACTTGGCATAACAAAATGTGTGAGTTCTATGTGTCTGTTACTTAGCTGGGTGTATATATGTCTGAACATCCTGCTGATGCTGATATGGATGCGAAAGGTTTGTGTGTGTGTGTGTGTGTGTGTGGAAGTGGATGTGTCAGTACGAGCTCCCTGGGTGCTATCCCGAGGGTTGATAACACTTTGATCGTCCTGTAATTCTGATTCCTGTTCCTGCAAACATCAAATTTTTTTTCCCCAACCGTATTAAATACAGTATTCATTACCATGTTGTTTCCCTCTCTTCCAGGGAACGCTAAACAAGCAACAGTTTTCACATCTTCTCAGCCTGAACTGGCCTCTGGTGTTCTGTGGCTAGTGCATTCAACTCATTGTAAGTGAATACATGAAGGCAACTGTCAGTAAGGAAGGCTCAGCCTTAAGTCAAAGACAAAGTGGTTTTCTGAATTAACCCTTTAAACTGCAAACTTCACCCAGGTCTCTGAGTTTTGTTCATTGGTCTGTTCGGTATCTGTTCATTAGTATGTTTTTTAGGTCCATCTCTTGTGTTATACTTGTTTGCCTCGTTTATTCTTGTGAGGATTGTTGTGTGTGTTCTCATTCTGTTTTCTTGTCCTACTACGTAGTCCAGCGTTTCAGTTCTGTGTCTTAGTTCATGTCTTAGTGTTTACTCCTGGTCTGTGTACTTTGGTGTTTGAAACAAGGATTAAACAGAACACAGAGCAGACATGGGCAAAATAACAGTCTGTTTCCCCTATTATGCTGTAGTCCATCTGTATTTGTTTGTAGTCTACGTTGTGCCTTTAGTGCTGTTTAATCTGCTTCCTGTCTAGTTTGTTTTTTTGATCCGTGTCTGCCTTGTTCCTGTCTCTTTCTGTTATTATCTGGTGTTTGTTTCATGCATGGTTTCTGTCTGCTAAGTGTTTTTCTTTGATCTCTGCCTGATTAGTTGTTCGTTTGTTTATGATCATTCTGTTTCTTCTGGTTTTGTTCTGTTCAGTTATCTTAGTCCGTTCTGTCTTGTGGAGTTGCCTGTGTTTCTCAGTTACTTGGTCTGTCTTGTCTGTTCTATGTTTTGAGTTCCAGTTAAATTCTTGCCTTGTGTTTTGCAACCTGTTTGTTTCTGTCTGTTTTCCCCTCCTATCTCTCTGCCTGCCTGTGTCTGTCTGCTGTCATTATTAGTATTACTTGTTGGTGCTCCCACCCTCTTCATAAGCCTGTGCTTAAATGTGTGTCACTCCTGTGCAGCTGTTGCTGGTTCGTTGTATATTCATCCACTGCCCTGTGTCTTGCTTGCCTGCCTGTTTCTGTCTTCTGTCTTTTGTTCTGTCTTCCCCTGGATTATTTGTTTATGGACTGTGTTTTTGCTGCTCTGTGGACTACCTTCTTTTTTTTGTTGGCAGTAAGTTTGGCTTCTTCCCCTTATTAATAAATTCTAAGAGACTGTATCTGTCCCGCCTACTTGTCCTGCATTTGATTCCTGAAACCTGTTCCTGCTCGCACACATGACAACCCTGACACAGATAAGGTTAGCTTGAAGGATTTATTGTACAAAAATGTGCTTACATGCAGAGGCAGGCATGTACGTAGTCTGGCAGGCAACAAACAGACAACAGGTACTGGTGCTGATCACAAACGAGACCGACGGTGGATACATCGACAATAAGAAAGAGCTACAGCTACATATGGAAGTACGTTGGCTCTCAAGGAGGGGAAGCCTTACAGAGACCATCTGAATTGAGAGAGAACGTGTGCACCCTCTGGCTCACCTGCTTTACCTCGTAAATGTTTTTGGCCATCTGAATGAGCTGAACATGAGCTGACAAATCTGTGGCCAGATGTATGAGCATTGATGAGGTAAACTGACCTCTGGTGGAGATGGTGGGAATGGGGGGATGTCAGTAGTTTCCCACACCCTAACACTTGGATAGCTGGCAGCAAGAGCAGAACAATTTTTAAAACTGTAAAAATGAGCCTAGCCAAACTTTTAAACAAGTTCCAATCCTACTTCCTGGACATTGAGGACATGTGTGACTGCATGACTGGACATGCAGGCCTTTCCTGTCCAACAGCATTGATGCAGCACCAGAGTGACCCCATGAGAGTCTCACTGTCCTGTCTTTAGACCGCGGCTTCAGACTGAACTTTCAGTGACATCACTAACACAGTTCTGGTGCTGTGTGAAGGAGGACTCAGAGCTTGCAAACGAGGCTCTCTACCAGTTGCAGACACTTGTGTCTGCCCACTTATGTGAGGTAACTTTCTCAGCTATGACACTCATAAAGACTAAACACTGAAAGCGACTAGAGAGTATTATAACAGCTGTGGTCACTATTCAATATGGGTTATATAAGCTCATGAGTGGCAGGTAAGTTCAAGTGTCTCATTGATGGCTACACAGCACCCTTCACCACGCACACACACACACCAAAAGTGCAGATGCTTGAATTAAGAACCCTTCACCACACCAACATACACACAGAGTTGTGGATTCTTTGCTTGGAAGACACACACACACACAGACACACACCTTGTACTCTGCCTCTACAGCCAGACAAAACTTAATTCAATGATATTCATTGAATTGTGCATACATACGATGTTTACAGTTTTTTTCAATTGCTAACCTGCACTGGTCAAATCTGAAGTCACACTGTCGTCTTCACACAGTCAAGGTTAACAATTTTTCTGATGCTAACACACTGTATCCAAAACTGTTAAACACACATTCAAAACAGAAAGATGGCAAATGGCCAGCATTTCAGCAGCAACCAGAATGAAATATATTGGAAAGCTTAGCTAACATTCACTCACATTTTATGTTTACGCTTGTGTGTGTAGAGAAATGCGTGTAGAAATGCGTTGAATGTGGTTTTACTGTAAAACTGCAAGCTGAGTGTAAAGCAGGAAATGTGCTTGTATTTTAGCAGAATTGTTTTAGGTGGTTGGTGCACCAATTACAGTTTGTGGTCATTGTGTGTCAGGTACCAGTTTTACTGTATAAACAACTGAGAAAAACAGCAGCTATTGCAGCACTGAAATTTCAGTAAATTACAGTTTTTTACAACTGCCAACATGTCCAATTTTTCTTACCCAGCACCAAAACTCTGAATGTTTTATTTTTTTTTTACAAATGCTTGCACACATGTCAGAAATGTTAAACCTTAAATAATATATAGTGAATACTTCTGCTACCATAGAAGCTCAGAATATATATTGAAACAGCTGATTAGCATTTCTAAATGAATATATCATTGAAACATTGAGAAATAGCTGATGTATTGTAATTTGAGTAAAATGGATCATCACAGCTAATTCCAATCTCAACCAGAGACATAGGGCAGGTGTTGAAGTTCTTTCAATTACATACACAGTGCAGTAAAAATGCAGACTTTCTGGAAGTGAGTTTATCCAATGTGGACACAGAACAACACAGAAGAGGAGAGAAAGAAAGAATAATGTCTGAACAAGGGAGAAGAATAGTTGAGCTAAAGAGAGGAAGAGGGCCAGGGAGGGGTGGCTGAATCAGTAAGTGTTTCTGTCGAGGTACAAAGTGACAGATGACATTAGATGTGATGTGGATGAGAACATGTGGCCAAATGCTGAAGACTATATGGATTAGAACAAGACAAGCATTTTTGTTTCTTTCCCTTCTGTGCATGTTTTTTTTCTTCAATGTAATTATGTATTTACATTTACTCATTTGGCAGACACTTTGATCCAAAGACTTACATTTTAGAAAAAAACATACAAGCATCAACACAGTAAGAGATCCACAGGTGATAATAATAAATATTAGTTAGAGCTATTAGCACATCCAGCATCAGTTTGGTAAATACCTTGGGAAAGTAAAACTTGAGGAATAGTGCAATCAATTCAAGAGAATTGCAAGCAGATAGAAGAAGGGCACAGGAAGTGCATGTTAAAGGTTTGGAGTTAGAGGTGTTATAGGAGGAAGTGTTCTTGAAAGAAATGAGTTTTCATGAGTTTCTTGACAGTAGAGAGGGACGCCTCTGCTCTGATGGAATGTGGTAGTTTGTTTTACCTTTGAGATGTTACAGATGAGAACAGCTGGGACTGAGATTGCTTTGTGTAGGGATGGCAGAGCCAGGCGGCGTTCGTTGGAGGAGCATAGTGGCCGAGAAGGAACGTATTTGAAAGTATTTTAACACGTTGATCACTGGCTGCAATTTCATGTTGATTATAAAGCTTTAACTTCTGCAGTTTTGTCGCTGACGATTTTTTTTCTACTGTACATTCTATAAAGTAAAGATGACTCATTCACTTTTGCATAGTTTGTTGCCAAAAATGCACACATTCGACCCTCAAGCCAAAAATGTAGGGTGGTTTACAGTAAAAGGAAACTGAATATCAAAAAACAACGGATTTCACATTGTCTACTGTTTGCAGGTGGAGCTGAAACATGAAAAGTAATGCAGTTTCTGTAATGCCATCAAATGTTTGTATTTAGAAAGTCGTGCCATGATTGATTGGTCTGCTCCTCTTGGAAATAAAACCCTGCTTGTGTTTTGACGGAATGATTTGATTTTGTGTCAGGTTTGCTGTGTTTTGATAGAGTTTGTGTACATAGAGAATGTTTTTTTGCATATCTTAAGTTCAGGTAAACGCTTGTTAGCGTCTGAACAAACTGTAAACAACTGGTTTCAGTTAGTGCATTAGTACATTTTGTTTCCCTGGACAACATACTTTAACATTGCCTGAATATATGCAGCATGTGAGCAGCATTTTTGTCCAATATAAGCGTGATTCCTAGTGATACTGGGTTTGGTATAAACACTTGTCTTTACCATATAATTGTAGACGATCATCACTTTATTGCTCATTCCATTAAACACTTTTGAATAAAAGAGGGTAATGAATGCTATAGCTTATAGGAGCTGCTCAGGGGGCAGCTTAGAATAGCTTTTAGTTTATTTAGATGTGATATGGAAATCACCCTTTTCTACTATAGCTGCAGTGTAAACCAGGAGCAGGAGAAGCACTACCTTACAGACGGGATCTGGTCCATAAATTATTTCAAACACAGGCATCTCATGACTTGCCAGTTCAATAATAAAAATACTACAGGCTTTTAAACACATCAGCATATGGGGATGCTTGCTGCTCTGGCAAACATAAAAAGGCTTTTTTAGCATGTCACGGGCACAATTTGGAAATTGCATCACAATCATCCATCTAAAAGCTATTCCTTTGTGTTCCAGGCTGCTTTTCCCCACTCAGAGTGCTAAGGCAAAAAGCCAATATGTTGACTGTTGACTGTAGAGGATGACACGTTAACAAAGAAAAAAGAAACTCCTTGTTGGAAAACGTTTGTTGAATTTATTGTCTGGTTGTGTGGCAAGGGAAGGTTATTTGTGCATCATGTTTGCGGCTGGCAAAATCAGGGAGAAGAGCAGCTCTGGTGCTGTTGTTGGCTTGTTTTGTTTCCTGTGCGATTCCTTTACTAGTGGTTTGTGTTGGATGGCTGCCAGTGTGTCAGGGCCGTCGCAAACCGTACAGTCAGCCATGTGTCAGTTTTATTACTCATACTTCTGTCTCACTCAGTCGGGGAAAGCTGCTTTATTGTTGCCTTTCACTCTGATTCTCCTTCCTACAAAGTTTCTCTCTGGTATCCACCGTCTCTCTTTCTGTTCCCTGTCATTTTCACGCTCAGCCTCCCTCCCTGCATCTCCATCTTTGACATTCTCACTTGTTTTTTTCTCCGTTAGCAGTTTTATATCTGTTACTCAGCCTCTGTCTCTCTCTGTATCTGCCTCTTGTTTTGAATGAGGGCTAATGGTGACAGGTACTCGGGTTTAAATCCAGCACAAAGGCATGCAGAGCTGGGTCCTAGCTACCACATTCTCCCAGAGGATTCCTCTTGTTTATTTTACATTGTGCTTAGCTCTCATCTCAGTGTGCAAACATCCAGCAAAGCTCCTGTTCGCTTACAGTGATACCACTGCCACATGCTGAGAAGATGACTGCTGCTTTATTTGCCTCCAGAGACGAACCCCCTCCCCACTTAGCCTGGCACAAATCAAAATAATGGCCCTTTTTGCTGATGTTCCGCGCTCAACATTTACACAAGGCAAATATGTGAATATGTCAACTCTCTTTTGTCCGACAGCGCATAAAATTGCCAAAAAAAGAGGACAGAGGGCCCTGGTGGCCCCCTTGGTCTCCCAGAGGCAGGACACGGCTCTTTGAAGGGGATCGAGGGAGACGGGAGGTTTGGAGAGGGAAGGGAAAACAATACACAAAATTATCCTGGTAAACTGAATATGATTTAGCAAGTGTTTGGCTGCCCTGGAGGCTGAGCCAGCCCCAGAAACGTAAATACTTACATAAAATTCTGGTTCAATATTTAATCTATCTCAAACAACGGCCTGCTCAAACCCCCTGAGACTGCTGTTCTCCAACTGAGACTGTAATTGTGAATGTGTGAGTAAGTGTGTTGTGGTAAGTCTGTTCCTGTGAGGACCAAATGACCTTTCATGGAAAGCAGGGTGAGGAAGCCCTTCCAAAGCAGTAGGAGCTGGGTACAGATTCAGATCCCTGCTTTAATTGCAATTTGGATGAAATAGGATTGCAGTTAGGGTACGGATTAACAAGAAGGCCAGTCAGTGTTATGGGTTAACAATAATGAGTTAATCAGACGATTCCAAGTCATTTAGCTTGACACTGTGTTCATCTCAATTCCTAATTTGGCTTTGTTTTGCTCTAGCCAATCACTGGTGAGTTACATACCTTGGATTTAATTTTCAGTTCATGCTGCTCAACATTTTTCACAACAATTACAGAACTGTGTCAGAATAAGAGTTGTTTTTTTATCTAAGTTGAAGGCTGCATCAATCTCATCCACATTTGTTGCCATTTTTGATGCTGCTTTTGTACCTGGGTATGGGTTAGGAATCCACATTCCTCCTCCTGCATACAGAGCTTGGTTTGTTGCTTCTCCATTTTCTCAATTATGGTGAGTTCAAGGGCATTTCACACTTTACACCCTGTTAGCCCAGTCATCTTGTGTTTTAAATGTGTGATAGCACAATGCTGTGGCTTAACCCCACTTTAGTGTTAGGAACAAAGCAGCAGAGCAGATGTCCAAAATTAGAAAAATATATCTTAATGATAAGTGAACTAAATTCAGTTGGTTAGTTTGTCAGTCTAAACACATACTTTTCTAAGGCCTGGAATAAATTTACTAATGCCAAAGGTAAGGATTCACTAGTAAAAAGAAAACAAAATTGTATCAAAGTGCTTTAAGACCTGGATGACAAATAGTGAGAATGTGAAGTTAAGAATCCCTTCACATCTGCTGCAGAGGTTAACATGTTTTCAAGCAGCAATTATGATTGAGTGACCTGTATATGCTTGTTTAAAGGTCACATTTCAGTCAATACTCAGTTAGCTGTTGACACTGTCAGAAATGTGTCAGTGTAATAATAAGTTTATTACTCCCTTTCCACCTCAAGCTGATGTGTGGTGAGCTGGTGCAAATGGCAGTTGTGCCTCAACCAGATGGCTGACCTATCAATAGAATGCAGGTTTAAAGAACTTCCGCATTGTATTCATGTCTCAGACTAAACACTTTCTACTTGGTATGTGCATATGGGCAAATGTGTCTGAGTGTGTGTGTGTGTGCATAAGCCTATTACAGAATATTGTTGTCAGTGAGATTGGGACGCCACAATCGGGCTGCAGCGACCCCAGCGACAAGCAGGCAAGAATCCCAGCAGCCAGCAACTCCCAGACGCACCATGAAGAAGGACCCGACCCGGCCAACAAACGGCAAAAAATGGAGCCTCCAATTGCCAGTCACCAATGCATTGCCGATGAAACAGAAAAAGACGGAACCTGCGGAAGCGCAGCGCCTGGACCAGCCGTGGCATGCACACAACAGAGACCAGCGGCCTTTCTCAATCTGTGTTTTTGCGGGTGTTGCTGGCTCTGGAGCTGTGGAGTCTGGATCTGTGGTTTGGAGTCTCCTGCTGCCCCCGTGTTCCTGCTCAACGCCCTCTGCTACAGTTGCAACTGCTGTTACTAGTCCTATTGCTATTATTACTGTTATTATTATCATTAACATTACTATAAATATCTGTACCAATTTTCATTCAGTCTATAGCAACATTACCTTTACTGTCTGTACCTCTATGTGTATACTGTGTAGGCTGCCTCCCTCTGCTCTCTCTCTCTTGCCCTCTCTCTCTCTCTTTCTCTTGCTCTCAACCGGTCGAGGCAGATGGCCCCCCACCCTGAGCCGTGGTTCTGCTCGAGGTTTCTGCCTCTTAAAAGGAAGTTTTTCCTTGCCTGTGTCGCCTAGTGCTGCTCTTGGTGGGAATTGTTGGGCTTCTGTAAATAACTTCAGAGTACGGTCTAGACCTGCTCTTTATGAAAAGCGCTGTGAGATAACTGTTGTTGTGATTTGGCGCTATATAAATAAAATTGAATTGCATTGAAAGTCTGTACTTGTGTTCTTGTGAAATGTTATCTTTTGTGGCCCAAGTACTGTCCCAATACACAATTGCATGCAATGCATTGCATTTCGGCTAGAACTGTTAAAATTCCCTTAAGTGTTCTTGACACACCCATTTTACCGAGGATGCATCGGTTGGTAACTGGTGTGAACTTGATGGCACAGATATCCCAGCATTCATTTCGGCATTCAAGTGAGTGGCGGCAAGACGCTGACAGAGGCCAACAACAGAACATTTTCTTACCATTTTCATACATTATTTCACATATATATTGGCAATCTTACTAAAAATGATGGCAAATCGAAAATGTGCTCAAACGTTTTTGGAGTTGTGAGGCTCTGCAACCGTCAGCAGGGGGAGCTAGCGAACCAGCCCGCGCGGAAAGCTAACCAGCCGGCCAGCCTGCCAGTCAGCTCACAGAGCCCCCAGACACGCAGATCAACTGCAGCCAACACATCAGAGAGTCCAGCTACAACGGCAGAGTAGACCCACGGAAGACCCACAGCTGTAAGATAGTTTTAACGTTTCTACCACTGTTATTCTGTCATTACACTCTGAGTAATTTTGTAAGGTTTTAACTTAAATCAAAAGACATCTGGATGATGTACGGAAAAATGATGTACAGAAAAATCTGGTCTTGTGAAACTTTGGAAAAAATAAACAGAAATCGAATATAAGTGGACTGTCTTTGCTTTATTATTATTGTTATATTATACATTACAATTTTAGTGTACAGTAAAGTTATGGTCACAGTATTTGCCTTTTATTTGCTTTTATTTTGTTTAATTTTTATGTACATGCAAATGTATCTTGTTAAGTTAAAACCTTCGATTAACACGGTTCTGAGCTTTTTGTTTTGGGGATAAAGCCTGGCTGTTATGATAATTAGAGCGATTTAGAGCAATGCAGGCGACCTCTGCGCTAGGTGTATTGCGCCGTACTAGCAAGAACACATCGTCTTAAACCATCAGCAGCATTTTGTGTGCTGGTGACATTGCAAGTACATTCTTCCAACAGCAACTACCAAGAACGTTCTCCCCAAGAACACAAGTCCGTTCTTTGCATTCTTGGTTTTGAGAAACATTTCAGTGCTCCCCAGGCCCCAGCAAACCACCGTCACGGAACGAACAATCAAATCACCAAAACACCACAAAATCATCAACATCAATGGGGAAGCGACGACCTGAACCTGCACACTGCGCTAGCACGGCAACACCAACGCCCAGCAGCCCCCCATGTATCCTGCGCACGACGCCGAGCAAACGAGACAGAGCGAGCAGCAGAACACGACAGCAAAAGCCTGCAAAAACACCAGCAACAAGTCCCAGCCCGGCAGCAAACACACTGTGCAGGTCACCGTGTGTTCGCCAATAACAGTCTGGAAAAGCGAAGGCCACCAGTGCCAGCCAACCTCTCCCATGTACAGCATGCCCTCCAGCTGCCATGCAAGGCCAGCCAAACTAGCAATGAAGCAAAATCAACTGGCTCAGCTGCGTGCCAACACCAACACACCCATCAAGGACCGAGAACACCAGGGGCAAACCCAGAACAAAGTTAAGCCCAGCTCCGCCCCGCAACCACACCGCACATCCCAAAAACTAACTTTACACCTCAGTCTCCAGAGGACTCCGATAACTGGCACACAGAGAAACAAGGGACCACAGATCTCGAGGCCAACGAAGCAAACCAGGGATGCAAACTAGTCCCTCCAAGCCTTAATGCCTTCCCTGGACTCCAATGCTATCCAGAGATCCTGCGCAGAAATAAACAACGCAGCCCTCCGAACCACAACAGAATCAAACTGTTAGGCGCCCAGAGACCCCCATCCCAAGTAACCAGGGCACCCCTCGACCCCCTGAAGTACAAAGTACCCAAGACCACATGTCTCGGGACAGCAAAGCCCGGCCCCATGTGAAAACTGCAGAGTTGTTCCGTGGGAGCTCCCTGCAACCAGGAAGCGAGAAAGCGGGACAAACAGGGCTGACAGTCCCCTAGCCCCGCTGGAGGCCATCCCCCCTGAGTGCAGGCAGAGCCAATGGGCCCCGAGTCCCGTGAACCCGAGACCAGTCCTGGGCCCGGTTTTTTAGTGAGACGGAAACAGATGATCCGCTGTTGCGACCCCTACAGGGAGCAGCCGAAAGAAGAAGACATCTCTCTGATGAAACTTACAAACTCTGCCAACAATGTCAAGCTGAAAGGTTCAAACTGAAAACCAGTCAGTGCTATACTACTTCAAATTCAACACTACTCCACAGCTGTACACTTCAAAAGCTTTACACGTCCATGTTGGCATGGCTAAACATGCTCACAGCACTCATCTGAAACGCAGCAGAGCAAATGCCTGCACTCCCTGTTTTAGTTTCAGTAAAAGGAAAATCATCCATTTCTTTCTGGTCCCTGCGCCCGCCGTGGCAATGTAAGGAAGGGGGACACTGATGTGTGTATTCATTAGGGGTCACACACAGGTCTATCTTTCTTTGCACACACTGTGGACCTTATTCCACGCCTGGTGTTAATCAAAACACAGCAGGTTCTCAGATGGAGATCTGTGCTCATGTGGTTTGGGGTGAGATGACCTGATGCACATACTTTTAAGATTCAGTGTGACTTACACTGATGGATGAGGATATCATTATCTCCATCACAAATAAACATCCCTAACAGAAAAACTATGTTTTTTTGTAATTCCAGAATTTGCATCCAGTACTGCTTTTCTGTACATTGCAAACAGTACCTGCAGATGGCTAATTCTGCATACTTTCAATAGAGATAGCTATAATGCAAACAAATATGCGCTATAAAGTTTTTGACCTCCCTTTAACTGACTCATGAGCCATGTTAACAATTTGCCATTGATGCACAGTCACACCTGACACCACAGTGCTGTCACTACAAACTTCGAGAAAAATCCCGTGCTGGTTTGATGGACCTCTGCTGTGTCATTTGGTGGAGCAGCAACTGTTCCATTAGAGTCTGAGCTGCTTGTATCTGATGCTGGCTGTACATCTCGGGCTGCCTGTGTTTCACCGGGGTCTGTGTGACCTGCTAAAGTTGTCTATACTGTGTCTGTGCTAGCACTGGCTGGTGATCCAGCATCTCCTCCACTGACAAATTTAAGCATAGCTCCTGTATTATAGATAAAAATACTTGCTAGATGTTGAAGTTAACGGCTCCATTAGACCCATTCCTACTGGCTCCCCCTGGTTTCCTTTAATACATTTTCAACTATGACTTGACTAAACATGTGATCCTCATTATTTACTGAGATATGTGCATCCATATTGCCCAGTCTGTCCCGCAAATCAAATCTGGTTCAAAAGCAGTTCATCTTTGCTAGCATTGCAACTTCAAGTGGTGCTGTCCTCCACCCATGTCCATCACCCTTCTCTATTTCCATCACAGTTTGACGCTTGAGAAAAGAAACTGTGAACACAACACTGACAAAGATTGTTTTGACATTGATGTATGTGTTCCCTTAGTGACTTTAATTCCAATACTCACTGTCTTTCAGCCCTGTTTTTTTCTGAGGAAAAAAATCTGGCTCTTTAGCTACTAAATGATGAATGAATAAGTGATCACCAGCTACCCTCTAACTGTGTCTGCCTGATGTTGGTGCAGTGTACAGTGGGTCTTTAGTGCTTTTTCTACGGCTGCCTGCTATAACCGAAAGATATATGGGCTCGGGGGGAGAGAGAAGCAAAACAGTAAAGTTGTGGACCGGACAGATAAATATTGAGCTTAAATTCACTATGAAGTTCAGTAAAGCTGAGGGGAGCTGCAGATTCAGGTGATACTTCTCTGTAGGTTCATTCCCAGGCACAGGAATCATTCCTACAGGCAGAATGTGTTTCTATTATTTATTCATTGTTTGCATCTGTATTTATTGATATTCTCATTGTGTATTCTTTATTGAATAACCCAGAATATGATCACGCTGTCTTTTGAACACCTAAATTACTTGTTTATTACTAAATGTTTCAGGGGAAATTGAAATGATGCAACTCATATCAAACCAATGTTCTGGAATAATCAGCTTCATATGTGACTGAATGGAAATGTCGAGAAATTATGTAAAAAGTTTTTCTTCCTATCAGACTCTCCGACACAGAGGAGGAATAAAAAGCAGGTGAACACATAAAAGCCTTGAGATGCAAAGCTGGCAAATTCATCACCAAACATGGCACATCCCAAGTCAAAGGGAGCTCTCAAGGGTCACTATGATGTGCATGCTAAGGGTCGTGCGTATGCTTGTTCAACTAGTTCAACAGAGCGTCTGGGACTCATCTTACATCTGATTGGCTGGCGTGGCCGTTTGTCTCATCTCTGCTTTAAGGATTCAGTATGTTGAATATGTGAGCGGTGGTGCAGCTGAATAATTGACTGATGATGCAGGTAAATGATAAATACTTGTATAGCACATTTCTAGACTTTCTGACCACTCAGTGCTACATCACATTCACCCACTCACACATATTCCTACAGTGAAGCAGAGGCAAAGGTGCCATCTGCCATCAGAGAAAGAATACACAACATACACATTTACACACCATGGTCCAGCCATTGTGAACAATTTGGGATAAGTAGCTTGCTTAAAGATACTTGGACATGCAGATGGGGGGAGCTGGGCATCGAACCACCAACCCTTTTGATAAGTGGATGACTGGAGATGATGGAGCTGAAGAGTGACTCATGAGTAACATAAAAAACGCAGCATCCTGGAGACCTGTGGGACTTTGTTCTGTCACCAAAGTGCAAACTTGGAGTATCACACCAGGGTTGACACACCTGCAGTTCAGTGATGAAGCAGGCTACATTTGGTGCCTAAACTTAAACAAACTGTGACCATTTCACAATGTTAACCACATTAGACAATAGACAGTCTCTAAGCCTGTAGCTGACCATTTATCTGTACTATGTCACCTGACTTCCTAAATCCTTTCTGGCAGAAAGCTTAGTGAATGCCTTTCTTTAGTTGCTGGTGAATGTATATTTATCACTACCACATCTGAACTGTTTCTCTTAATGATACGATCAAGTTGCTCCTTGACATTAGCCAAGCTGATCTTAAATATGGTGTTCAGTTTGAAAAAAAAAAACTGCCTTCACATTGAGGTCTATGAGAGCAATCTGGGCAATATTCAACCAGTTGGTACTCCACGGTACACGACTCTGTGCTGGGGCTGATTCGGAGACAGGACAATGTGTGTCAATGTGTCTAATATAACAAAATGTAAAAAAATATTAACACTAATGATGATCATTAAATCGCACATATGTTTTTAGGTCCATGATACCATCCGTAGGAGCACACAGCCCCCTCCTCCAGAAACTGTGTGTGGCTGAGGCTGACCAGTGCCTAATTTGATAAGGTTAGCTCGGATCAGTGCCAGAATTTCACCGATGGATCTCAGCTGTGAAGCGCTTGACAATCTGTCTCCGTGAGTGGTAGTTTCATAGTGTGTTTACCAAAAAGTCTTAATTTAATGCTACAACTGAAAATGCTTGTACTCTGAATGGAGTATTGACCAGTGCGAGCTAGGGGTGGGAGAAATAATCGATTCTTGGATGCATCGCGATGTGGACGTGGAAGATTATTAATCGATGCACAAATGTCTAAATGTTAATTGATAGCGTAATGTTGACGGAACGCAAAAGGCGGAACTCGCGGGAACGCAGCGCCCGGACCGTCTGAGGAGCGCACACAACAGAGAGACCAGTGTCCCCCTGTATTCGTCACCGCTGTGGAATGAATAACCCCAAAATCACGCAATCATTAATATCAATGCGCAAGTAATTATTTTAACTTCGCACACTCGCGAGCACGGTGACGCTCTGCAGCTGTGTGTGTGAGGCCGAGCGAGTGAGAGAGAGCGAGCGGCAGAACATGACGGTGAAAGTTAGCGGTGAAAAATATCAGCAGTAAGTTTCAGTCTGGTAGTAAATGTGCAGCGCAGGTCGCTGTGTGACCGTTAATAACAGTCTGTAGTTTCATAATCGAATCGCAGCCCTCTGAATCGTAATCGAATCGAATCGTGAGGTGCCCAGAGATTCCCACCCCTAGTGCGAGCCTGTGCTGAGAATGTAGTTGCTCCATAAATGCTCAAAATAACACCATCTAAAGTATACAAACCATATCGAGTGGTGCCAGTTACCCATGATAAAAAGTGTGCTCCAGGCCTATTGTCTACAATACTGTATTCAGTTCTATGTACATTTCAGAAAGTGTGTAATAATCTTTCTGCTAAACGACCACATATGATCATTACAACCCTGTTAAATTAAATGTGTTCTGTGCTTTAGATACTTTGCCACTGGTGACTTATTCTGGACCATTGCTTACAGCTTCCGTGTTGGAAGTATCCACTGGCTCCAAGATTGTCCCTGATGCTGCCACTGCTATTCAGGACTGCCTTGGCTGGAGTTCATGGCTGTGCCCACCAGGAGTGGAGGTCAATAGCAGAGAGCTTTGAGTAGCAGTGGAATTTTTCCTCTCTGCTGTGGAGCACTGGATGGCAAGCGCGTTGTTCTCAAAGCCCCCAAAGAGAACGTTCTCATTCGTTCTCCTTGGAGTTGTGGACGCCCACTATTGTTTCTGGGTGACTGATGTCGGGGGCTATGGAAGAACGGCGGAATTCTGGCCAACTCAGCATTTGGGGTAAAGCATTTCAATTCTGACACCCTCCAACTGCCTGCTGTCCTGCCACTACCAGGAGCTACCACCAAGGACCCCAGCCAGTCTTTGTTGTTGATGAGGTCTTTCCACTCCTGAAGAACCTCATGAGGCCATTCCCTTCACAGTGGGGACGCTTTACTGATTACTGCATTATATTCCATTACATTTTTATATTCTGAATTGTCACCTGCCACCTGAATTTTGTGTTCACCTTTATATAAATAAAGACATTTCCACCATAAATCAGTGCAGAAAATGTCTCCAGAATGCAGGAATTTAAGTGTTTAATGCTCAAAATCATCTGGCGGAGGACCCTCAGACCTCCCAATCATATATTTCATCATATTAATATTCCTTTTAAATAGTAGTAAAACATCTTCTAGTCTTGTTCTCTTGACCCCAATATTCTGCACTGTCATGTATCATGGGCTAAGTGTTTGACACAACTCTAATCTGAGCCCTAAATGTCCCCACCACTTTTAAACACAGTGACGCCCTTGGAGAGAACTTATATTCACGTCATGGAGAACACTGTGTGCTTTTATTTTTCATCTGATGTATTATTGTTCCCTAGTTAAAAAAAAATAAAAAGGAAAATAATAGCAACACGGTGCCATCTGCTGTTATTGTGTTCTTACAATTTCTGGGATTTAAAAGATTTTTTGATTACAGGCTAGACAATACATAGCAATTTAATTGTACATTTAGATAAGGGTTATGCAGAGTCTATTCAATTTCAAGAGCTGCCTGTGTAGTATTAGTGCATCATGCACAATAAAAAATCTTGCTCATCTTCTGTGTAGAGTTTGTGACTGGAAGTACGACCACATTTAGCAGATTACCTAGCAGATTAGAACGATCATATAAACATAACCTGAACTTCGATATGAACAAAAATATTTGTCATGACAAGAACAGCACATAAGGTTGTTTTTTTTTGTGTCAGCTGTAAATTGTTTTATTTGTAAATACATATACTGTTATATTTAGTCCATAGTGAAATACAGTGTTTTCATTTTAATAAACATTCAAATGATTCACAGCAAGTGACATGCACAATGTTTTAAACATATTTACAACAAGTCTGTACAAACATTTATTGCCCTCACAGCTTACTGCAGAAGTTCCAAATCGAGCACCACAGATGTCAGTTTGAAATTTTACTAGTTCCTTCTGCTGGGGCGGCAGTCTCAGCAGTGACATAACCACAGCCCAGTTGTTCAAAAAGTTTAATCTGGATCAGAATGATGCAGATTTGGAAACCCAATGTTTTGCTATCCAGGATCACATAATCCATCTTACTTTTGTGTCTGTTTTTCAAAGCAATGCTGGATTCAATCACCCTGATCCAGATACAAACTTTTCAGCATTACCAAATCCAGATTTCCAGTGCTGTCCAATGATATAAAGACCAACTAGTAGAACAGCCAGCATGGGTCACTTTTAATTAAAAAAAGAGACAGATAATGCACAATAAAACAACTCAAACATTTCCTTCAATTTTTAAAGCCAAGAAAAACAAACAAATACACGTTACTCACAGATACACTGGATATTTTGAGCATGTGTTGTCCAAGAGAGCAGCTTTTAGGAGCCGATCTCAGAATGAGGGACTGACTGGACCTGCACTAAGGGATGCAATTAGTTATGTTAATGTTAGTTACAAATTACTTTTGAATGGTTCGCCTCTGATGATTGTGTCTTTGTAATTAATGTACAGTAATGAGTGACAGTTGTAATTAAAAACATTTTTTTTGATATTGACAGCTGTTTGGAGGATTATTTATTTTTTACTTTACTGTACTGAATGGCTTATAGATAATTTTAAATTTATCTACTTCATCGCTAAAGTTTATACAAATCTAGTGCAAAACATAAATAAATGTGTATTCAGGCGCCTACATGATAAAAATGTTGTATTCTTTGGTAAATTAAAAGTTTCATGATATTTTGTTCCTAAAATCCTCCCTGAATCCAGCCTTCTGTTGGGATAATCCTGCTTTTTTTTGGACCAAAGGAATCCCAGTTCTCCTAAAAAGTTCTGAACACCACAAACTTTGTTCTTTTTAACAAACCATTGTCAAGATTTGATGCAATCCGATCATTTGACTTTTGAGCTACATTACATTTATTCATTTAGCTGACGCTTTCATCCAAAGCAACTTACAATTTCTGTACATGTCAGAGGTCGCACGCCTCTGAAAAAACTACGGGTTAAGTGTTTCGCTAAGGGACACAATGGTGTCTCACAGTGGATTCGAACCTGGTCTCTATGTGTCTTATCCACTGCGTCATCACCACCACCTGGGCCCAGGCTTTGTAGGAAAAGCTCATCCTCAGAGAGAGGAGGTGGGACAGGTGCAGCAAGACTCCTTAGGGCTTGGTAAAGTAGGATCTCGATCTACGTCTGCTGATAATTCTTCTTGGCCCTCTCATGGACCCTCCTTTTCCCTGTATGAAATGAGAACACCATATTTAGTGAAAGTACTGCATTCCCTCAAGGTATCAGTTGAAATCATACGGAAAACGGACGCCACAACCGTAAAAAGGTAATGAGCACAGTAATTGTCACACTTTTCTATTTTCACAGTTGATTTCCACCCCAACATTAACAGTCGCACAGCTTTTATTTGGACTCAGTGCAGACTGGTATGGTCTTCATATACTGGTATATACAATCATATTTCATCTCTTTCTCTCCCTGCCATCTCTGTGTCAATAAACCCTAAACCCTAAACAATAATACCGGAATGTTCCTTTACAGTGTGTTAGGGTGAGCTTTCCTTTCAATCAGGCTCCAGTGTGTTATGGCTGAGCTAGTAAACCCAAGGCAGGAGAGCAGAGTTTAAATAAAAGAAGATTTGTTTATTGCAGGGCTTAAAGGGAATGGACATGAGCCAGGAATGAACTGAACTGAGCTGAGCTGAGCTGAGCTGATGCCAGGGAGCAACGGGTACTGCAGGCTGCAGGCTGGTAGCGCAGAGCAGGTCTAGAGAAGAAGCCGGAGAGTAGGCGAGTCGAGCGGAGGACCAAAGCAAAGGAACGGGCCTAACAGGATGAAGGGCTGGAAACTGGGTCGGAGCAAACGAGACTGCAGGGAGAGGAGAAACAGGATTAGACACAGGTAACAGACAATAAACAATGTAATACAAGATGAAACGCAGACTGAGCAGGAACTACGATCTGACAGAGTGGCTGTGGCAGAGCGGAGTCTTGATTACAGGATAGGATGCAGCTGGGGAGGCTCTGCTCCAGCACACCTGTCTCCACTCAGGTGATCACAGACAACGCAGACGGACACAGACACAGAGAGAGAGAGAGAGAGAGAGAGAGAGAGAGAGACTGCAGGCTATGCAGAGGTGGAGGGCATGACACAGTGCCTCTGGCAGGGCTGTGATAAACGGTGGTACCTGTAAGCACAGGAGATATACAGCCTCTGTTCTTGTACTGAGAGAGAGACAAGAGGAGTTCTTGTGAGCAGACATACACGCTTACATACACATGGACGCACACTCAGGAAGGTCCACACACGCACTGCAGCCCTGAGTCCGACAATCTCCACACTGGCTGCACTATAACAGTGATGGATGTGAAGGGCAGTACCAGCAGATTTCTTGGCCAGACATGAAGGCAGAAAAGCTGAATAAAAACAGATTTTTCATCCTCTCCTTTTTTTTCCCACTCTCTGTCTACTTAATGTTTTCCCTGATTCCCTCATGACCGCCACTCCCCAGCCCACCCACAGACACTCTCACACACGCACTCATCATTTTTACTGCTCACCACTCCATCCCACATTGTTTTTCCTCAGTCTTTTGATCACGCCAACATGGACATGTGAATGAGGGCCAAGCTTCAGAGTTTTATACATGGAATATCCAGCAGATCGATTCTCAGCGTGCTCAGAGAAGGCGCCAGTCTTTGCCATGGAAACGCTGAAGCCAAAGTGGTCGTGGTGACATGTGTTGCTGTGACTGAATGAACTAGCCTCGGACCACTTTTACACACATCAAAGGTAAAAATGTTCTTCTAGTTAAAAAGCAGGGGTCATTTTCTCACCAGAGACGTTGCTTACTGCTGTAAGTGTGCATTCTCCTCAGTAATCCTTCTTACTTTATACATTTAGTTGATGATTCACATGCACACAATCATAAAAGGAAGTCTGTAGAGCAGAAATATTTCATTTGTTTGGTAGAAAGTAAATGCACTTACACATCCTGTGAAGGAACTGTGTCGAGTTTCAAAATAGAAATGCCGACCTCTGGCTCAGATCAGGGCTTTAGAGATGCTATTCAACTTTTGGGGAGCAGATGAATCTTCAATCAAAACTAACTTTAATTTTAAAGAGGTCAAATTATGCTTTTTGGCTTTTTCCCTTTCCTTTATTGTGTTATTGTGTAACTTTTTTTGCATGTAATAGGTATTCAAAGTGAAAAAGGCCAAAGTCCACCAAGGGAGTTCCCAGGTTCATAATTTTATTTAGGGGTTGTACCAGAACAGGTTTACATGGTTTAGTTTTCAATAAACACTAATTTTGTTATACTGCGCACTGCTGTAGTTCGTCTTTTCACCCTGTGTTGAACGCTTAATTTTAGGTATGGAGTGAATCATCTCACTTTGATCTTTGTTGGGAGTTGCATATGTACCTAGTTAAAGAGCCAGTCAGAAGCAGGGTAAAGCAGGTCCTGACAAATCGGTAACCAAGGCTTCGGTCCAGCTGTAGATGTTCTGCAATCGCTTATCACAAACCGTTCAACACATTACAGAGTAACTCTTCACTAAATCCCTTTTTTTGTAGTTAGTAAAATACATGTACATTCACTCAGAACTGACCATCAGATGCAGCTGTCGAGCGGGCAACAAAACTGTGCTCAGCTTTGATTTGATTTTGATTATTAGGTTGATTAACGATTTGATTCGAGTCCTCGATGCATAACCTCAAGGGTGGGCATTTCTAGGTACCTCATTCCGATCATGAGGCTGCGATGCAATTGTAAAACAAATAGGATACATTTGTATTTTTCTCACTGTTTGACCATTTGGTACTTTTACAGTATTTGTAACAATCAAAAGTAGTAGGTAGTAATAAAATGCAACTATTTAATGTTACTTCATAGAAATGTAGTGAACATTGCATAGCATTATTACATTGTTAAAGCATTATTACTGACCTCTGCTATTTAAAGCCCCTCCAGCCAGTTTTAACTGCCCTTTTTGGCGAACGTTCTTTTTTCAAACAGAGAATGGGGGTGTGGTCAATAGTCAGACGTAACATTATGCTCTGACTTAACGAGGTGTGACGACGTGACAGTTTTTACGGAGGCGTGACAGTGCGCCTGCGCAAGCTTGGAGAATGACGTATGACTTATGGAATTTACTATAGTCATACGTCACCACCCCGTTTTAACAACTAAGCAACTTTTGCAACTTTGAGCACAAAATTAAGCTATTTGTCAAAAAATATTTTGCGAACTATGTGGGTAATCAACATTGTAAGGAAGTGACTCAGAAAAATATGAAATATCATAGAAATGTCAAAATACACTGGAGGGGGGGGCTTTAAACCACGCACTTTACAATGCTCCAGCCAAACCACCGTCCACTCCACTTTAATATATCCATTCCTTTTTTGTCTCGTACAGTGTAGAAATATGTTTGTGTCTTGTCTTGTAAGTTGATTAACATTTTCACCATCACCTACTGCCGCCTGTCACGTAGCTGTCATTTGTAGAATGAGCAGAGGACGCTCGCGAAGCGCTACCGCACTCCACTTCCGCATTTCCGAGTACCCCCTTTTTCGTTCCGTCAACATTACGTTATCAATTAACCTCTAGATAATCGATTATTGATGTTAATCGATTCATGTTTGTCCAAGTCCACATTGCGATGCATGTAAAAATCAATTATTTTCCACATCTCTACTACACGCTGATCATTATCTGCGACAAATCCCTCCCTTGCTGTGTTTTTACAGGAAACACAGAAAACAGCACTCTGCTTTCCTTTTCATGGAAACTTTGTGCTTAAAGTAATCCCCATCTTTTTTTTCTGTACTGTAAGGGAATACAGTTGATTTATTTTTGTATCCTGATTATGTAACAGTGTTACGTGTAATCCGTTACTACCCAACCACTTTAAACTAGTAGTTGGTCACAGTGTTGGTCAGTGTTTCAGTTTTTGCAGCAAGTGTGCGCTCTCCCTCCCGATCTGCTTGAGGCTTCGCTAAGCTTAACTAGCACTTTAGCTTAGCTTAGTTTAGCAAAGGCTCTGAGTCCCTGTCTGGACTGGTATTAAAGGTGGAGACTTGGGGGAATTGCTTTCACTGTCAGCTGGTAAAGAAAAGATGCTTTAAATTGCACAAGTGAAACATGAGCCATTGTGGCGCTGGCATAGACATAAAAACGAGAGTTAGAATAGAGCTAGGGTTGTTCGGATTCTGGCTAACGTAATGATGTTTGATCAAATATCTTAAATGCGTCAGTTCAACAGTGGAGCCAGCTCCATTGTGTGTATCCACTGAATGAAGACCATAAGCAGCTCCAAAAGCTACTAAGTGGTCCTTTGAGCTTAGGTCATTTTGTTACACGTATTGTTCCTAAAGCTCAAGACTGGTCAGTCTTAAGAAAATGTTTTACCAGTAAAAAATGGTTTGAATCTGAAGCAGTTGCACAAACATCCTCTCACGCTGAGCTAAGAGAACTAGGTGTGGTAAATGTTAATATCAACTAAACCATTAGCAATTGTTTTGGGGCTATTTCTGTCATTTTAATTTGCTAATGTAATGGTCTGCCTCCAAAGAACCACTGAGAGAAAGCATGTAGACCAAACCAGTGAATTAAGGGTTTATATCCACCAAACCAGAGATGGTAATTTGTGGAACAGTGGAAACAATAACAAATCCGTTTTGGTGAGTTTTGAATGGCATTTGTTTTAGGATTAACAAGGAAATTAAGCAAATCTTAGTTTAGTGAAAGAGACAAACTTGAATTTAGAAGGTGCACAGAATATTTCCTTTCTTTAGTGCACACTTTATCCCGTCCGCTGTGACCTCTGTGCTCTGCATGTGTGTGTAGAGTAGTCATACACTGCAGTAGAATTAAAGGCAGACCACCCCCCAAAAAAATAATTTAACACACACACCCTGCCCTCAGCCCCAGATGGTCTGGGCTTAGCCCCAGACCTTGTCAACTTATTCAAATGCTTCTGACCAAGTAATACACATAATGTCAACAACACAAACTTGTTTGTGTAGCAGATGTACTGAAAATTGCAACATTTTCAAGAGTCCTTGAAAAGGTGAACGGAACTGAAGCATTTAAATGAAAAGTGAGTTAAATGACACTAGAGAACGAGAGGGAGGAGTGGAAGGCTGTATGCTAAATCAGGGCACAAAGTGAAAAGCAGTGAAAGAGACAAAGCTGTGGAGAGAGAGCAGTAAATCCACTGTTGGTCTGGTAGAGGCAGGTTAGATATTAGTAAATATCAAAGAAATGTATAAATATTAATACAATTATTAATTTGGCATTTTGTAAAAATAATTTAGAAAATTATTTTTAAATACTGTGCCACCCTAGAATCAGGGACTGATAACCAAACATGAAAACAGTCTAAAACTTGTGGGTGAATTTTACTTTAAAGTGTTTAATTATGTCAATTTTCTCCAAGAATAGGGCGTCCATTATCCACTGGGTACGAGAGGGTGGATGAGGAACATTCCAGTGCGTCAGAATAACGTGCTTCACTAGCTATGTGATGAAAGCTATAAATTTTATGAAAGACGACGGCAGTGAGTGGTCAGTGGGTGGGACACCAAACCGGCCAACAAAGGGCTGTTCCAAGGTGACATTTATCACAATTTGGATCAGTGTGAGGATAGATGCAAACTTGTTTGCCTTTAGACCTGTAAAGTCTGTGAACCACTTTACAAGGCTGAAGATTAACATGTGAAGGGTGTTGTACAGCTTTGAAATGGTACCTTTGGGGTAAGGATTAATATTAAGAATGGTGTCTGCCAGAAGGAGGAACAGTGGAAAAGCCAGGTTAGTGATCATGAATAAAGTCTTTGTAATTTGTAAGTATCTAAAGAAGTGGGTCCTCGGTGCATTGAATACACAAGCTAACTGATCTAAAGATGCAAATGGCCCATTAAATTTAAAGATGCTTCGCATGAGACAATACCATGGTCTTCCCAGGTTGCAAAAGCCCTATCTGCAATAGAGGGAGTGAAGGATTTGAGTCTACAGAGGATAGAAAAGGTATTACCTGGAGGACATGGCACAAAAGGGACATTAGAGAGGAAGAAGAGCATGAGGTGTCCTCATTTTGTAGCCACTGTAGGGGGTTGATTGTTACAACAACACCAGTGCAATATACTGTAGTTTGAATATTTGCAGCCCAGAAGTAAAATATAAAATTAGATAATGCCACCCATTTGTTTTTTTGTAGAATACCTTTTTCCGCTTTACAAACGGAGAAATAGAGCTATTAAGTGAATGGTAAAATATTTTGGAATGAAAACAGGTATTGAAAAAGATGATTTGGGAAGCACATTCATTTTTATCCAATTTAATATAATATCTTTAGTGATGTGAGACCCTTCTTTTTTTGTGATCATTTTTTATTTTCAATTCAAGAAAACCATACAAAATACAAATACCATCATCTGGCTTCCTTTTGTAAACACACAATGGCCCTCATTTATCATTCTTGCATAGAAATGGGCGTATTTTTGTGCGTGAGATTATGCTTACACTCTTCTCAGCGCCTGATTTATCAATGACAGTGTACCCTGGCATTTCAGGTGTACGCACCACCTGGTGTTGATAAATGCGGTAGCTGAAAACATGCGTAATTTGAATGAAACGCACCCAATTATTCAAGCTTCAGGAGGTTGCACCCACGACTTCACGGCAGGGACTGACGGAATACGGCAAGAAATACATGGTTTGGAGCAGGAAATCCACAAATTAAAACTTATAGAAAAATTATGTGGTTTTGACAGATTTAATAAAGATTAAATGTTTAGTTTCACTACTAGAGCCCTGTCCGGCATAAATGTTCAAAAAATATTGTGCATTTTAATATTACAAGATTTTTCTTTTGGAAACAATTTAATACTTTTTTATTCGATCATTTAAACAGGACACATTTTTGACAAAATGTTCAACGCGCTTAAAACTGGACACGAGCAGTCAGATGAGCCATAAACCAGTGCTGGAGTCAGGGGGACCACCATGCGCTGTTAACCTCGCTGGAGCGGACCAGTGCACGCTGTCATCCCTAGAGGAGGATGCGCTCATCCCGGAGGAGCAGGGCAGGGCCAAGATCCTCTTGTTGAGCGTTTACTTTGAAGAACGGAGGACATATGGACAGATGTGGGGCAGTGTACCGCCAGCGGGGTCCAAAGCAAGCCTTCATAATGTTTTGTGGCTTTGGGAAACAGTGCTCTGTGCTGTCCTGGGACTATTACGCACGGACACGGGTCTGGATGCGCACGGACTTGGATCTGACCATCTGTGGTGAAACATTGTCCAAAACTCCAGTATTACATTGCCCTCTCCCGCTTTATTCCCGGGTAACTTCTGGAGTAATTTCATGATGTCAGGTGTAACTTCCCGGTTAACCCGTACTATGAAAGGTTACAATATTAGATTTAGCCGTTAACTTTTTCTTCTTCACTTGTGAGCAACTCCGATGCTATTTACCTTTTTCCGGCAACAACTGAGTTCCCTCGGGACTCACAAAGGTGTAACGATCAAGATTAACTTAAAAATTGCCCGGAGTTCTCCTTTAAGGCAGGGCAACGGGGAAACCAGACAGTTTAGGGAGACGACTCGGAGGTCGACCCGACAGGCCAAGCAGGTCAGGAGGCCTACCCAGAGGTTGGTCCGTCAGGCTGAAGTGGTCAGGTCCATGGGGGGTGACTTCATCATAGGAGGAGCTGAGGCACAGAGGAAGCTAGCTTCCTAGGGCAAAACAGTCCTTTAACCAGGGTTTGGCTGTCCCCAGATGCTGTGGCCTGGCACAAATAGCTTCTCTAAGATTGTCACTGTAAGCTCCATGCCACATAGTTTTCAGTTCATAAAAGTCCGAGAGCTTGTCCCCAAAACTCACAGAGTAAGTGTCCAACTGGGTCTATCAGCCACCTGGCTGAATACTGGAGACAGAGGTTGTGGACTCAAATGCAGACTCTAAGATGGAACTGGTGAATAGGTGAGGTTTATTTGCAGAAATGTTGAAATTTAAAGGTGGTTAGGTGTGAGCAGTACCAAAACACAGTACAAAAATCCAAAAAAAAAGGGGAGAGAAATCCAAAGATCCAACAAAAGTATAAATCCACAAGGCTCCCCACAAACCCAAACCCATGACAAAATGTTATTTCTGTCCTTTCCATGATATTCATTAATATTTCTGGCAGTGCACAATGCATCTGCCCCACAAGAATTTCTCTCACTCTCTCACGCTCTACTGTGTCCACTCTGGATAAATAGCACGCACGTAATTCAGAAAAGAGCTTGTGAGATTGGAGCAGGAATTCTTGTAGAAGGCTGAAGGCTGGCTTTAAAGAGTTCAGATTATGCTTATTTTCAGGTTCAAAATATTATTTAGTGTTTGTACCAGAACAGGTTTATGTGCTTTCATTTTCAAAAAACACCACCACCTCTGTCTCTACATCACAGTAACAACTTTATGTTCACTGACTGCCTGGAGGGTAGCTAGTGTCTGGAAGGGAGTGGAGAGGCAGCAGGCGGACGTCTTGTCACTATGTGCTGCAGCTCAGAGTGTTTTTGAGGGCGTGTCGGACTAGTTGCTAGGCAGGCATTATAACGCGCATTTTGCTTTCATCTATATGTCGTCAGAGGGATCAAAGGGAAAAGGCTGGACTGCAAACAAGCTGTTTACAGGCAGGTTTCATCTCGTCTGTTTTGTTTATCAGTTAAATAAATCCTACTAGCAATTAATGGTAATTTTGGTTGTATTTTCCATATACCCACTTAAAAATGGGCATGGATAACAATATACTTTCATGACAGAACATTCACTTCAGCAATTTGTTTTTGCAAATACCAGAGGAAAGATGTGACAGCAAAGTGAACAAACATTGCCAAACATGCAGAGAAGCTTATGTTGTCTTTCTTCGCCCCCACACCTCTGCTACCATAACAAGAGACACTGTAGGGCCTAGTCAACATACCACAACATAGATTTAAAATCATTGTGGATGCCTCAAAAAGTTACATCAAAGCAAAGAGTGACTGTCTCCTCCAGCCATGCGAAATCACCGCGGATGGTGAACTCTTGCCAAGACAAAACAGACATCTGTATATCAATTTTTGATTTAATTTAAAGCCAGCATCACTAAACCTTGAGGGTGTAAACTCATACAGATGCAATGAAAAACTAATAAAAAACAGTATGGTGAAAAAACTAATTAAAGGGAAAGTGAGGAGATGGAATACATGTAAGGAAGACGGTTGATAGGTATGAGGGCCTCAACAGTTGATAGTGTGTATACCTCAGAGACATCACCGTGAGCGTGAATGCCAGGCCATGGATCGGGGGAGGACGGCCTCTGTCTCAGATATGCAGCTCACATCCAGCCAATAGTGAGTTGCCCCTGAGAACCATGATCCAGGTCAAAAAGTAGGTGCTGGCAGGTGGTCCCAGAGACGGAGAGGAAACTGATTTTTTACCAATACTTGTAATTTAAAAAAGCATTATTTAATCATCACAATACAAAAAAAAACCTAATTAAAAAGACAGACATAAAAACTGATTAACTAAACGTAGGACTTTTTTTCACCCCCAAAACTCATAAATTCATCCATACTATCATTTTTGCAAAGGCAAACTCAATCTTTAGTGGGGCTTCCACCAGACCTTTGAGTATCTGTGCTGCATCACATGATAGCAGACAAGGAAAAACTTCCTTTAAGAGGCAGAAACCTCGAGCAGAACCATGGCTCAGGGTGGGCGGCCATCTTTCTCGACTGATTGGGGTGAAGGAGAGAGAGCGAGAGAGGGAGATGCCTTCCAGAAGACTGCAGTCTTCTTCCAACAGTGGATTGTGATACCTTCACCCCTGCACTGTGGAGGTCATTGGTGATGTCACTTACTGATGTTTTGGGGCTTTTCTTCACAGCTCTCACCATATTTATGTCATCGACTACTGTTTTCTTTGGCCAACCTGTTGGACGTCTGTTGCTCAGTACACCAGTAGTTTCTTTCTTTTTCAGGACATTCCAAATTGTTGTGCTTGCCATGCCAAATGTTTGTTCAATGTCTCTGGTCGATTTTCCTTCTTTTCTCAGCTTGACAATGTCTTGCTTTTCTCCCATAGACAGCTCTCTGCTCTTCATGTTGGTTTATCCTCTTTATGAAATGCAGTCTTTATCTGTTTGAACCATTGACAAAAACTTAGACTAGTCATGCAGAGCTTTTTAATGTTTGGACAATCAACCTAAAAGGCAACAGCTGGGCAACAAGAAACATATGTCAGTCACATGTTCCCATAGTTTTGCTCACTTGAAAAATGGGTTATTTCAAAGAAAGGGTGGTATGTCCTGAGTTGTTTAACACATCTAGATGTGAATACCGGAAAATAAAAGCTGAAAATTTGAACGCTTGTCTCATACTCATCTTTGATCTTAAACCCAAATGTCTTACGTGAACAACAAAAACAATGGAATTTGCCTTACCATTCCAATACTTTTGGAGGGGTCTGTATTTTATTTCCATCCCTCCAATATTTTAATCCATGAAAAGGCATATGTGTCAACCAACATTTTACTAAATTACTAATTGAACAGATCTCTTTTTAGCATTGAAAAAAAAGTACCAGGGTCTCAATCTGCAGTAATCAACTGAACCACACCTCACACAGAGCATAGTTCTCTGTGAAAGCTCTCAGGGATTGTGGCAGGGTAGCACAGACTTCCTCCACCACTCTGTTTATCAGCTGGATAGATGTGATGTTACTGGTTTTCCTCTGGAGCTCAACAGATGTTGCCATCATCTTCATCAGAGAACCAAGCACACACTTCCTCCTTAATTCATTTCCAGTTCATAGTTCATCACTGTCCCACCAACAAGGCTTCACGCTTTCCCCCGTGACACATGTCATGCAGATGAGGCCTTTTCTCCTTAATCTCCTTAAATGGACACAGAAATATTAACATCATCTGTATAAGCAGAAACAATAGGAGGATGATCAACATTTGAGAACCCAGGCAGTGAGATACCATTCAGCCAAACTCTCATCCTGCATAGCAAGGGTTCAGTGGCTAAGCTATATAACTGACCTAAGATCGGACCCTATCCATCACCAATACCAAAAGCCCTAAGTGCAGAAAACAAGAGTGATCCACCCTGTCGAAATCTGACAAAGAGACAATACCAAAGGATTACAAAAAGATTTACATACATCTCCATCCATCCATCCATCCATCCTTCGTCAACCGCTTATCCTGGGTCGCGGGGGGGCTGGAGCCTATCCCAGCTGACATTGGGCGAAAGGCAGGGTACACCCCGGACAGGTCGCCAGTCCATCGCAGGGCCACACATAGACAGACAACCACTCACACTCACATCCACACCTAAGGACAATTTAGTGTCTTTACATACATCTCGAATTAGAAAAATGTCCTGTCAGGTACACAATATGTTTTGCTCAATTACTTCCAGGATGTCCTTACATCTGTTTGATAAGGCACTGAAAAGCACCTTATAGTCTGTACAGAGGACGGCCACTGGCCTCCAGTTCTTTAATAAGGCTAGGTCCACTTTCTTGGTCAGCAGGGAAAGCACTGCTCGTGATACGAGACAGAAAGCGATCCTGTTCTGAACCACTCCAACATAATATCATGTAGATCCAGTCCAAGGGTATTCCAGAACCGCTTATAAAAGTCAGGAGGAAAGTAGATGGGAAGTAAAGCTACGTAAAGAAAAGCAAAAGAGATGAGGGCGAAAGGACAGGGATGAAAAGGAAATGAAAGAGTTGAGGTGGGAAATGGGGAGGAGTGTGTTGAACCTTTCAGTTTGCTGAGATTTTAGAGTTGCTTTGGTCTGGTTGCCCCGGCATTGAGACACACATACACCCTCACATTTAATGTGTGAAGGAGCATAGTGATGTGTCAGCAGTGAACAGTGACCCTGGTGAAGCACCAGGCGATTCTTGTGCTGATCAGACTCTTTCAAATACCACACATATTTATTTTCCTCCCTCTGGAGATTTTCAGCTGTCTGACAAACCAGCAAGTTGAAGACACCAAAAAAAGCTACTGTAAAATGAAGACCCTGATTTCAAAACCACTTGCTTTATTTATACAATTAGAATTTATCCTACATTACCCAGAATACTATACAGAAGCCCAGATAAAAGATTATTAATCAGACAATGGGCTATACAGGCATGGATCTCAACATTATGAATAGTCAATTCGGTATGCCTTCAAACTTGACATGTAAATAAACTGGTCTTCTTCATTTGGTTGGCTTAATTTCCCAAGCCCTAGAAATAAAACTAGTCCCTGCTTTGCCACCTATTTTCATCTAACCAAAATAATTCAGGATTTTTGTTCCGCATTCCTAAAAAGATAAACACACAGGTTATCATATAAAGTAACCTACAGTAAAACGAAGTGCCATTTATTTTCTCACATCCAAATACACTGACTACCTCACACTTACTGTCAGGTGTAGGATACCGCTTCTCAGGTGAACATTTTAATGTGTTCCACACTAAAAGGTTTCTGTTATAAGGGTCATTTGAAAGAAAGGTCTGTGACCTGTACTATGAAGCAGAGCAACTGGCTTATCCAGTTAACTTCAGGAGTAACTTGGTGACTTTGGGTGTAACTTCCCGGTTAACCCGTACTACGAAAGGTGGATAGGTGTTACCCATGATCTGTTGCCATGGCAATTTACACTGCATCTCTAAACTGCTCTGAGCAGGTTTCGTTTGTGGTTAACTCGAGGTTACCCTGCACGTGGACTCCCCACCACATCTGTACTCAATGTTAATGATGAGAAGTAGGATATTAATACACATCACTTGATAAAATATGTTTAGATTTCATCCTGATTTGTTACAATGCGGTTGCAATGAAGTTCTCAACACAACAACATTGCGTTCAGACAGCGAGCCCTGCAGCCTCGTTGATTTTAAAGAGGAATCTTAAATAATTAACGGGATAGTTACTTAGATGGAGCCTATCTGTAGTCTATAATTGAATTCTCCTAAGCGTTTTCACATATTTAGATAGACTATTTTATGTGTCCCCAAAAAATAGGGAGCCAGTGTGGGGGTTAATAACAATTACAAGATTACAAGAAGAAAAATCGAAAATTCCCTGAAAGTTATCGCAACCACTCTGCTGTTTTCTTCTCAATATGCCCAATCCAAGGCAAAGTCTCTAAGGTGCATAATAGTGATTGTGGGCTAAACTCAGAGTATTTCCTTACTGCTAAATCCGATTGCAAAGTTAATTATAACTTTCCAATGCATGCATACTGCACGGCAGAGGTGTGTGTGTGTGGTTGCAACCTTCTAAAGTGTAAGTGTAAGTTTCTCTTACAAATGTGTTTTTTTACTTGTAGATTAGCCTAATCTTGGAAATTAAATTTTCTCTTGGATTATTAGGACTACCTCGCTGGCTCCTTTTTTTCTATTACAATAGACCTTATGTGCAGTTGTACCTTTAAATCTCAATCATATTACACATAAAAGAAGCGCCCATAAAATACATAATAGAGATATAACTACAATAAGAACACTGTCGTCCACCACGCTATTAGATTTACCCGTTAACTTGTCTTTACATTCATAATTTCCTGACACTTCCAGCGTGCATTTCTCTAGAGAAATACAGAGCACGTGCCGCTGCGAAAAAACTCTGCCTGCACGGCCGAACACACAGTTAACACCGGGTTAACACGGACTCTACTACCCAATACCTTATCTAAGTCGTAGTACGGTTTAACTCCAATGTAGGCAGTCAGAGTTTGTCAACCGTGAGTTTGCCTCAGTTGACTCTGAGTAGGTTGAACTCCCTTCGTAGTACAGACCACTGGGCTCTCCGCGCCAAACAACTTTTCAGTAGGTGCAATAACCAGAGGCAGTGCATGTTGCAACTTCTTGGGCCTGTCTTACACCTGGCGCAATGCAGGGTGATCATTTTGTGTCTCTTTTTTGTCATTTTGCATCTCTTTGTGGTCGTTTTGTGTTTCTTTGTAGTTTTGTATCTTTTGAGGTTTTGTGTTCCTTTGTAGTTGTTTTGCATCTGTGTAGTTGCTTTGTGAATTTTTCGCAACGTTTGTGGTTGTGTTGATTGACTTTGCAGCAAGAAATGTTAACAGTCACTCCATTTATCTAGTGACAGTTTTTTTTATTGTTAATGATGCTAAGGTAACTTTCATATTCATATTTCTGTTGACCTATGAGGTCCAACATGTTGATGCAATACAAGTTTTGAATTTTGAATAAAGGTTTCATGTTGCACATTATAATTTTCCGGTTCTTTATTGGTTATGATTCTTTTGTCTATAGTTTATGTCAGTGTCACAACTTTCACTAATTAGGTGCCTTACCATTATATTATCTACCCCATTTGACACCTTCAGAATTCAATTTAGTGTGCAATGCAGTGCAAATTTTGCTCCAGAAGGGTCTAAACCATGACAACAATCATTGCTCATGATGTGCCTACCTCATACAAAAATACAAAATCACAATAATAAAAATAAAATAAAATCAGACATAGACTTCAGTGTAGACAACACAAATATTCACACTATGAACAAAAACAATATGGACATATTCACAAATAGTGCAGTGAGTGCAGCAAAGGATGCAGCAGTATGTACATGTCGGGGGTGGATATGAGATACAGGTATATACACGCATACGTGTACACGTGTACACAGTGCATTGAAGAATAGTGCAAAGGATGCTGGATTAAATAAGTATTTTGCGCAGGAGCTTTACACCTAACCAAACCTCAAACATAGTTTTAAAACCACAAAGAGACAAAAAACAGAAAAAATATATGCAAAACAACAAAAACTATATACAAAATACCACAAAGAGATGCAAAACTACTAGAAAAAGAAATTCAAAAGAGATGCACATTATTTGCGGCTTTCTCATTTTGAATGCCTTACTCTATGTATGTGTCCTGGAATTAATTAAGCATGCTGCACGTCAACACCTTTAGCCACCACTATCTCGATAAAAGCTCCATAGAGTATTACATGTGTTAAACACCTTTCAATATAATGTTCAACAGAACAGCCTTAAAATTACCACATAGTCCAGTAGACGGTGTATGGAACAGACTATGGCCACATGAAGATCTATATTTCTACATTAATGTGTCTTGAGACTGCATTACATTCTGGTCAACTGAACTGTTTTCAGTAAAGAAGCTGGTCTCCCTGCAGTGCAAAGTGACAGCCCCAGAAAGAAGCAGTTTGCTCTTTAATTGTGAGGGACTGACAACAAAACCTGACATTTACTATTGACATTTTAAATAGATGAAAGACTTTCTGCTATCACACTCCACTAGCTGTGTTATCCCAATGTTGCCTCCAAGGAAAGAAAAAATAATGATACACTGCCAAAACGAAACTGGAGTCAGTTCAAATTAAAATGTTGTTTAAATGTTTAGCACTGGCAAAGGGACAATTCATGAAGGATTTTTTTATTCAAAGATGAATGATCTATATAGTCTATAACCTCTCCTCTTGATCACAGCACACCTGTATTCCAAATATACAGTATGTGATGGGAAAAACAACGTACTTTTGTGGTGTACTATAACATGACTGTAAAAAAAACACATATTTCAAATTAAGTGGGATGATATTACCGTATATTTACATCCAAAATCTATTTGGGCTTAAGGCAGTAAAGGATTAATTTATGCAAGTGTGAAAACATTTCATCAAGTAATTTTTTCTTGCCCCACTGGCAGATTTTTTTTTCTATTTGATAGTAGCAAATGTCTCTTGAAAAATGTGCCCCCTGATTTGTGAGCACTACTTGTACAAATATCATAAATAGTGCAGTATTCCCTTGGACAAATGTCACTCACACATTGCAGATACATTTGCAAGTCCTAAATGGCTCTTACCATGCTCTTTCACGGGAACCATGTATGGAGCTTGTGGAAATGACTGTGCCTGTGGAAATTTTGTCATGTTTCAAATTGCAGCTTGCGTGTTATAAATTTGGTGGAATGAGCCCCAGACCTTATTACCCAACCATAGTGTTGGACTTCCTGGCACCAGGGAGGCAAATCCCCGGTGCCGGGTTCAAACTGGTGGAAAGCCTGAAACTAGAAGTGGAGGGTTGTACCGCAATGACATGTTACACTGTCGCATATGGATGCAATGTCCTCAGGTGTCCACCTACCTGACAACCAGATGAATTATACCGACATATTCTAGATACAAATGTGTTACAAATCTGCCTATCAAACACCCATCCAGCTGCTATGGTTTAGATTTAATGGACTGCTGCACTGTGACTGTGGAAATGGCCCCAGAATGCAGCGGGACATATCATATTCCATTTTCTTTTGCCTGTGTTATTTTATCGTAAGTGTGATCAATAGCAAACCTAATAAAAGCGAGCGCCTTTCTCTCCCTCCTGCTGCCTGCTGCCAATGTTTTCCTTTCAATAATCCTGATTGTGCTATCACAGCCTACAAAAAATCTGTGCACAAACTCTCCGCCTCTGAAACCAAAAGATGCCAAATAACACCACAGCCTATCAGAAGGTGACATCAAGCATGTGCAATCATCTGGCAAATAACAAAAATACACACACACACACACAACACACACACACACACACACACACACACACACAAAGCAGAACATTCAACGTGGGAATCCTGTGGCATTTTCAAAGTGTCCCATTTAAGAAGTGGAGAGAACATCCCTGCAAATTCTAACTCACACCTCAGGAACAGACTGCAGCTGCACATGATCTGAAGGATCTCAGTGATAAAGTGTCTCTACAGTGTTAACACTTCCAGGCCAAACTGTTGAGCAGTGTGATGTCTACTTTTTTCTGTACCCTACAAATCTTCTTCCATGGCAATGTTAATCAGCAAGAAATACAGTTTGGTAGAAATATTCATGGGCCCCAGAGGATGAATATCGATTACTTTGATAAAACTCAAGCGCCACACTCAGGTCAAAATTTTCACTTATGCATTGACATCATCTACATCTACTGTATGGATTGGGACAATATTTCGTACAGACATTTGTGGAATTTATTTTAGGGAGATTTTACAAAAAATCTGACCCAGCGTCACTGCAGCTCCTGTCAGATAACATCAATCTGCAGTCTGGTGGTGTGGCAGCAGAAACTTCTATCTCTTCCCAGAGGGCAGCAGGGTAAACAGGCTGTGGCTGAGTGGGTACTGTCCTAGGATCCTTTGGGCTCTGCGCATCACCTCACCTCACCGATATCACTGATGCTCGGGAGATGGGTACCAAAGTTCTTCTGAGTTCTTTCTTAATCACCCGCTGCAGAGCCCTCCAGTCCTGGGCCGTGCACATCCCATGCCAGTTTGTGATGTTTCCAGTCAGAATACTTTGTATTGCTCCTCTGTAAAAGCTTACAAGAACTTGGCGTGGGACTTTGGCCTTCCTAAGCTTCCTCAAGAAATGCAGTAGTTTCTGAGCTTTCTTCACCAGCGTAGAGATGTGAGATGACCATGTCAGGTTCTCCGTGATGCTGATTCCCAGGAACCTGAAACTATTCACCTGAGTGTGTGTCTTTATCGTCTTCTTCTTAAAATCAATGATCAGGAATACAGGAAGTCAATGGATGACCAATTATGATGATTATTATCATGTACACATATAGTACACATCAGAGAAATTTTTTTCAAAAGCAATTCTCCACTTTTTTTTTTCTGGCGAAAGGGTTAGAAAATGTGGGCTGAACTTTACTATGTCAAGTATTGCCAAGTGTAAAAACTGGCTTTGAGCCCAAACACAAGACACTTGCATGTCTGGAATCGGTTCTCTTGATATCAATTTTTAACACAAAATGTAAAACTTACAGTTGCAGGCCATGTCCCAAAATAATCCAAAGAAAGATTGGTGAATCCCAAAAAAAATTGATAACATAAAGTCCAAAAGTTGGAACAAACAACAATACCATGGAGATGTGGAAGCAAAAGTCCAAAAACACAGTTATCGCAAACCAAACAGGCAGGGGTTCATGCAGAGCCATGACATGGTTGCAAGCACACACAGTGCATGAGCAACAACAGAATGGAAATGATGGCTTTGTCCGAAATCCCCTCTCATTCACTACTCCCTACCCCCTGTGTAGGGAGTTTTATGTAGAGCACTATGTAGTGAGCTCACTCGCATTATTAAAACAACACTTTCGGACACTACTCCAATCGTTATTTCGGCGGCATTAATTACGTCATTGCCGTCGGACAATCAGTTTTTTCTATCAGCGCAGTGCATGATGGTATATATGGGTTGGTTAGTGATCATCAGTTGTGCACTACTTTTCAAAATGCATTCTGGGATACATTGAGTGGACTATATAGGGTATAATAATTATCACTATACATTCGGACAGCACTACAAAATGGCGAGCTCACTCTATAGTCTACTATATAGTGAATAGTGGGTGATTTCGGACACAGCCATTATATACTGACACAAGAGAGCAGGTAGGCAACAGATGAAACACATTAGGGCTAATTGTACTAAACAGTAAACAAAGCTAAACATCAACAGACACTGACAACTTCAAAATAAGACAGGAAAAAGCAAGCACACAGACAGAGCCGGCGTGAGCCTAAGCTCAGCAGGGGGGCATTTATTTTCAATGGGTATACACTTGTGATGGTGAATTATTTCGGATATCCTATAGGCTTAGTTATTATTGCTACTGTTTTTTGGTAAGTGAGTACCCTGAAGTGATGCAAACCAACTCCTCCTAAACTGACTCTCAGCACTTCTTTAGTTTCTATTTTGCTCTACTATAAGTGTTTACAATAGGCTACTACTAAAAAAGCACCGTGTGCCATTATCAAAACAATATCAAACACACTCACAACATACACAAAGATGATTCTACAATCTCTGTTGTCAAAAAGAAATAAAACAGATTTTTTCTCCGTGGCAGGAGGGACCTTTCAGGACAACGGACAGTGCAAAACGGTAAAAACTGAACTAGCCTTAATAGGCTACTATAATGATAGCAGTGTTGGGCAAGCTACTTGGAAAATGTAGTGAGCTAAGCTACTAGCTACTCTACATTAAATGAAGCTTCACTAAACAGAAGCTACCCCCCAGTGAAATGTAGCAAGCTAAGCTACAGCAACGTGGGAAAAGTAGCTTAGTTACATCTAAGCTACTTTTAATTTTTTCATAGTTTACAGTTAGGTCATTTATATATAAATATTTATATACACACTCACACACACAACATAGGCCTAGTTTATATTGAACCAACTTCATTCCACAGTAGCAATAGAAGAAAGACTAAAAACCTGCTCCAATGTGTGTCTGCAAGAGAGCTAAATACTTACTGCTATATCATTGCTGCTAAATGTCCTTCCTCATGCAACAAACGGAGAACCATTGTTGTTTGTATAAAGCAACTTAATTATCATATAATTAATTAATTATTTATTAATTCTATATTTTTTATAGTTTATATGTGACTTTGTGTTGTGGCAACATTGCAACCTAAACATTCATGGCAGAGAAAGAGCGAGAGAGAGAGAGAGAGAGAGAGAGAGACACTCAGTCGCACAGTCGCAAACATCAACCCAAGGATCGGTACGTGATGTCACCATCACAGGGAAGCGCTTCTGCCGGCTGCACATACAGGTCCGTGTGTGGCGGTGGTGTCACTTACTGATCCATCAGAAATGCTTGGGAAACTGTAGCGTGTGTGGAAGCTACCGCGCTACTCGGTCAATAAAAGAGCTCCGTTACTGAAAAACTAATTGATTCAGAAAATAGCGACGCTACCACCAAGCAAGGACCAAAGTGCAAGTTCATTAGGGGGGTTTCCTCAAAGAGCCACGCTGAATTTTATGTTAGCTTTAATATTTTTTTAACTTATTAACTGTTTGTAAATTTATATTTTTATTGCTCATTGAAATGTAAATTAAATTAAAATTATATTTTTGTAAATTATCACAATTGTGTTTGGGGGGGCATAAAATACTTTTGGGGGGGCAATGCCCCCTAATGCCCCCCCATACGCCGACTCCGCACACAGACCAAAAACAGACAAACATAGACCCAAGCAGACCAAAGCATGCATGCTATGTGTTTAATTTGTATGTATGTAATATATTTTTAGCTATATTAAATTAATTGATCGATTTTTCTTGTTTCCTAAATAACAGATGAAATCGGAAGGAACCAAAGCACCTGTATGGAAAATTTTGTTGAAATAGCCCCAGTTAAAGCTAGATGTGGAGTATGTATGCAAGTATGGGATCATCAACAGCAAGAACAAAAAATACCTCAAACTTGACTCACCTTACTGCCATCCAGAGGCCCATTCTGATGCCTTAAAAAAAAAGCTCGGCCAACAGAAAAAGTTTCAAATACAGCTCACAGTCTCTCAACTGATTGATCAACAAGCAAAATGAAGAGCTTTCAGTTCCAAGGACCAAGAAGATGGACAAAGCAATTAAAGAGATGAAAGCTTCAGATAAAAGCCATTCACAGTGGTCTCAGACGTTGGTTTTCCGTTACAATATTGACAATGAGACAGACTACCATACACACATGCTTGATCAAACATATGCTCTGGTTGTGACAAAGATGAAGGCTCTAATCACACCAGAAGAGCCACCATACACAGGGGCGCTGGAAGTCAGCAGCAGCTGGGGGTGCTGAGAGGAAGTCAGCCTAAATAGTGACGCAATAATAAATGCTGTCCGACATTAATGCTTTTGTTTTGTTGGTAAACGTGAACACTTATTGTTGAAGCAGCCAAAGCAATTAAAAACACTGAACTAATGTATGAAAACTACAAAGAGAGGATGAAGAATGGATGCGGGTAAGAGATATGAACCACGTCCAGGTTATTATAATCCAACATTTGATTATTATAATAAAGGACAGTGAGGATACAACTCTGCTACTTCATACAGAGGAGTGTATTTGATGTACCGAAGCGCATTCACGCCGTGGACGTTCACATGAGACAGCTGTCAGTCTGTTTGTCACTTGTTAATACACTCCATGATAAACCACATAATTGTACAACGTGACAATCACACTCATAACCATGTCGGCCTACTCGTATCCCATGCTTTTCTATCTAATGGTTTTAGCCTAAGAACCTGAAACAATGCGGAAAGCCAAAACGGTAGCTGTACAATGCGCGTGAGAAGACGGCTAAATCATTTCAATAACTTTAATTCTTACAACTGCTGAATTCATGGGCGATGGTAAATATTTTATATTAGATAAAAAGGAAACCGTTCAACTTAAGATAAATATTGTAAACATAAATGCAACCACAGAAATGACGCACAGGGGAGAGAGAGAGAGAGAGAGACAGAGAGAGAGAGAGAGAGAGAGCGCAGATGAACTGCAACAATGTGCAAACTATACCATAGCTTTTGGATGAGCACACGGGATGGGATGATTCTTATAGCTGCTGCTATCGTGTAGGCCTGGGACTGTGAAAGTAGGCTTTCTGGCTTTGTCTATCTTATTTTTAGACTAATATTACTATATTTAGCCATTTTGCTACAATTATGCTTCACACAACAGCTGCGGCTGTGTATCGATCTGACCTTTCTTTTCTCCATGAGATGGAAGAATTCTGAAAGTTGCGTGGCGCTGCGGAGAGCCCCCAGCTGCAGTAGTGCTTGCATCATGTGTCAAATCCTTCCAGCCAGAGGGAACAATCACAAACCGTTCACAGCGGTGCCCTGTCCTGTGTGTGTACTCGTAGTGATTGGCAAGGCCATGTGATTGGTTAATACACATCTTGTTTTGATTTGATTAACTAAAAAAAAATCAAACATAATCAAACCTACACAGTCTACTCTTCTCATAGTCAAAACCAAAATATTTCAGTATGCTATATTTTAATGATCTGTTGGCAATTAAAATTATCTTTTTAATTGCCTGCAGTTAAACAATAGCCCATAGAAAAAGCACGGGGTGCTGCAGTACCCTCAGCACCCCCACTTCCCGGGCCGTTGACCATACATGGCCTTCACAACTGACTGCTGCCCAGGCACAACTGATTCACAGATGAGCCTCACAGGACATTTTATCAGAAAGGACTGGAACAGACAGCAGGTTGTGTTAAATGTCAAGGCTATGACTTGATCACAAACATCATACTATATTCTGGGCAGCTGTGGCTCAGGAGGTAGGGTGTGTTGCCTGTTAATCGGAAGATTGGTGGTTCAATCCCAAGATACTGAACCCCAAGCCCCTGATGGCTGTTACACCAGTGTATGAATGCGTGTGAACGGTGAAGTCGATGTAGTGTAAAAGCACTTTGAGTGGTCAAAAAGACTAGAAAGGCTGTACAAATACGGAGCATTCACACTTATATTCAAGTCAACACAGACTGTGTGGTTCTTGTTCTAAGGGATGGTGGAGCCAAAAAAAAGGCGGGGTAAAAGAGATGGTGGAGCCAAAATGGTGAAAAGCATGAGGCTAACTGAGCTTTCAGACTTAAGCTGTGCTGCTCACTCTACAGCTTGCAATTAATAATGGCCTTTCCAGTAAGAGAGTTGTGCTGGGCATTATTGCCACACTAAAGAGCTGTGCAATTCACTTTGGCCATTCTCTACTGGCCAAACAAAGACTGAGAGCAATTCAAGAGGAGCTTGACCTCCCAACACATAGAATCATCCAAGCTGTTCAGACTCGCTGAAACTCCACACTACACATGCTGCAGAGAATGTATGAACAGCAAATACTAATCTGTAAAATACAATTAAGATTCAGCAGCAATATTGTTCCACCCACCACCCCAGATTGTATCTGGGGTGGTGGGTGGAAGTTCCGGGCCAAGACAACACGGGATGCTCCGGTGCCAAAAGTTCCACCTTGGAATTTACAATTCATCTTCACAATACATATGAAAAAAAAAAAAAAAAACATTTGTCACCAACATTGTCACAGTTACAGATAATATTAGACCTCGAAGATTGGAGAAAATTACTGCTCAGCTTAAATTAAAAATAAAAAAAAATGGTTGCACAATTTTGGGGTATACCACATCTCTAAAAAAAAAAAATTGTCAACAAGCGTACTTCCCAAATTCCCTGCGACCCTGAGAAGCAGTTGACAATAGATGGATGGATGGATTTCCCAAAGTACTGAACTAACAAGCTCTGTGTGCTCTTATCAGTGACTGCCAAACCATAAATCTTGTGGCTTCTCTGGCCCTGCCAACACATCTGCTATGACTTTGTTTTCATCCTTTAGAAGTTTGCTGGGATCTTTACATTTTATTGACTTATGATGACTGCACATACAGTAGTACAGTAGCCCTATTTATGATACGTCAGATGATGGTAGCACTTAAACAAACAGAGGAGGCCATCTTGAACATCATTAGCCTGTAGTAAAGTTTTAAGGTACTGAAGGTACAGAAGCACACCTGCATTCCATTTACCTCGGAAGTCAGAGCTCGGAGATCGGATCGATGTCGTATCTGTTAAAAAACAAGGAAACCTGAGTTGGATGTGTTTCATTTGCCACAAACAACACAGGTTGGACAAATAGGCCTTGTTGTAGCAATAGCGACCATTGTTGTCGTTAGCAACATCGACTTAGCCAATTTTAGCAGCATCAGTTCATAAACAACACATTACGCGGTATTTCACACAACGTGATTGTAGCAACATGCCGATGGTCAATGGTAAGACAGTATTGTTAATACGAACTGCTAAAATGGACAACAAAAAAGACCCTAGTGAAAACCCTAGAAAAACTTCAAAACACAGCCTTTTCTGACAGTAGATGCTCTTCGCAGCCATCTTGCTTGCGGAACTTGGGGTCGTCTGAGTTGTCAGTTGTCACTTCCGGTCACGGAACTGGAAATATACCTCAGAATACAAGTTCTGAGGACAAATGAAACACACCTTTACAGTTTCTGTGTCTCACTGTAAAGCAGTCTTTCTCATACAGATACAGCACACAGCCTTGGGCTGACTGGACCTCTCCTCCCCCTGTGTTTTCCTGGCATATCTCCCTTTCCTGTTTTCTTGTTTAGTTTTTCCTATTTGCCTCTCTCTGTCAGTGCCAGTGTGTATCTCCGTCTAGACGTGGCGCTCCTCAGCTGCTCGCTGCACACTTGAGACTCAACCACTAATCAAAAATCTGCAGTATATCAACCATGACTCTTCACTCCTGTCTTGTAACTATGCTACGACCAGGCCTCCTAGTTTGTGTTATAGTGCCCTGGTTTCCTTGAACTGCTTGATTTGTGTTTTGTTTCACTGTTCAGGATGACTCCATTAGTGTGCCTGATACCTACCTAGCTCCCTGCCACACCAGGCCAACTACTGAGAAAGGGACTAGTTCAAGCTGCCTGTCTGCTCTCTACTATTCAGCTCCTCTCATCAAGTGACTTTAGTTAACCCTGCTTCACAATAAATTGTGATGCAATAATCCTCTTTTCCTCTGTGCGGTCTTGCAACTGGGTCCAGCTTCCCATGAGAACATAAAGGCTTTCAATGTGTTAATCAGTGAACTGCCTCAACGAACCTTTCAATTTCAGCCATATCTGTATCACTCATAATATAGGCTCTTAAAAATTAAAAAATGTACAGTTAGCGCAAAAGAGTGAGACATTTTTACAAGAGTGAAACGTGTTTTCTTAATGCAGTGTGTCTGAAGTGGGTGAATGGCCCATTTCCGTTCACATAATAAAAAAAAATCAGCACTGCTGACTGCTGTGATTTTCATTTGATCTGGTTTTAAGTGAAATGATTTCTGATGACCTCTCTCTTCATGTCCCATTCATGCTGAAATGCTTCTTCATCAACAAGGTTTTTGTCATTATTGGACCCTCCACATGCTCTTGGCCAGCTCATGTGTAGCTGACTCATCAACTACTGCAGAGTGGCATATTTAATCTCTCAATTTGATTCGATGCCTGGAAGAAAAAAAAAAATCTAATTTCAGGTTCATACTGCCCTGCACAATTTACTGAATACCAGTATCTCCCACAACATGTACATATAGGAGTCAACCGGTGGCAGCTTCTCTGTACACCCTGCTGTGTAGAATATCTGAATCATATGAAGCTAAATTGTGATGCCATATTTGGCATCACAGACCACTTAAATGTTTGGTTAGTGGTTGTGATTGGTAAGATTATTTTAGGTTAATGCGGTGTTGGAGTGGAAACCCACTAGGAAGTGCACATAATGACCCTCTTGTTGCGGCATTTTCATCAAAAACACAGACATGGCATTTATTTATATTTGTATATACACCAGTGTGTGCACTGTTGGGATATGTCTGTCTGTACATGAGGGGCAGCAACAAGTCTGAACAGAGCTTCTTGTTTGCACAATACTATGTAGTCTGTTATTTTGACAACATTAGATGGCTTGGAAAGCAAACTTTTCAATGACATCACTTTCTAGCATCTGACACAATAACAAGAAGAACCTTCTCCCTTTTCTGTGGTAGCTATCCCTGTCCGGTGTCTATATGAACATTGAACAGGCTTTTCTTACTGTAATCATTGATCACAGCAAGAAAACCTGTTATTTTAAGACAGACTTGAAAAACTGAGCAGAGAGCAGCTCTGCCAGTCAGTCTGACTAACCATGTCCGCTTCATAGCCCCTTCATGACCACACCAATGTCCCTGACATCAGCAACTCCACAACATCCCGTGCTATAAGGCAGGCAGTGATGACTGAAGGGACAAAGATGTGGTCAACCTCCAAAGCCCTGAAGAACAACAATCACCAATGTGCCTTCAACATATCAAAATGCCTAATCTATAGTCAGCCACGAGGTCCTTCTTACCATCAAAGTACACAGAAAGGACTGGCACATGGGGATTGAGGTGTGCATATATTGGTGCACGCTCAATCTGTCAAAATAAAGAAAACTGTTACTTCCCACTCTTCTTTTCTTCTTGAATAATGTTTGGCCGAACTACCTGCACTATTTAATGTGTTTGATACAGTTGTGTGTTTGATTTATATTAAAATACAAGGCTTATTTTTCCATATATGTATTTCTATGTACTGAGTAAATATGAGATAACTTATATACATAAAGATTCCAACATTTACCATACTGTAATCCGATGACTTGTGCTTTCTTTTCTACTTGGCTAAGATATTTCAACTTTATGTCTTGGCTTGTGCATGTACCTAAGCTATGCTTGCAAAAAGGCCATGATGTCTGATTTCACAACCTACAGCTGTCAATGTGTTTGCTGTATTTGTGGTGAGTTAGCTTAATTATAGCATTAGCATTACATTTGTGTGATGACCTTTAGTAAACACACCGTTACATGCTGCAGCCATGCCCTCCTGCATCTTGAACGCTCCTGTTGTTGCTGCAGCATGCCCCATGAGGCAAGCGCACAAGCTATTGTGTTAATAGACATCATCCTTTTGATCGTCATAGAGAATACAAATCTGGTCAAGCGTTGTCTGACACTTGGTAGCTGGCATTCTTAATTAACTTAATGAGTCGACAGGACTCAGCCGCAGTGAACACACAATTTGATTTAGCAGCTGAATTGCTGAATGACAGTGAGTGAATTGATTGAACCTGCTCATCACAGTTGCCATCGACAAGCAGGTAGTTTATCAATGTGGCAAACTATGACAAAAGACTCCAATGTTCAGTTATGTGAGATATACACTAACCAGCGACTTTATTAGGTACACCTGTTCAATTGCTTGTTAACACAAATAGCTAATCAGCCAATCACATGGCAGCAACTCAATGCATTTAGGCATGTAGACGTGGACAAGACAACTTGCTACAGTTCAAACAGAGCATCAGATGGGGAAGAAAGCGGATTACAGTGACTTTGAATGTGGCATGTTTGTTGGTGCCAGACGGGCTGGTCTGAGTACTTCAGAAACTGCTGATCTACTGGGATTTTCATGCACAACAATCTCTAGGGTTTACAGAGAATGGTCCGAAAAAGAATATTCAGTGAGCGGTATTTGTTTTGACGAAAATGCCTTGTTGATGTCAGGTCAGAGGAGAATGGGCTGACTGGTTCGAGATGACAGAAAGGTAAGAGTAACTCAAATAACCACTCGTTACAACCAAGGTTTAAAAGTTATTTTTATAGCACTCTTTATAAAACAGGTCTAGACCGTACTCTGGGCTTTATTTACAGAAACCCAACTATACCCATCAAGAGAAAGCACAAGGCAACAGAGGCAAGGAAAAACTTCCTTTTAAGAGGCAGAAACCTCGAGCAGAACCATGGCTCAGGGTGGGTGGCCAGCTGCCTTGACAGGTTGGGGGTGAGGGAGCGACAAGAAGGTATGCAGAATACCATCTCTGAACCCACAACACGTCAAACCTTGAAGCAGATTGGCTACAGCAGCAGAAGACCACATCAGGTGCCACTCCTCCCTACTAAGAACAGGAGGTCAGAACAAAATATTCCTTTTCTATCTTGAAAGCATTAAAGTGTGGCTGTGTTTTAAACCTAGATATGACTTTAGTTAGAAAATACTATCTTTCATATTGATCCTTTGTGATGGCCACAGCCATGGCCTCACAACCAGTTTAAGAGCGGTAACCTCATGCACTTATATTTTTCCTGAGTTTATGCTGGTTTCTTTAGGATTAGTTTATATACTTTTTCATTCACATTAGACATTTGTTGCAAATAATTTAGTTACAAATAACTCACAGGACACTTAGTTCATTTCACATACATTATACTTTATTTAGTTGACTATACATTATCTTTTGGGAGCGCCCACAATTAGTTACTTTTGGATTGTCATTCTGTTTTAACTATTTTGTTTAAGCTTACCAGTGTTGGATGCCACACCCGGGAGGGATCGAGGAAGTCTACTTAAAGGGTTGGCAGTTGGAGCAGGAGCAGTTTTATCGAAGAGGTGGCCTAATTGGACACTACCACTGTCAATATGTCTTGGGGTGTGGCTTTATTCTCTTCTGGGATATTTTAGGGTTTAAATTTATATTATATTTGAGTATTTTTGTTGAGTAAAGTCAAAGTACATTTCTTTTTGAATACATTTTAGGTAGATTTTGTTGTTTGTAGTTATGTAGTAGTGTTGTTGTTAGTCTTTCCCTGTGTATCAAAATTGGTCTGATCAGCCAATGTTTTTTGTGTCTGCCCCTTTGTTTTTTGTGTAGTAGGTCAGTTGTATTTTTGAGTCTATGTTCAGAACTTTAGTTACTGTTTGTTTATTTGACCTCTTTTATGGGCCCAAAACTTTATCTTTATTTTTTGGTAATGATTTTTTTTTTGTAAATAAAGCCTTATTTTTGAACTTCCCTTGTGTCTCCTCTTGCTTGGCTGCTTGGTCCCTCACATCCAAAACATAACTGAAAGTCTTATTTGTCTACACATTTCAATGTTTCTTCTGATGGAAATGAGAGAAATAGATGCAATTGGGAGACTTGCAATGTCCCCATGTCTTGTCAAGCTAAAGGAGCAAAATTTGAAGACAATAAATTGACTCTCTGGATTAGTTTGATTTAAGCAGGAGAGATTAAACAGATTTTTTTCACGCACACACACTCTCTTCTCCCTCACCCAGATGTGTTCTGAGATAAGGTTTGCCAGATCCCTATCATAAAAGTTGGAAGAGCAGCCCTGAGGAAATAATATTGATATCCCAGTCTGGAGCTAGTGTTCTGGTTCTGGGAAACCTCTCTGCATGTTAGCTTTGCAGCAGCAACTGTTTGCTAACAAACAGCTGTTTGCTAACCCACAGCTTAGTTACAGATACATCACTGGTTCTGTCCTTCCTCGCTCTATATCATGGTATTTGTTGGATTTCTCCTTTCTCCTAGTGGGGTATCCAATCAGTCAGTAACCCAGCGAATATTAATCACCAAATATTGTCTTGATGTTTAACCTAACTTTATTGTACAACATGAAATTAGCAAGTTATAAATTGCTACACAGAACTGACCTCTAGCTATAAATACCATAATGGTAAATCTGGTTAATACTGTAGCTTTTACACTGCTGTTATTTAAAGGAAACTGTAGTGTTTAAAATGTGTGTTTTGACTGTTATAGCAGTCAGGAATCTCTGGTAACTGGTTGAATGGTCTGCTAAAATAAGTCTTGGTAAAACTGTTTCCCTGAATGTTTACATGACCATTATATGTCATGTCTTAAATAACTATTGTCTGACCATAGGCCCTTCAAACAAGGGCCAAGTTCAACAAGAACTTGGTACGGGACTTTAGCCTTCTTAAGTTCCCATAACTAATATAATATAGTTTTTTCTGAGCTTTTGTAACCAGCGTGGAGATGCTCAACGATATTGTTCCAAAAGCCACCGTCTGCACCTACCTCAACCACAAACCATCACCATGAAGTGCTTTGAGTGACTAGTCCAAACCCACACCTCCTGACACCTGGACCCTCTTCAGTTTGCAGGGCCATGAAGACACCATCCCCTGGGCGAAACACTGCCCTTCCCCACCTGGACAAAGGGAATACGTATGAAAATGCTCTTGAGTGATTGCAGCTTGGCATATTATTGACCCTTCGTGAACCTACATATGACCAATAGTATTGAAAGTGAGAACTGAACAGCCCTGGGAGGATGAGCAATTGTGTGGAGGAGGCGTGATCGGCAATCCGAACTGTCTGGGGGTGTGTTTGTGAGGAAGTCCACAAACAGACCCAAGACAGTTTGTATTGGTGGTCCAAAACATGAATTAGCTAATTGCATATGAATACAATCCAATAAGAGCCACACATAAGGAATGATTTCTTACCAGTCTACCGACAATAAAGATCTAAAATGGGATGAAAATCTATCAAAGAAAAGGGAGGGAAAAAAATCACGGATTACTCCGAACATTAAGTAAATGTGATGATGTGATGGTTTTGTATTTAACTGATAGCAAACTCTAGATAATGATGTTTGCCGTGATGTTTGATGGAATACTGGCCATGTCTCGTTTAAAAGAAGGAAGATAAAGATGGTCATCATGTCAAGTATTATGAGAATTAATTTTCTCACTCTGTTCCTTTATGGGTCTTATATGAAAAGGTTTCGTTTTGGATGAATGTTTAGTTACCATGGTTTATAATCTCCTCTAGTCTTAAGAAAAGACCTCTCTGAGCTTCTCTTTACGTCTTTATTCTCCACTCTCCCGTGCTTCCTCACCTTTCTATTCTGCTTCTCTGCCAACTAGCAATCCTCCTTCCAGGCATCAGGTGCGACTCAGGTGTCACTGTTTTGACATTTTTGTTGCTGTGTGCCTCCATACAAATCCCAGCAGCAGGCAGAAATGGAGGGGCGGTAAATTGGAGGAGGATCAGATGACAAAGAGACTGAAGGGAAAGATGGAGTAGTTGAAAAGAAGAGGAGATGCCTGCAGTAGATAGAAGATCGGAGGTGGTAAAGAAGCCAACAAGAGGTTTCCCACTGTGTTTTTTCAGTCACTCCATAGAATTTTTTCTTGGACCTTGAAGGAAGCTGTTGTAAAATGGGTTATGCTGCCATGAATCTTTCTTCAGTCAATACATACACTCACACAAAATTAATGCATGTACAACAGAGTATTAGTGCCACCTTTGGAAGTTGAAATAATTTGTCATTTTAAGAGGGAAAGTCATATTTTGTGAATAAAATCATAATGTTATAAGACAAAGGTTGCTTTGAAAACTATCGTATGTCATCATTCGATTAGATAGTTTGGATTATATTCCTCATATTATAGTGATTGGCATGTAAATGGACTGTACTTACATGGTGCCTTTCTAGTAACCACACAAAGTGCTTTACACTACATGTCACATTCACCCATTCACACATACACACTCATACACTGATGGCAGTGGCTGCCAACTGCTTATCAGAATGGAAATTACATTCAGACACACACACACATACACAAGCACACACACCGATGGGAGCAATTTGGAGTTCAGTATCTTGTTCAAGGACACTTCCACATGCAGACTGGAGGAGCTGGGGATCGAACATGTTTAGCCGCATGTCGTTGTTTCATCACTGGCTGTCGAAGTGGTGTCCAGCAAATGATGTGGGCTCTGTAGATAATTGCCAGACTTTCTCATGACTTTCTAGGGAAGACCTGGTCTGATTAGGAGAGACGGCATTCATCCCACTTTGGATGGACCCAAACCATGACAAACTAGAGTTGAGACCAGGAGGCAGAGCTGCAGTCCTTCACACTTCAGTGCGCTTCCATTAGAGCAGTTATCCACCCAAAACTTCATAGTGTCGTTGTCTGCCCCCTGGCCGCTTAAATTAATTAAATCAAAAGTAAACAGAAGATGAGCTGTGCATAAAAAAACCCCAATAAAAAATGAATACCACCTCTGCAAAAGTACACACTTATAGGAGTATTAAAGTCTGAGGCTGTTGTTTTTCTTCTTATCGACTAACAGTTTAGGCGACTATTATACATGTACAAAGCAAGAGTAGTTTTAATTTAGTTTTTAATTAATGAGCCCATTGTTTTGTTCAGGTGTCCACTGTATGGTCGACATTCGCAAAGACGAAGCTTTCTGAGACAGCCGTTACGTTAGACAGCCATACTGTTGGACAATTTCAGCCAGAACATTTTAAATAAGGGCTGAAATGCCTGACTGACGTCACGAGAAGACATTGTCAATACTGACAGTTTGTTGTTGTTTTTTTTAATGCTCTGTTTGGACGTTCTACAGGCCTGTGTGCCTTCAGGACCTAATAAAATGTTATTACTGTTTAGTTTCCAACCCAGTGTTCTGTAGCCATAGCCATATTATTCACGATATTATGATGTTTATTAATGTCATGTGTCAATGTCTTTAATGTCTCCTAGTAACTCTTCTGTTTCCCCTCCTTTGTGGTTCTTGTCTGTTGTGTGTGTGTGTGTGTGTGTGTGTGTGTGTGTGTGTGTGTGTGTGAAGTCTCCTCACTTATGATTTGTATGGTTTCTTATCACTCGGGTGACACAATGGGAGTGTTTATATATTATACACACCAGAGTGTTTAGGGAGGAGAAAAATGTTCTCCATGTTTCAGTTTTATTCAATTTCTCATGCAGTCAACTCCTAAAACAGTGTTCACACTGTATATACAATAACACAGGGGTAAATCATTCTTTAGAACAAGTAACCATTAAATGTCTTAAGTGAGAGTCTCAAGTCACTCATGGTTGCAATGAATGTTGTATCACCTGCTGCGTTCAAACCAGGCTGCTTATAAAACTGCATAGTTATAAGGAATTCTGTAACTGTAACCTGTAGCACAACCATGTAATGTGCAATGCAATTAATGACAGCTTATTAACTAGCCATTTGTAAGTCAACACAGACTGCAGAATCTAAAAGCCAGTGTAACTTTAACTAAATAAAATTGTAAGGTTCCATGATCAACATTAAACCTGTAACCTGTTGGCAGCCACCGTTAATAATTAACATCGTGGCAGGCAGCGAAGTAAATGATTACGTTAATCGAACACCACAAGTTTGGCAAGTAAACAAACGTTCATTCATCTTTTCAGAACGAACGACTGTCAGTGTTAATCTCTCGTTGCTCGTAGCTAAAGCAAGCTAATGTTAGATGGCCAATGCTGAGCTAAACATGTTTGCTAACCTCAGGTTACTAACCTGTTTTGCATTCTTTGTTTGGGTCTTGCTGTAGGAAGTTTTAAAGCCAAAGTTTATGATGAATGGCTCAGCAGCTGCCGGTGTTTGTTGTCCTCTTTCACGTGCGGCCATGCGCAGCTGATACTACGTGTCACGTAGGCAGGTTATAGGTAACGGAAGGAGGGGAAGAACAGCAAGCTCATCAGACGTTTCCTAAAAAATAAACATTGTTCATGAGGAAAAGAACGCTCAGCGGCCCGTCACACTGTTGCCGTTTTTTCCAGCTTGTAAAAACGCACCGCTCCCATTGCAATGAATTGAAAAAAGATGCTGGCATCAGAAAAAAAATGCTCTGGTGGACACGGGCCCTGACTCTGAGCTGAGGCTGTATGATGATGATTGGTGATGATACAGTGACGAAGGCGATTATACACATGATCAACATATGTTCATTTTTCCATATAGGTGTCTTAATAGATATAAAAATACAGAGTAAATAAATGCTGTATACAACTAGCTTGCAAAAAAATTGCAAACATCAAGTAGCAAATGAACAGCAATACATCTGTATCACTAACCAACTGGCATAAAAGCTGTAAATAGAAAGACACAAACCAGCCATACAGTTAAATACAGTCCTACTGTCGTCTGCTGGCAGAGAGGGTAATATAAGCTTCATCTACTTTCACTCTTTGTTCACTCAAACAACAGCACATTTTGTTGGAAACCATCTTAAATATCTCTTCTTTTAGCTTTCATTTGATAGATTTACTTTTACTACTGGGTATGGCTGAAAAATTTATCCAAGTCTTATCAAAATCACTATATGGCCTACTGCAATTTTCAAAATGCAGGAGGTGCAATATGTTAAAAGCGATATGTGTGTCAAAATACCAATTAAATTAAATAATTGTCTTGCTGCAGAGATGTCCTGGTACAGATCCTTGCAAAAATAATACCGTAATGATTTAAATAGGTTTTTCAATGATATTGAGAATAATTATGTCCCTCCAATCGCAAATCAAATCATGATTGCATTATTTAAGTCAAAATAATCGCAATTAGTAATTTTTTAAAAATTGTTCAGCCGTACTTCCAGGTTACATTTCTTGTTTTCCTTAATGTCTGGAAAAAGGAATTTTTTTGGAAAAAACAAAATTGGACTGTATTTGAATTTGGTAACAAAAACAGAAAAACAGTTTCTTTGTTTTTTGTTCAAATGAAAAAGCGAACTATCAAAATGTACACCGACCTATTAAAAATAATTTCTTAATTTTCTAAATATTCCACATTTTTGTCTCAAAGTTTTAGGATTTTTCTTCGACCAGGACGTCTGTGATTATGGACTGCTGATGGACAGATAGAGTTAGCTCTACTTGCTGCTAAAGTAGCTGCTAACTGAAGCAGTTGGCTGTTACTTAAACAAACACTGAAGTCATCTGTCCATCAGGAAACTGACGTCCATCATTTCCCAAACCTCATTCTTGTCTCATTTGTGGTCTAATAAACAGATCAAATTCAGTGCTCCATATCACTATTTTTTAAGTATTTTTTACTGCAGCTGTGGATTAGGTTCAAATGATGACATGGCATACTCAGAACTTGTCTGAAGACCCATCAGCCATCTGCATCAACCATGCAGATTGGTACTGCACATGTGCAACTCTGAGCAACTCGCACTTTAGCAACAAAATCCTACGTTACCAAACAAAAAAAAAGTTAACAGCAAAAGCAAGCACCTTTAACCTGAAGGCACTTACATGTAGGCACAACATTTCCCTGGCAAGTGAGCACAACACACACACACACACACACACACACACACACCTGCTGTAATCCCCCAAACTGATGCTGGGAATATGTGTTATTAAGCAGCTTCCTTGTTAAGTTAGTCTATCACTATCTCCTCCTGAGTATTAGCCATTAGCTTTTTATCCCTCTCCCTCCTGGGAGCCAGAATAAAGAGGACTGGGGAGAAGCTTCTTAACTGTCAGTCTCTCTCCCCAGTTCTCTCTGTCTCTGTGAACATGTGCTTTTCTGGTGCTCATGCATGTATGCATGAGGCTGTTTTAAGTCTATGCATGTGTATTCATGTGTGTCACATGAGAATACAAGCTCATTAGAGAGCAGCGCTGTATGTCTGTGTGTGCGTGTTTGTCTGTTGCAGGTGTGTGTGAGGGTGGTGGTCATTACAGGATGTCCAGCCAAGACTCTGCTCTCTCTTTGTGGATCAGCTAACATCATGCGAAAAGGTCAGGAGGGGAGTGACATACTGTAACCAGGGAAATGCCGGGACAAATTTCCGATTGCACACATATATGCAAACCCATATCTTGCGTTGCTCACATTAATTTCTCCTTTCAACAACTCTTCATGAATGGTTTCAAACACAGTCAGAACTCACTTTTACTGGTTGGTATATTAGGGTAAAGGTTATGTGGCATTAACAGCTTAGCTACAATCAGCTAACATTAACATGTAACCACTTGGGAATAGCAGGGTTATACAATACTAATCAACAAACAAATAAGCAGTGTTTTTTTAATTCTTATATTAACAACTGAAAAACTGACAGTGTTTAATGTGTAAGGTGTAGTAGAGGTGCAGTTCCACTCAGTTCTACGGATCAATCGACCCTTTGCTAAGCCCCGCTCACCTTAGATACTGTTGCTAGGGCCGACAAACTGTTGGCACTGCCGCTGTCTATTACTGCACTCCCCAGAGAAATATTACATACAGTTACATGCAATATACAGTTTTGCAGTAGCATTATACGTTTGAAGGTTGTATTCAGGTTGTCAAACCGACTCAAACTGACTCAAACGGATGTGACAAAATGAAAGATAGAAGGTAAAGCCTACCAATCACACCGTACAAGTGAACCACTGCATCCCCCAACGAAATTCCATCTGTAATTTCATTTAGCAACGAAAAGACAACAATATTAAGGATCAACACTGTTCCTGTGAAGGTGGGTAGGCCTCTGTTTATTATTACAGTCATTAAAAAGCAGAACAGTAGGGATTTATAATGTTACATTCAGTAGGAAGTTAGATAGTGTTAGCTAACTACCATCACATTAGGAAAGATCCACAGCCGACTTTTTTCTGGATTTATTTTAGCTTTTGGAAAGAGAATAATTGGTACTTTGCTGGGTTGTGACTGTAACTATTACAAGTGCCTCAGAAACAGCATTTTACCATACCATAGAAAAATACAGCCAAAAAAAAGCTAAAAAACAACTTCTTTTGCATCAGAGTCAGTGAAGCCATGAAAGTGTCGGACCTCAGTTAGAGCGAGTCCAACACTGCACTGCGATCGGCCAGCTGTGTATTCGGGTGTAACTTAGCGAAGGGTCAATGACAGCCTCTCTCAGCTCATTGTTTTCGTTTTATGGCTTGCATCTTTACGTTGGTTCACTCCAGCAGCAGCAGGCACCCGGCCTCAGTAAAAACTGTCTCTGATGACCCACTGTACAGCCATCAGACAGACACAGTTAGAGACCAGCTAGTGAACGTGGAGGCGATGGACAGTGGATAAGACACATGCCTTAGGTATGAACACTTAACCCCTAGTTGCTGCAGATCCGTGTGACCTCTGACATATAGAGCAGTCGATTTGAATAAAAGCCACAGAAAAAAAGAGTACATGTAAAAGGTCTCAGCTAAAGAGCCATTATTCATTATCATTATTCGTAAAAGTTGGTGGAGACAGTTGATGGGAATTATGACTCTTTGAAGGGAGCTGGATCTTATGGCTCCGTTCTTTCCCAAGACACGGCTTTTTTGGCTCCCAAACGGCTCTTCCTTTAGTACCACTTCTGCTTAGATTAGACAACTTCATTGTCATTATGCTGAGTACAGAGCTAATGAAATACAGTTAGCACCTAAACAGAAGTGCAGAAATTATAGTGTTTACAGATGAGTGCAGTTCTTATCTTACAATATGTACAGTGGAGTTTCTGATATTGTACAGAATGTCAAGAGGGGATCAGAGGGGATCCAGCTCCCATCGTTCATGTCAAAGAGTCGACTCATTCGTGACCGACACATCACTAGCAAAATAAAGCTAAAAGGAGAGTGAATATCGGACTTACATTTATGATGTGGGCAGAAACAGGAATTCAAACGACTGTTAATGTTGCTCTGCGTCTGCTGGATGTGTAATCTCAATCTATTTGCTTTCTCCTCTAGGTACCACTGGACTCCAAAGAGTAATGTGTTCATTGTGTGTGTCTCTGTGTGTCGCACTTCTCCTCCAGTCACTTCCTGTAACCAGATATCCCCCGGAGTATTCCCGAATAGGAAAGAAAAAAAAAACTCCAGTTCACCTTTTGTTCTCCCTGTTTCCGCTCTGACAGGCTCAGCTCTTTCACCCAGAGAAAGCAATTCTCCTCCAACGTGTAGTCTGCTCGGAGCAGACACGCGAAACCGAACTCTGTTACGACAGAGACACGAAAGCCTGCCCAAGACCCTAGTTAGCACCAGCATCTACGACACAAAGTCTGCCAGCTAACTTTAAAAGCAATAAAAGTAACATAGCCAGTTAGTGCAGAGCTGCTAAGTCAAGGAGAGCAAAGGTTTTAGTGATTGTTTCCTCCATCTCCATCAGAATCCTGCACAGCAAAGCCTACATCGGAATCCCAGTTCTTACCACCTGGCCCATCCACAACAGATATCATAGTTAGAATTGTGTAGTTGGCTCCACCACAATCATAAGCTGATGTTAAATATGCTATAACAATCCTTTTTTCTAACCTGACACCATTATCCTCCACGGATCCTATTAATACATGCATATCTGGAACTGGCCGTAACTATTGAGCCAGAAACACAGAGAGATTCAAAAGTCCCGCTTCACATACTTTGACTACAGGTGTGTGCATGCGGAACAGACAAAAGCAGAACAAGGAAACACACATTCTGTCTGGCACGCACCCAACATGCACACAGTATCTTGTACATAAGTTATTTTGAATATACATGCTCGTGCTTGTCTATTTAATGTTGCACAAGAGTAAATGATGCCAACCGTTACTATTCAGAACTCCAAAATAGATTCTTAGCCCTTTATTATCTATTATATTTTCATTTCCATGACGTTATTAGTTCCACATTATGATAGTAGTTTAGTATTATAGTTGGATATACTTGGATATCATTTCCCTTTCTTTAAGGGTGGTGCCCCAAGTTAAATTTAATGCAAGTAAATTCTATTATTTATTATAAAATGTATGCACTTTCTATCATCAATCAATGTTAATGACTCTTCTTACCATATGAAAAGCAGTAGCAGCCCGACCTGGCTTCTCAGTCATTGGATGAAACAAATGACATCACCACAAAAAGTTTTGAAACTCTGAAAATCGAGATTCGAAAGGGCGAAACTTTATTACATTACAATAACTTGCCCTCGTATTGCAGACTATTTTGTCAGAGCTACAACACCAACTTTACGGAGATACGCTCACACAATTGAAAGTTTGCGAGTCACGTGATTTGTGGCAGTGTTGTCATGCAGCTCTGCTCTGAAACTCTGACACTTAGACTGAGCGAAAATGAAGCTTTGCTACCTCGCTACTGGAACAAAAAAAAAAAGCCTGGAGGCAGGTCATTCTGCTCTTGGCCAATGCTTGGCTGTCTGCTGAAGTACATTTCAATCACAAGTCGTATTTACTGGATAGGTGGGACTGACAGACTGCTCACAAGCAGCTGAGGGGGGGGGAATTGATTGTGCTATAAATAAATAGCGTAGCCACAGTACAAAAAATAAACCACACTGTGTAATTCCTGCCTTTCTTACCACAGTTTTTGGATTGTTCACCTGTCTTTTCTTCATGTTCTTCCACACCGAAGCAGTTGTTGGATTTAAGAACAGCCATCCTCTCCTCCCTGGCTACATTATGGCATTTAGTGCAGAGAACTGCTGACTCATATTGGCGTCTGCAAACAATTTTACAGGAACTCAAAACCATAGTTATGTAAAACAAGAGTCATCAACTCACTCTCTTTCCAGTGTGCAGCCTGCGCTCCAACACACACACGGAACTCAAATATCTCCCTCTAAATTAAACAGAGAATTAACAAAATTGTCCTTTAAAAGGGGTCAGTTCAAACCTTTAAAAGTCAGCATGAAACTACTTTACTGATAGAGTCATTCAAATATAGATTCACAGTTGTTCTTTTTTAGATGCACTAAAATCATATTAGAAAGCATCTGTAATTCCATTTAGCGACCACGGCTAAATATAGCAGCTCATCCAACAGCATACAATGAACCGACAAGACAACATTTTCACAACATTTACACGCAAAGAAACATCTCCGCACCTGTAGTTTTTACAAGGAACACCGACAGACACCGACCCCCATGATCCCCCTTCCCCTAGGTCTAGGGGAGGCTTTCACATGTAAATGAAAATGCTGTGAGCTATACATCAGGTAAGCCCCCACCGGTCAGAGGTGACACCTCCAGAAATCAAGTAACTAAACAGAATGAAGGAAAGGTGGCAAAGTTAATTGGAGGAAAAGAGAAAAGAACGGTGGTTCTACAGAGTGTGGAGGATAGGAGAGACCAAACAATCATATCAAGACTAAGCTTTGGAGACACTGGACTAAACATGACATTATTAAAAATAGGCAAACATGACTTCTGTGGGAAACAAGAAACAGTAGAGCATGTTATGTTACATTGTTAGAAGCATGAGGGAGAAAGAAGGCAGCTGGTTCTAAGGCCCCGTGTCCACCAAAGCGTTTTTTTCTGACGCCAGCGTCTTTTTTCAATACATTCCAATGGAAGCGCCGCGTATTTCCGAGCTGCTAAAAGCGGCAGTAGCGTGGCGAGGCTGAGCGTCTTTTCGCGCCGGCTCAACCGCTTTTTTCACATCGCCGAGAGTTGAAAAATTTTCAACTTTGGGGAAACGCTGCGCTTCGTCACTGTCACTTTTACCCAGCCGTCCAATCACGGTGCAGGAGGGGCAGGACAAACACCCCACCGAGCACATCCGATCTTGAACGAAACGATGTGCCTACTCGCCGAGGTGTTTCCTCGGCCGCAAAATCTCATGAACACACGTACGGAAAAGTCAGCGCAAGGGCCAGAATAAGCAGGCCTACGTACTTTGTGGTGACATTTTTAAATTCAGTAAATTAAGTAGGCTGCTCTACTTGCAGCACATCGGCTCCACGGAAATGATGTATCATAGCAACCACAGCTTCTCAAAAAAAACACTGCGCCTCCAAAACGCACCCTAGTGCTCGCAGCTAGGCGTTTTCAGAACAGCAGGTGGCGTTTTCAGCTGGCAAAAAACGCTTTGGTGGACACGGGGCCTAAACCTCAGAATGATAAAAAATTCACTTTGATTTAATAATGACTAATGAATTAATAACAAGACTTGTTTTCAGTATCTTAGACTAAATGTGATTGAGAGGATATGAGCAAGTTTTATTTATTTATTTATTTTTGTAAAAATAATATAAGGACTTATCCTTGGATCCACTCTACACATCAGTTGGTATGCAGTGTGGATCCAAGGATTACACTACAATTTGTTGTTTGCCAATCGCTAATAATGGTCAAGATGAAGAAGAAGAAGAGACTTCCAGAATAAAAAAGTAATTAGAGTTTCTTTTACCCTTCTTCAGTCCTGCAAGCTTTTGAACATATAAATGCTGGTTTGCTTTTTCCAAAAACTGGGATTAAAAGCGATTTCAGTTGTTTGGGTGGGTGGATGTGCTCAGCGCGATGACGTAGTCCTTTACAGTGAACAAAGGGTAAGTTGCTGCAGAAAGTTATTAATTGTAAATTGAACGATACCAAACTGCTGTATTCTGTTATATGTAATATCCTACCTGTCCTGTGTGAGTCCTGCTGTGATTTGAGTTTGCTAACTGAAGTTTTTAATGAGTTTTGCCTTCAGATAGAAGGCTAACACTAGCATGCTAATACTAGCATGCTAAGTCCGCTGGAAGACAGTGTTAGAAAATGCTGTTGTACATCTTCAACAGCATCTTCTGCTCTTACCACTGACAAACAAAATCCACGTCAATTTTCAGCAGTTCCTGACAGTTTTCAGTGCTGGCCAGAAGTTCCTGTGAGCAGCCGTTAACCACTGCAATTTAACGTGCCAATAACTGCTGAAAATTCCACTTTTCATGCAGTGTGTATGCAGGAAAAACTGGGATCTGGACACAGAATACCAGGCAGAGCAAGTGCAAGCTTACAATGAGGTGGGAGGCAATGGCCAAAGCAATCCAGACCTAAAGTACATATTCCAACAGGACACAGGTGACAGCTCCAAAGTCCACAACAAAAATCCAGGCAGGGAAGGCAAGTGAGAACCACAATACAAAATCCACAGCAGACAGATTACAGTGTAGTGCAGAGACACTTGGAGTACACAGACAGGAAGTAAAGCTGATCAAGACACAAGAGGCAGATACTTTCAAAATAGATCAGGAAAGTAACGTACCTCCATACAGAAACAATGCAAAAAACAGTCTTTCTTCACCACCTGTAAGCCATGGAAAATCTGTAACCAAAGACGTGAACTTTAGTATGCAGGGTCTAGTAAAATCCACCATTCATATATTTCCTCAAGTAACTAATTAGAAAACCTCACAATGCTGTCACTGTTGACCTTATCAAAAGCAGCTTCTGCTTCACACACCCCACAGTAGTCTATATCTTCTGAAATGATTGCTCCATAATAGTAGCGTTGCAGCTTTAGCCTTTAATTACTCTCTAAATCAGTACACTGTCTGATTTCTCTTGCAGGTTTCTCCATTAAAGATAATTACATTTGGTGAGTTAAGGTCGAGAGCCATTGTACTCTATTCAGAGTGCCATGACTCAAATCAGACATATTCTTTTAACAGTCATGGCTTCCTTTATTATTTAAATTGTGTTCCGTTTCATGTCATTCACTTCAGTGTCTGCGCCCAGACTGCGCTCATGTTATGTGTTGTTCTATCGCTTATCAAATTAGTCTCATCACAATTCCATGGCTGTTCCACCTAGTTTGTGTCTGTTTGTGGACTAGTAGCTTTAAAGCTCTAGACTCTGCACACCCCCTCTCTGACAGTAAACACCGCTCACAGGTGTATCTGTTATTTTGGAGGCCCCCCTCTGAGATAGAAATGTTTGCTACACATGTCATATAATTCAGACATTAAAGCAGTTTGTTAATCTAGAACATCACACAATTGTCGTTGTTCAAAACACAGGAAGAAATAACACGCTTCTCCTGCCTCCTGTCCCCAGCTCAACGCGCCATTTCATCATCGTCCCCAGAGTTCTGGTGGTCGTTCCGGTACAACAGTTCTGCTATCAGTGGAAACAAACACCACTGATTGTTACATAATGCACTACATCATATTTCAGTATTATTAACACAGACAACTTTAACTATAATTACATAATCATATATAGTATTCTGGTGTACATCACTATGTCCCTTGAGATGGTGAGCAGAGTTATTCGTTTTATATAGACTAGTTGTGGGTACTGTAAGTTTTGAGTGTAACTGCTCTAGCATATTTTCTATTTTATTCTATTCTTTTTTTAAATACTTTTAATTGATATAGTGTATTTTAAGTTTCTCTATTAACTGCACTTACATCTGTCATTATGCTGCTGTAACACCTGAATTTCCCCTCTGGGGGATCAATAAAGGATTATCTTATCTTCTTTAGAGCAGTCTTAAGTGTAATTCTCAAAACAAATAAGTGTCCAAATGTTTGTTTTTCCATTTCATTATTTGTTATTCGTCTTTTTTCACTACACAGGGATGTATAATGAGATGAAGTTGCAGTTCTCTTCATGCTTCTCACAAAAAAACAAATATGAAGTACTAAAATGATATACAGTAGATTGGCGAATGATTAATAAATCATAGAAATAAAACTATATTACATGGTGCAGTGCTGAGGATGAATTTAATGGAAATGCTATAGGAAGCATTTCAAATGCAACCAATAGCTTTCAATGACTTTTCTTCCTTTGAAGTATTTATGTTTAAACTTGGTGACCCACTCATGATTGTCACAGTCGCTGCTATGTGGCCCCCCAAACCAGCTCGCTCCTTTTTTATGGAGCTCCCTGAATGTTATTTAAAGTATGATAAAAATGTTCTTTGTGGGAATTTTAATATTCACGTTGATGAGTCTTCTAATGTCCTTGCTACTGATTTTTTAAGTATCACAAATTCTTTTGTGTCTGGCAAAACTCATTACCATGGCCACACTCGTGACCTAGTTTTTAGTCTGAGTCTGAAAATACCATCTGTGAAAATCAAGGACATGTTTGTATCAGATCACAAAGTCATTACTTTTAACTGGGAATTACAGGCTGCGGGTACCATCCAATCTCACTGTAAGTATACGCAAGTCCTCACTGAGCCCGGTGCCTCTAAATTATCTGTTCAATTCCCTTGGCAATGCGTTGCCTGATTTCTCATACACAATGACTTCCTCACTTCTCTGTGTTCGTCAACCTTAGATTTCACAGCTCCTCTGAAGAATAGGCCAAACTCAAAGTGCTGGTTAAATTATATTATTCAAAGCTGTAAAGGGAAATACAGAACACAGATGGAAGAATTTAGGTCTCCAGTTTGTGGTTATTAAAGAGTTATTACTCCTTTATATAGGATGGATGTAATTTTTCTAAGCTTGTATACCCAGCCTCTCCTTGTGCCTCTGCTGATTGTGACGCAGATTGGATTCCCGGAGCTATTTCTCCTCTGAACTCAAATAAATCAAGTCTTGTATGAGTATCCTCCAGGCCTCTTGACATAATCCCAATTAAGTTTTTATTTGAAGTTATGGATTGTATTGGACCCCATTCTCTATCAGCCTGCTGTCTACTGGTTTTGGGATTATTTTACAGCTGTTTGTGTCTAACCAGTCTCAAAAAAACCTGGCCATTATCCTACCTATCCAAGATAATTATCGTCCGAGCTCTAAACTGCTATTATTTCCAAGATCCTTGAAAAATTATTTTTCAAAGCAGCTCCTTGCTGCTGAGGAAAACTAAAGCATATTTGAAAAGTTCCAGTCTGGTTCCTGTCAGCATCACAGCATACTTCTCAGAGTAAATAAAAACCTTTAATTGAACGCTGATGCAGATGTGTTCGGTTCTGTTGCTGTTGGACTTCAATGCTGCCTTTGACACCAGCAACCATATCATTCTAGGTGGACATATCTGGAACTGTATTAAAATTGTTTTCATCATATTTGTCCAATAGGAAGGTTTCTATCTCTATTAACAACATCATATCGCCTTTTTCTCATATCAGTTATGGTGAGCCACAAGGGTCAATTCTTGGACCACTTTTGTTTTCCATATATGCTTCTCCAGGGTGACACAGTGTTACTTTCGATTGTTATGCAAGTGACAATCATCTGCACCTCCCTGTAAATCCCACTGACCTCAGCTTACTGATTTCCCTACAGGGCTGCCTGGCTGACATATAAAAAACAGTGGATGTTAAAAAAAATCAGCTACATTGTAACAAAATAGAAATCCTATTATCTTTTGGATCCCAACATATCTCAAAACAAATACTGCCTTTCTTTGGGCAGTTGTCACAACATATCAAGCCTGTTATGAAGAAATCTTGGTGTCTTATTTGACAGCAATTTATGTTTTGAACAATGTCTCACTAAACTTGTCCAGTCATGTAGTCAGAAATATCAGATATTGCTAAAATAAGATCTATTTTAAATTCTAGAGAACTGTTGTAGATGCTTTTTTCTCCTCTAGCCTTGATTATTCCAATGGCCTCTTCTCTTAAACAAAAAGCTTTAAACAACTGTTTTAAATGATTTTAAATCCTTATTGATTACTTTTAAGGCTTTTCATATGCTGGAATCAGATTGTGTTTTGGATCTGTTAATCCCTATCAACCTCTGCATTTTTTGAGTTCAATCGGGCAGGGGTCAGGAGTCCAGGTTAAAATCAAAAGGGGACAGAGCTTTTGCCGTCAGGGCTACGAGGCTCTGAAACGACTTGAGACACAAAGAGTCTAACTCAAAACTTAAAACTTCAACTTCCTTAATGCATCTTTATATTTTATACATAACAATTGTCCTCTTTATTGTGAGAGTCCTGAGTTCCACTTGATGGAATCCAGAGCCCGTGAGATGTTCCTAAAAAGACGGTGGTATCAGGTTCTCCTAGCCACGGTCAGGCCTAGCAACTTGTTATTTACTAAACTGGCAATGAAGTTGGCTCCCATACTTCATTGTTCATGCTCTGGGAGTTCTCACAGGACTGTGTTAAATCGAGAAATTGTCATTCAGCTTTCCACTGGTGACCTCCTGAGTCCTGCTAAGGCCATGGGACAGCCGAGGTTCCTGGAGAAAAGTTTATCATGTCTCTGGTCAGACTTATAATTCTTAATCACATCACCACCATCTTTACACTACACATACCAAGTAAGGATAGGATGTAGACAGGTGATGCACATCCATATATATATACTATATACTGCTTTGATTTATAGGTTTATGCATGTGGACTGCAATGTGTTCAGGTATTCAGAGGTAGTATCAGAGATGTAAACAGTGTATTAAAATTAAGTTAAATGTAATATGTACCCATGCAGTGTGAAGAAAGTGACATAATAATGTGACTGACAGTCTTATAGCCTGCAGGATGAAGCTGTCCCTGAGTCTGGTGGTGGGGGACTGGATGCTGCGGTACCATCTGCCAGACAGCAGGTAGCCCAAATTTTCCTATTCCAATGGCAAAGGGGAACCTAATTGAATTGTTTATATGTGAAGGAGAGACATCTCAAAACATCATCTAAGAATCTTTATAGAGTTTGTAAATTGTTTTAATGTTGTCAAAAATTGCGTGCCGCAAACAAAATAAATTAAACTAACTAAATCAATACAATCAAGTGTTTTAGTCACTTGCTGTAGTTGCAAAATGGAAATCTTTAGAAAGTGTGTACACATTTCATTAACTTCCAGGCCCGTTAATTACTTCATTCGCTCAATTAGTTTGCACAAAATTATGAAAATGAGGGCATGGATTAACCAAAGCAAGGGCACCAGCTCTATCTTCTGTGCTTGCAATATCATCTTGTGCAACTCTGATACAATAACACAAGACCTTGAAATATATATTTTAATTCCCCACTCCCACTCACAGACTCGGTACAAAGTAGAATTTTAATTATTACAACCGTCTTAGATTGTAACACAGAATCACATTTGTTATGAAGGACAGTTTTAGGATTTTCTAAGGATATTGTTCTTTGAGTGTGTGCAAAATGAGACCTTCAAAACCCTAAGATGAGATCATCATAATTCAAACTTAACATCCAAGATAAAAAAGCACTGCGTGCTTACGGACAAATGTTTTTATACAAGATGCCAGAAGAAATCACATTTGAGAGCAGCAGGGTAATGAAGTTGAGGCGAGTTGATATTAAGATAAACTGCAATATCCTAAAACCTATAGCAAAGGCTGTGAATAATACATCTCAATATCAGCTCTGAAAGTATCTATTGCTTCAGCGCTCCCTCTTCTGGGCCAGCATATATCTCAAAATGTTATTAAAGCTCTGCCAAACAGATACAGATATTGGAAAGGGGGAAGTGTGAAAAATTTTGGCTTGACTTGTATTGTAGGAACGTAGATGTATGAATGACACTGGCCTGTGTTACAGGGAGATATGCTGTGAAGATATCCTATTACCCATGGAGCATTTTAGGTAGTGTATGTATGTATTCCATTACAAACCTCCAAGAAAATATTCTTAAATAGTACTGATTTTCTTTGAAGGAAACTATGTGTGACATCCTTAGACTGTAAAGGAGTCATACGAAGGCGGGCAGGGTGGATGATTGGACTAATAAGGCACCGGACTTGGACACCAAAAATCGGCCGTGCTAGCAGGTAGGGCTAGCCTCCTTTGTGTTGCTGTGATGTAGGAAATGGTGGCTTTTCATACAGATGCTGAAGAGCGCCTTTAGTGTCACATAATTATGCTTTGTCATGCTGTCTGAAAGCTTCGGTAATGAGACACTGAGATGAGAACGTGTTGAATATCTAGCATGGCTCAAGCTCCAACAAGCGCTGGACCTACATTTGCCTTGATGCAACTTGATAGCATCTTTTCATTAGATCCTTCCTGCCTAAAGAACAGCCACACCTTTGGAACTCCATGCACCAGGTGTATTAGGGGTATCTGGTAATGGCATTAGGCTGGTTCCAGTTATTCAATTAGGTGTGTTCTTTAGTGGCCATTCAAAAATTTTCTTTTGCATTTTGCAGTTTGAATATTCAGTGTTTAGACTATTATATTCTGTTTCCTTTTTGGGGATTTGTTGACATCACACATAACTAATTATATTTACAGTTTTGAAGGGTTTACAGGGTTTAGTAAATTACGTTGTTCCCTTCCCTACTTGTTGATGATGGTTGATGGTTGATTTCCCACTGGATTAGTCTTGTAGAGTCATTTTGTTGCATGAAATTCCTGACAAAGATCACATGAAAAATAGCTATTTAATAAATGTACTATTAATGACAACAGTGTGCAACGGCTGATCTGGTGAGTAACAGTCAACCAATCAGTGCTTTTGTAGGTGGGATTGGCCACATAAATAGTGCAAGTATGGATGAGATTAAAACAGCTGCACAAGTTGTTAGTCAAATTTCAGAAATAACAACTCTCAAATCCACATTTCTTTGATTCATGTAAAATTGCATTTTGCATAGCAACAGCTACCTCAGCTTTATGAAAAGGTACATGGCAACGAATATATCACATGGATTCTTCTGGGAGTATCCCTGCCAATACGCAAATCCGATGGAATCCAGGCTTTAGGCCTACTTCCTTCTGCCTTTACACTAAAAAATGTCATTAACTGCATAACATCAGATGTACTGATAATCAGTAGTTCTCTTCAGTCATGTCTTTTTTCAAAGACCCTAATGACAGCAGTTATTAAACCTCATTTAAAAAAGTCTAATCTGAGTGCCTCAGTAATAAATAATTACTGGCCTTATCAAACCTTCCTTTTTTAGGAACGGATGTTTTTCAGCAACTGAACAGTTGTCTAGTGCAAAACCACTTCTTTCCAACCTTTCAGGCTGGATTTCGACAACACCACAGCACTGAGACTACACTTGTTAAAGTATTAAACATTCCTCTGAGCAGTCAGACCTCACAAATTTCGGTTTTAGTTTCACTGGACCTCAGTGCTACATTTCACATGGCTGACCATGAGATAGATGATAGACTAGAAACATAGTTGGGACTTTCTGGCACTGTGCTAAATTGGTTCAAATCATATTTACAAGGTAACAACTACTTTTTGTCAATTGTTATTTATAATTGTGAGCGAACAAAAAACACATCCTAAAGGGTCTGTTCCCAGGCCTCTTTTATTCAATATCTACATGTTCAGATATTCTACCATACTTATGCAGATGACACACACCTTTACACAATGTGCCAGACAAATAAAAGCAGAAAAAAACTGAAATACTGTAATTGTCTTTGGCGCCAAATGAAACGCATGCAATGCATCACATTTCCAGCTCGTCCTTCTTCGCCGCCATTTTCAAATTCTCTTCTCTTGTTTCTGCATTTTAGTAATTTCACTAGAATTAACTGCTGTTCAACATCAGTCAGCTCCAAGTCCAACAGGATCTGCTCAGTTTCAGTCTCCATTGTTTGTAGCAGCCTACAACAGCAACAGTCGTTAAACTCAAAACAACAGTGAAAAAACTCAACAAAGTGGAACATAAAAACCCCATCACCAACTAACATTTTGGAGGTGTAATTGCAGAGATACGCTGACACCAACTCAGACGCATAAATGCTCACAATGGCATAGGCTATGTGCATGGCAGGCGTAGGATCGACGCAGACATATAAATTGGCCTTCTGTTTAATGTTTCAGTGCTCCTGTAAAGCACTTTGGATTGCCTTGTGTCTGATAAACTTGCCATGTGCAGACATAGTGACCTGTGATCCTCCTCCCCTCCTCTCCAAACTCTCTTTCATTACTTCTGACCTTCCATTCACAGCCCTACTTTCTCCCTCTGAGGTCTCTTTTCCTCCCTGCATGCCTTGGCATCACACTGCATAGAGTGTTTGTGTGTTTTTGTGATGACTCCGGAGAGACACAGATAGTGGTTTCATGCAAGGCAGCTCCACTCCTGATGTGTATCTTTGATTATTGAAAGGTAATTATTGCTTTGAAGAGCGACAACATGTACAATTTTACTGCCCTCACTCCTTCCCATCTCTTTTTACCTTTCCTCTCTTTACTAATGTAGGGGAATTTTCTTTCCATGGGGAGGGACAGATGTGCCAACGTCCATCACTACCCTAATGGTGATAAATGCCCTTTCATTAAAATGGCCCACGTGTACCATGTTCCCCAACAGCCATGGATTTCCCCCCTCCTTCTTCCCTCTCTTTTATTATGTGTGTTTTTATCATCCATTACTGCACTGCAGTGCTTCGTTTCACCATCTAAGAGATTCAGGTGCAGTTTATTAGGATTTGTCGGTAGAGGAAAAGAAGAATTAAAAAAAGACATCTTCCTCTGTGGCCCGCAGCGTGCCCATGCTTTCAATCAGGTGAGGCTTGATTAAGGGTGAACAAATATTTTATTGATAAGTGCATTATAAAGATGAGGAGTGAGAAGAATTAATGGCATTTACATGCCATCGTAATGTCATATTTTAAAGGGATTAAGCTGATCTGGATGTGATGAGGAGTAGACTTCTAATGAGCTCAGCTGAATGTGATGCACTGCAGGTGTATGGGGTGGAGGAGGGTTGCAATGATTCTGCACTGAAACGACAGGAGACAGCAGCGGAAAGGAAAACAGATTTAGAGATTGACAGCAGCAATATGATTGGCTCATGTGGATCGGCAATTTACGGTTGGTTAACTGAAAGAGTAACACCCATAATCTGATCATCTGATTCCACCGATCAATTCCACTTCAAACTGAAAATTTTATGTGTTGGGCAATCACCTATGGTTTTGTTTAAAAGAGTGGTTCAACATTTTGGATTTTGGACTTATTGTCTTTCAGTCTGAGAGTGAGATGAGCAGCTAGAAGTCAATACTGTAGAATTTAGCAGATTTGAAAATTAACACTCTGTAACCTTGGCAGGCGGTTTTGATGAGTTTTTATTTGCTCCTTTGTGAACAGCTAGTTCTCACTTTTACAAAACAGCTTTTTTTGTGATTTTGGCACATCATTTCATTTCTAACCTTCCCCTCCGTGACTATTGCTCTCTGCAATAAACTGAATGAGAATGTGAAGATGATGACCATAAATTCTCATATGGTAAATGTACTGTACGTGTTTAGAGCCTTTCTAGTCTACCTCAAAGCACTTTACACTACAAGTCAGCATTTGCCCATTTAATCACAGACAGTCAGGTACCAACAGAAACTAATGCATTCACACTCACTTTTACACTTTTACAGAAATACTAGATTTAATTCACTTATTTTTTTCTCTCGTCTCTTCTGGTCTGCTGAGTGTTCTGTTGATGTTAAGCAATGAAAGTTCTTGTAGAGTTTTCAAATTAAAAGCCTACCAGAAATTGGCAGGATTATGTCCTTTGATTCTTCCATTAATGGTCAACCAGCTCCAGCACAGTAACTATAAGTTGAACACAACTGCAGCCACCTAAGGTATTTTGCACTGTAGCCTCCTTTAGAGATAGGGATAAGCCTCATGCTACCTTAAAAACTGTATTGAGTGTCTGAGCACATAACTGGTTGTGGTGGATCAGTCGGATAAGGTGCATGTCATGTGGGATAAACACAGACGGGTCTCTTTCAAAGGTCATAAGGAGGTTTTGAACCTACAGTGTCATGGAGACATTTTACACCTCAGCCATGTAATCCACTGCTTCCTATTGGCTCTATCTGCTACTCCATGAGCTTTAGTCACATGACCCCCCCCTGTATTCTGTCTGCTGCGCTAAGAAGACAAAAAGTCTAAATGATTCAGAGGAGGTGTAGCTCATACATCCACTGCTGTCAGGGATGAAGGAGATTCTGAGGGAGGTCAGGAAAGATGAGGATGAATGGATGTCAAGTGGGGAAAGACAGATAGGTAGCTGACAGGTCGACAGACAACTCTGGATAGAAAAAAGGTAGACATAAGGAGGGATATCAGAATGAGTAGGGGAAACGCACACATTTCTCAACCTGCTGTTTTTGTCTTGTCTTCCAGAAGAGCTAAAATACGTAACAAGAAGTGTTGGAGAACCACATGTATATTTGGTGGTGCTGGTTGGGCGTAGTCAGTGTGCAGACTACTGCTTTGCAATTAAATTGGATAAGTGTTTTTGCCACACTAGGGATTGCTTTAGGCAATACTGGTTATTCATTCCACCATTTTGGTTCAAACTGAAATATCTAAGCAGCTGTTGGATGGATTGCCATGAAATGTGGCCCAGACATTCGTGGTTCTCAGCCAAATAATCCTACTGTGACATTAGCAATCCTCTGACTTTTAAAGTCGCACCACCACAAGTTAACATTTTTGGTCCGTAGTGTTATGTCTCAACAATCATTGGATGGATTGCTATGATGTTCGGCTCCCCCAGGCTGCATGTCAAAGTGTCCTTGGGCAAGACACTGAACCCTGAATTTCCCCTGGCGGCTGTTCCGCCAGTGTGTGAATGTGTGTGAATGTTAGTTTCCGTTTGAGCACTTAGGCTCAGTGAGTGAATGTGTGTGTGAATGGTGAATGCAGATGTAGTGTGAAAGCACTTTGAGTCGTCGAAAAGACTAGAAAGGCTCTATAGAAGTACAGAGCATTTACATATATCTCAGGATGAATTATTATAACTTTGGCGATTGTCTGACTTTCCATCTAGTTTGTCCTTTATTTTAGTTCATGACCAAATATCTGCTTAACTAAGAAAATTCACATTAGCCTCATTTATACTAGTTTAAAATATAATATAGTTAAATTTGAAGTGAATGTTAAACTAAAATGTTGAAAACAGTAAACATCAGCATGTTAGCATTATAATTGTGAGCATGATATTCACATTTAGCTAATGCCTAGTAGGCTCAGAGAAAGATTTTCCATGAGTCGCATGGCTGCAAAGCTTTGTTAGGTGACTGCTGAGCACAGTATCTGCACTTCATTTCATTACATACAATATTTGGACCATAATCCTTCGAGCATACAAAGCATTTGTCTGTGCAAAACACAACAAAACCTGCATTGTCCATTTCATCTGTTTGTGTAGATGTAAAAAGACAAGATCCAACTTGTTAATTTAGAGGTGTTGGTAAGTTGTTGTTTTTTTTTTACTCTGGACAAACCCAGGCTACCTGTTTCACCCTGAATCCAGTCTTTATGCTAAGCTAGGCTAACCATGTCCTAACTCCATCTCTGTATTTACCACAGAAATATGACATCTAATCTATCGGGATGTAGAAAAATTGGATGTTTTTTGGGAAAAGACTACCTTTCCTGTTATTCAGTTTGTGCTTTAGAAAGAGATCTGAAGGTAGAGTTGTAAGAAGAATCTGTCTAAGTTTAAATAAACAAGTACATCATAGAAAATTCATTATTGATATCAGATTATTAGCACTCTTACCTTTAGTATTTTCAGTGTGAAGTTTGCTGATCACTGGCACCGCCCTGAATTGTCTCAGTAAATCAGGGTGCCCAAGACATGCAGGTAGACTGAGTGCCATTAAAAAAAAATTATATCTTTAATATAAAATTTTCCAAATTTCTGTCCCTCTTATGGTTTATAAAGGGCAGCCATTCTGTTGCTGTTGAGAACTCTTGTTACCATAACCCAGAATGTCCACCGAGTCTGCTGCGTTACTGCCGTGCCATGGTTTTGTTCCATCCTCTGCCCGGTGTCAACTTCCAGACGCGTTTCAGGAGTGGAGCACGTTGTTGGTTGGTTGCTAGTCCTTAGTCCTTTTTGTGCTTCTATTAAGCCTACCTGCATCGTCTCTCTGCTACGCAGTTTTATTCCGTTGTCTGCAGGCTGCAAATCCCACAGGGAGCATTTCTGAATCAGAGCGTTTTGCCTGCCTTATTTTGCTGACACTTTTGGATTTTGTTGATTTGGTACTTAGTTGTTGTTTTTTTGCTATTACTATGATTAAGTAGGCAACATATTCATAGTTTCTTTTTTGTCTGTTTTAACTATTTGTTCATTTCTGATGGGGAGTCTGGTCAGGGTATTTATATTTTGAAAATTGACCGTATTCACATGCCGTATACACCGTATACACATGCCGTCATGTGTCTGACTTGATGCCCGGTTCGATCTGTTCTGTGCAGCTTGACGCGGCTTCTGTCAGAAATAGACCAACTGTGTATTCTTTGAGGAGCTGAGCGCTGGATAGTTTTTGAAATTCCTCATCCTTAATGGATGGAGCATTTTTTGGCTTGATTGATTTAACTGAGTCAGCCTTTTACCACATTAAGATTATTCAATTCAATTCAATTTTATTTATATAGCGCCAAATCACAACAACAGTTATCTCACAGTGCTTTTCATAAAGAGCAGGTCTAGACCGTACTCTGAAGTTATTTACAGAAGCCCAACAATTCCCACCAAGAGCAGCACTAGGCGACACAGGCAAGGAAAAACTTCCTTTTAAGAGGCAGAAACCTCGAAGCAGAACCATGGCTCAGGGTGGTGACCATCTGCCTCGACCGGTTGGGGTGAGGGGAGAGAGAGAGAGAGAGAGAGAGCAGAGGGAGGCAGCCTACACAGTATACACATAGAGGTATAGACAGTAAAGGTGATGGTGCTATAGACTGAATGAAAAATGGTACAGATATTTATAGTAATGTAAATGATTATAATAACAGTAATAATAGCAATAGGACTAGTAACAGCAGTTGCAACTGTAGCAGAGGGCGTCGATCAGGAATACGGGGGTAGCAGGCGACTCCCAACCACAGATCCAGACTCCACAGCTCCAGAGCGAGCAACACCCGCAGGAAGCGACAGGAGGGGGAAGCACACGACCACGGGAGAGGGGAAAAAATCGTGTTAGTAACATGCATTAATGGGATGAGGTTGCACTCAGAGAGAGAGAGAGAAGAGGAGAGAGGAGCTCAGTGCATCATGGGAAATCCCTATAGCAGCATAATTAAGGGATGGTTCAGGACTCACCCGAGTCAGCCCTAACTATAAGCTTTATCAAAAAGTAAAGTCTTAAGCCTACTCTTAAATGTAGAGACGGTGTCTGCCTCCCGAACCCAAACTGGAACCTGGTTCCACAGGAGAGGAGCCTGATAGCTGAACGCTCTGGCTCCCATTCTACTTTTGGAGACTCTAGGAACCACAAGTAACCCTGCATTCTGGGAGCGCAGTGCTCTGGTGGGGTAGTAAGGTACTATGAGCTCTTTAAGATAAGATGGTGCCTGACCTTTAAGAGCTTTGTATGTGAGAAGAAGGATTTTAAATTCTATTCTGGATTTTACAGGAAGCCAATGCAGAGAAGCTAAGACAGGAGAGATATGATCTCTTTTACTGGTTCCTGTCAGAACACGTTCTGCAGCATTCTGGATCAGCTGAAGAGTCTTAATGGACTTTTTCGAAGAGCCTGATAATAAGAAATTGCAGTAATCCAGCCTAGAAGTAACAAATGCATGGACTAGTTTTTCAGCATAATTTTTAGACAGGATGTTCCTGATTTTTGCAATATTACGTAGGTGAAAAAAGGCGGTCCTTGAAATTTGCTTAATGTGAGAGTTAAACGACATGTCCTGATCAAAGATAACTCCAAGTTTCATCTGGCTTGATCGATAGATATAACTGAGTATCATCTGCATAACAATGAAAGTTTATGGAGTGTTTCCTGATAATATTGCCTAAGGAAGCATATATAAAGTGAAAAGGATTGGTCCGAGCATTATTAAGTCCACATACAGTTCCACCAATGCAGGATGATCATTTGGGGGTCTACTTGAGAGTAGTTACCACTACTGATTGATCCAGATTGACTGATTGAATGGCTGATTCCATTCAGTGTAAGTCATCAGAACAAGGTATGTTATTACTCTATTATATAATAGAGTACTCTATACTCTATGTATAAAGACTACCAAGCAAAAAATACTATGCAATTTATGTATACTGTTTTAACTGTGGGAAAATAAAATCACTCACTCAGTCAGTCGGGGCCTGTGCAGTAATACAAGGTACATTTGTCTTTTCAGCAATGGAATTTATTTTGAGGGGTTAGAAAATCATGTTGAACTGGTCGTTTTAAAAGTAGCTCGCAAGCCAAAAAAGTGTGGGCACCCCTGCATTAAATGATACATTTATCTCTCACATTTATCTTTCATCTTAATTACTTCATTATCCTTAGAGAAACCTTTTTTTAGATTGTGTTGTGTTACATTCAGCAGTAATTCAATACTTTTTAGTTAAAATTTCCACCTTTTCTCCTCTGACTCCATGGCTCATGTTCCAAACCCACAGATAGATCGGCATCATCACCGCCACTATTCTGACTCTCTAGTTAAGTTTGATGTGATTTGCAAGTACACCAAGTTACATTAAAACACTCCACTGAAACACATTTAATGGTAACAATTAAACTGCAGTTTAGAGCTGACAGCTCACCAACATTGCCACCCCTAAAGCTGCTAGCATGGAGGAAAATATATCAAAAAGAAATTAGAAAAAGAGATAAATGTACCACGTATAACTATGTCAGATTGTCATATCTGTTAAATAGACCTTTCTTAACTAACAACTACAACATTGATAATGATGGCAGCACTCCAGTTGGATGTGCCAGCTCCAGCACCCTGCTGGCTCACTGACGTGGATTACTGGCAAACCTCAATGGAACAGAACTATTGTTAAGGTTGCTATTAAGAACCATTGTTGAATGTAAACAGTAGAATTACACAATGCATATTACAAACGGGCCCTTTGTGTCGGGACTCCTGCTGTTCCAATGCGGTGGTCTTATTCAGAGTAAATAAATAAAAGAGGTCTATTGTTTAATGCAGCACATTCTTAATGTCACATCTAAATAAAACTGAGCAGAAATATATATTTTTAGTTCCACCTTTTCCTAGTGTGAAAATGTCTGCCATTAAAGAGGCCAATTAATATTTTTTAAAAATAGCTCTATATAAGTCAGGATTTGCCAAATGTTAAACTGGTTTGGGATCCAAACGCAGGACACAGAAGGTGAGCAGCGTTTGATCTTCAGAATATCTTTAAGAAAACGAAGTGTATATATTACAGTGTCCAACAAAATAATCCAAATACAAGAGGTTATCCAAACAAAATGTGGAAAAGCCAAAAGCAAAAGTAAATTCAAAGTCCAAAATGTAAGCAAGCAAAAATCCAACAAAACAGGCAAAAGAGAACGAAGATCCAAAAACAGAAGTAGATGGGGTTCAGGCTGGGATAGAAGAAGAAGAAAGAGGATGACAAACTTGACATGGGCGACAGAGCAACATCAAGCTACAATGATCTGACAAGACAGAACGGAAATGATAACTATTTATACACAGAACAAGCAAGCAGGAGCAAAACACGTATTTTATTACGTAGGTTTTATTTTATTGCCAATCATAAATTGTATATTTAGCTGCTAAATGTTTTCTTTTTTATTTATGCTCTTTTAAATTGTTTGTTGTTTGTTTTTTAACGTGTTTGAAATAAATATATCAATCAATCAGGTCAAACGCATACAGTTTGGGGGCATGTTTATGTAATGAATTTGTAGGAATAAGTGAAAACTGCATGGTAGATGTTTTTTTTTTTTTAAAACAGCACTTTCGGTTGATTAGGATGCAGCAGGCTGTGTCACACCGATTTGTCTTCTCTGACGTCCTCCGTGCATTTCTGCAACTCCGTGTGCCTATCACAATGTCCATAATGTTCGACCACAACACTGCATGTTTGGCAAAAAAGTTTACCCCCTTGTAAACGAGGTAGTGACAAGCTGACGCATGACACTGTTTTGCACAAAACAGCCATAATAGGTCAAAGTTGCTGTGATTGGTCACAAAGAATTCACAGGAATTTGTTGAATTTGTGTTAATAGTTGTGATTGCGACATTGTGAAAACCTGGAAGCTGGAACCTGGAAAACACACACACACCCTCCTGACCCCAATCAGGGGGATCAGACAGACACAGACAAATCACGACAAGACAGGAAACAGAAAGGGCCACACCGAAAAGCAGAAACAGACTCTGAACATACCAAAAACTAACTAAACACGTATACATTAACACAAACAAACTGATATACAGGCCAAAACTAAATAAGACAGGGAAACAGAACAGACAGACCAAATTCAAATAAACAAAGCAGGCCGAGATAACAAAGTAACGCTGAGCAGACGAGCAGAATTGCGACAATATATGAAGGAAAATGTCAACAGTGGCTTCTATAGTGAGACATTTTTGAATCTTTTTGGCTGTTTTTTATCAGTTTGCAAACTGAATATCAGAATTAGTTGTCTACTTTGACTGAAGACAGTACAGCAATGTTCCATTCATACATTTTAGAGACTCGCAAGAGATGGATTAAAGAATGATCACAGTTGAAGCAGCAGATGCCAAAATATCCTGACTTTTAGTACTGATTCTACATTTCCCATAATGTACTATAATATAATCTATTTTTCTGTTTTTCATAAAAAAAAGATAGAATCAATAACTTCTTGGTGTAGTGAATAACAAATTATCCTCACTTATTCTCAGCTGAGCAAAATTTATTAGGCCTTCAGGCTTTATCACCTAATAAATGCATATTTGTGCATACTTAATCACATCAGGGTGTTACATTAGGTAAAGGTATTTGACAACCAGTCTGCTCCTGATTAATGCTAGAATTAAAGTGTAATCAATCAGCCTGCATCATATCCATTATATGAGAGTAGGGTGGTCTTACTGACTGATATCTACTTAATGTAAGAGCAGAAATAAGCCTGATGTACAGCTGTAATTCTGAAATATGGCATTGCAAAATCATCTCTTATGATAAAATCTTTATTGCCTTTGGACTGGATCAAACCACAAACTAACATGGTTCATCTGTGTAACATTAGCATCACACTAGTATTTATCAAACACCTGTGAACAAGTAGAACACACACTTTGGCCGTGAACAAAGAAATTAGGCTACATATGACCTTTGGGGCGCCTGCAGGGGGTGCTATGCTGGCGGTCCTAGTGTTGGCACTGTCACTAGGCACAAAGGAGATGACGGCCCCACCACCACACACACACTTTATACGCTTCTAGCATATTCACTCAGCAATTCTGGGGAACGATCTCGTTCATCACGCTGCTCATCAGCTTCTTTGAAGACCATTTGCTTTACAAATGAGAGAGCTCTGACAGCAGCAAGAGCACATTTGGATGAAACAAAACATGGGCTGAAGTGGGGAGCTGCTTTGGAACGACTAATAGATATTTATGATTAAGTGGTAACAAGCCACGTGCGTGTGTGAGCATTTGGATTAGTGCGTGTTTTGGTGGGAGGAGTGTGAATGAGTGGGTTTGTGTTGTGTATGTGCATGAGGGGACTTGGCGTCATCAGTGCTAAAAGCTGCTGACTGATGCATCTCACTTTCTCTCTGTTTATTGTAAATGCTAAACTTCTCTCTGACATTACTCACTCAGTGACAGCATTATTTTACTTTCATACCACTCAGACGTTGCTGCTGAACGTCACTGGTGAATAACTCTTGACCACAGTGTGCATGTGTTTGCAAGAATGCAGTCTCAATTCAGAACAGGCTTGTTTGAATATGTATTGACAATAGTAAGTCAAATGTAAATTCAGCCATTTAGCCAAATCTGAACTGAATTTCTACAAACATCTTAAATAATCGTATGTTGATGATTAACTTTGGTGGGAAAAGATTAATTAGAAGTTGAGTTGTTAAGATATAAAAAATGATCATCCACAAAAGAACACCGTAAGATATGTTCTAGTAAAGATAGTAAGTGGACATCGAGTTAAGATGTTTTTGTCAAACTACGGTTTCCAAGGTCAAGAAAGGAACTCAATATTGACTCGGTAAAAGGTGGTCATGGTCAGGGAGCTGTTGATGCTGGTATCAGCGTTAACAGCACTCCACACTAAATACAGTTTTTCATGCTGTACGATAATCTCTAGACTCCTGTTGGCACATGATATCATTCAGGTGATTTTTCCAACAAAGCACACAGTGTGTAAAACTACTTTTTCTGCTCCAAAATTAAGATCAGCTTAAGTTCAGCAAGGAAGAGTTTGTGAATGAATGAAGCGTCCTGTTTATGCTTCATTTATTCACAACTCTCTCACTCACTCTCCGTCTTTGTCCCAGTGTCATTGCTCTATGGATGGACCCAAAAGCACAACTCGCACAGATTAGTACAAAAAGTTTATTTCAATACAAAGAGAATTAAAGCTGCTTGCATTAAATGCAAGCAGCGTTGAACAGGCCTTTGCCCACTTGTGCGCCTCAGGGGGAGTGACAGCTGCGGTCTTGTCACTGGAAGCCAGTGCACTTATCAAACATGTGAAGGGCGGAAAAGATCTGACAATGTGTGGTCGAGGTGGCACAGTTACTTATTTCAAAAACTTTATCTGCAATTTTGCAAAGCTTTTGTCTTCAGATTGCACTGCCCAAATTTGATGTTGATCAGATTCATTCTCTAGGAGTAGTTTGTTAAAGTATGGAGCTTGTAAATGACAAAAAAAATTGCATATTCAATTCAAATTGGCTGACATTCACATTTCCCATTTTTGTTGTGCAAATGTAAACAATCATTATTCAGTCACTCCGATGAAGTCTCTCCTGATTGAATTAGCTTGTACGTATCTGCTTGTATTTGCATGTGTCAAGTACTAAATTTCACACGCCCTCCTGCATTGTCTGGGTGAATCAGGTGCTTTTCAGATGAAGGACAACAAACTTCATAGAAATAAGAGACTGGAGCACTGATTGATTTGCAGCCTTAATTTTGCATCATGTGTGCTGCAGTGCTTGAACTTTTCACATTTTATGAAACGTTCTGATTCCCCACTGTGACACATCCACCAAAGTGTCCCTGAGCAAGACACTTAACCCTTAGTTGCTCGAGAGGCGTGCGACCTCTGACATACTTAACAATTGTAAGTTGCTTTAGATAAAAGCGTCAGCTAAATGAATAAATGAATGAATGATAATTCTGGCATAAAAGGGATGTTGTGTGCCGAGGGTAACTGTCAGGGCCATATGAAGCATAATTAAATTGTGTTCTCTTTTTATATTTTTTTCATAATTACTTACCATAAAAGAATTAATCTTCATTCACCATAAAATGCAAATTCCCAGAACTGCATTAAGCTCAAGCTCGAACTCAAGCACAGAGATAACAAAACCCTGTGTCACGACAACAAGATAATAGTAATAGCATTTTTACACCAACATTAGCGCGTATATGCATTATTTTATACGCCAATAAAGTTAGCAGGCTGACTCTTTTCACATTTCCAACAGACGACTTAGCTTTTTCTGTTTTTTTTTCTGATGTGAATTTAATGACCACGCCAGAAAAGTAAGTAAACAGTAAACGACATAAAGAATCATGGAGGCTAGTGACAATATTACATTGGTGGTTGTCTGCAGCCCGTACGCTGTAACAGTAAGATGTAGCTGCAGTGTTTCTGGTTAGCACCGTGCTTGGCATGTGTGTTGATGTGCTCTGAAAGATATCACAGCGTGGATATCAAGCCCCAGCTGACAGAGCGCCGCCTAGCATCGTAGTACTACGTAAACATTTAGATGATATGTTCATAAACATCCACAGATTGAAGCGTGTCCATCCGGGGTGGTGTGTTCACATCACTGCCAATCGGAGCAAAAGCTGATAAATACTCATGACTACTGCAGGTTCGTTTGACCCGGTGGTGAATGTCGATTGAACTCTTCACACTGAAGTCAAAAGCCAGATGTTAGAAAGTGTTTTGGTTTTCTTTGTTCAAGGGGCTTAAGAGTCTTTGGCCAAGCTTGTGGCTCTCCGAGGCTGTAGTTAATCAAGTTATCTAGACGTAGAGAAGCCTACACGCCAGTCCTGCAACACGCTTGGACAAACTGACTCAATGTTTGTTACACCAAGAAAGAAATAACAATGTATTACATATGCTGAAATTACAAAAAGGGAAACTAATTAAGCATTTCATGTAGACAGCTTTTCACAAACGTTTGACGGGTGCAGAGTTCTCTCTGAGACAAAGAGTCGCAATATACATATTGCAATCATGTTTTCATTCTATTTGTAAAACTCTACATATGAGAAGAGATTCTAGAACCTTTCAGCGACAAACATGTTGGCTGCTGGGGGCTGTCTACGGCACTCAGTCACCGTTTTAAGGCACTGAGATGGCAAGGACTGTGGGGGGTATTAAAAGCACAGCATATTTGTGTTTAACAACTCACAGAACTGTGTGATTTCAGTGGAGTCCTGGGACTTTCTCCCCAGGTGACAAATAAAATCTTTTACAGGTTATGGTGGTTTGAGTAAGAACGAGACAAAGCACACGTCTTCCTGGTTCCTGTGAATGTGACAGTTGGCTCTATCACACCTTGATGGCACTGTGACATTTCTTTTGTTGCTGGTTTCTTTCTGTTATGTTGGCTGAATAAAATGTTTGATTTCACTTGTTTTTGCAATTGAGCATTCAAAACATTACAGGAAAGTGAAATAAAAAATAATCTTACTACTGCGCCTTAATTTGCCCATTACTTCATCATTCCCAAACATACTGTAAACTACTTTTTCCATAGACCATGGTTATCGTTAGTCTCCCAGCCAAGACACCTCTTAGCCCAAACAGTTGAAAAACAAACCTGCTTAAGAACAAATCCAAGTGAATCAAGGCTGACTTCTTATCACAGCAGCGGGGTTTCCTGTCTGAGTCCAGGTCTGGGCTCTTTGCTGCATGTCATCACCTCTCTCTCCCCTGCCTTACCTGTCACTCTTCACTGTCAATGAAGCAGAAATTCCCAATGCCCAAATATAAAAAAGTAAAACAAAAACAATAAAACAACAGGATTCATAAGTGATAGACTGAGCTGCCAATCAATACCTCACACAAGGTAGACTGTTGCGGTTTGTATTTCTTGTACAATGTTCTTGTGTCACTGTACATATTGCGGTGGGAGCCCTGAAGGACACACCATCCATACATATATCTATACATATATAATATATATATATAACAAATTATTTACTGACATGTGCACAATGAATATGGGAAATGTGAATAGTCTTTGGCGATCAGAGCCCGTCGTGAAAACATGGTATTATAAGGCTTGGTGAAGCTGTAAATAGTGTAGGGAAATAACAAAAAGAAAAGATCAAGAGAAGACAACAAACTGACTCAATTTAACTTTGACCCTCACCTTCCCAGGTGGCCATGGATTTCTAGTAAAATATGTGATTACAAAATTTGTAAGGGAAATGCATGCTGAGAATATTATTATGAACACATTATTATATTGGCCCACCGGTGAGAGCTGAGGCGGCAGAGGCCAGAGTGTGATGAGTGGCTTGCACGTGAAGTTGTGCTGAACGTGGAACCAGCCTGCTTCATGAGGCCTGGCCAAGAAGAGGGATGCTGGGGCTGAAACATTTCCCAGGGACTGAAGGTGTGCACGGATAGCTTGGATGAAATTAGCCAGAGACTGAAAGGTGGTGATCAAGGTGTTATCTGCACACCAATGTCCTGGAGAAGCAGATGAGACTGTGAGGGGAGAACAAGTGGAGTTACTTCTCTTAGGCTGAGGAATCGGACGTCAGCTTGCTAGCTTACGACAAAACGATACATTACCACATTATGAAAGGTAATGTGGTAATGTGATTGGTTGGTTTAACTAAAGAGCGCACGTCTATAGTCAGCTGATTACAGACGCAGGAAGAGAGAGAGAGCGTGTGAATGAATGAAGCATAAAGATAGTCTTGCTTTTTGAACGCTGAGTTTCAATACCACAATTTTGGCCACTGCCATGTCCAGCCAAACAGATGGCAACAAATTACAAAAAAAGGAGGGAGAGATGTTTAGCATATTGTCATAGCTGTAACTATCACTGAAGCAGTAGTTATCCTCTCAGCAAAACAAGAATAAGACAGGCAAGTCGAGACAATGTGTGCGTTTGTATGGTTGTGTGTGCACCCTGTCTTAACCCAGGTATCAGCTGCTAGAAGCAAGTGGAAAACCTTTATCACAGAGGCAGGGTTATATCACTCCAGTCCCCATCAAGGCTTGGCTACTCACGAAGTGTATACTGTGAATGGACGGCAAAATAGTCTGTAACAATAACCAATTCTGGAGAGACTAGATCAAAGGAACAGAGTCCTAGAGATGTTAACCAGAACTTTCAACATACCCATTAGTATTTATGAACCTCACGAGGATAGAAGGCCATGTAAACCCTCTATTTCTGCCAGGTTATTCACAGCTAGAATATATTAAAAAAATGCAATGTGGGAAACAGGTGATGGGTTGGGGATACAGACTGACACGTTGACCATTACTATCCTGTAAGCCACTTTTGGCTAGCATGGCTAGTAATGACTCAGGGGCACTTTTGCAACAGAATTATCATATGTAGTAGGGGACTAGAGTCCCCACCCTCTGACAATAATGAACCAGAAGATCATAGAGGTCCACGGCCTTACCAGTTTGAACCTCTAGCTGAATCCATACCTCCTTAAACCAAGTCTGTGTGGCCAGTAGGTGCCAAGTCCATTACGGTCCATGAGAAGACAAGAGATTTCAGAGAATGGTACAAAACTAGTGTTGGTTCTCCTCAGCTTAGGTGATAAAAGAGTAAGTGACTTATGGCCAAACATATTTTGTTGCATGTGCAGTATGTGTATAGTGCAAAACAACCAAAATAATAAAGAAAAGAAAATTGTGCTTTAGGGAGGGTCCCACAACTATCAAAAACAAAAAGTGTGTGAAGTTGGAAACCTGTAGATGCTGAAAACAAGCATGTGTGAAAGGTGGACCCACAATCAGCCAGAAAAATGGTCTGGAAGAGAAGCTGTTTCAGTTTTTAATCTGAAGTTACATTTGTCTTCAATAACTCTTAATCGTTTTTCAAGCATTTCTGACCACTGAAACGCATGGTCTTTACAAGTGACCAATAACCTGGCGGTCCCCACAACTGACAGAAACAAGAATGTGTTTGTGTGTGTGTCTGTGTGTGGTTAAGTATGTGTGTGACTTTGCCAAACAATCCCTCCCGTCCCCATCAAGGCTTGGCTACTCACAGAAGTGTATGGCTGTGAATGGACGGCACAATAGCCTGTAACAATAGTCAATTCTGCAGAGAGACTAGATCAAAGTAACAAAGAGGGGTATTCATTTCAAACACATTTCAAAGACTGAATGGATAAAAAAAAATCAAGAAAAAAAATCATCAAAGTGAGACATGAGTGAAATGCAGATGATTGTGCTGAGAGATGAAACCAGACCAATTCATTCATCTGCAAATGTGCACCATCGCTGAAAGAGGAAGTTCAAAGGTCAGAGTGGCTATAGTGGTGATAAAGTCTGCATTAGTGTAACCTGAATGGGTGAGAGCCATCAACATGGTCTGTATTACTGTTAATTATTACAGTCTGTGATAAATAAGCGTGTCTACTACGGGAATTAATAAAGCCTTCTCCCATTATGTGAAATGGCTTTGATATACAGTATGCGGCTCAATAAGGATTGTGTTTACAGATAAAAAGCAGTATTTATCAGGTTTAGTTGCAGATTCTATTAGGGGTTTATGCTAGATTATGGGGATGAGGCCCATAAACAGTCACCTACATAACCCATCAGGCTGTTTGTTGTTTTACTAACTGTTGATGGGTTGCTTGATGCTGATGTTGGGCTTGCTGGTTTCTTCATCACGCAGGAGGCAGCACGGTACAAGCTCAGCTAACTAGTTGTATAAAGAGCTTGCTGAATTAGGACTGGTTGCCTGGCATAGGAGTTTTAGCCCAAGTGAGTTTGATGAGATCGGACGGCCCAAACTGATCCAATGGCTCACAGCATTGCCATTATAGGTAATGTGAAATTTTGTCAATTAAATGGGTGATTTAAACACCAATTGACTGTTCACTTAGCCCCGTCCCCCATTGTAACATCTATCTTTATATTTTCTTCTCATGTGACAACACTGAATAAGTGACACTTTGCTACAATGTAAAGTAGTGAGTGCACAGCTTGTATAACAGTGTAAATTTACTGTCCCCTCAAAATAACACATCACACAGCCATTATTATCTAAACCGCTAGCAACAAAAAAGTGATTACACCCCTAAGTGAAAATGTCCAAATAGGGCCACATTAGCAATTTTTCCTCCCAGGTGTCATCCTCTCAGGTGACTCACTTGTGTTAAAGGTCTCTGGTATGAATGGGAAGCAGGTGTGTTAAATTTTGTGTTATCGTTAAATTTGGTGTTATCGCTCTCACACTCCCTCATACTGGTCACTGGAAGTTTAACATGGCACCGCAAAGAATTGTCGCTCTTCTTAAAGATGGCTCTGAGCTGAAGCACTGTGGCCAGACAGGCCTCACCATGGTCGACCAATGAAGTTGACTGCATATGCTCAGCGTCATTTCCTGAGGTTGTGTTTGGGAAATAGACATATGAGTGCTGCCAGCATTGCTGGAGAGGTTGTAGGGGTGGGGGTCAGCCTGTCAGTGCTCAGACCATAAGCCGCACACTGCATATAATTGGTCTGCATGGCTGTCAGAGGAAGCCTCTTCTAAAGATGATGCACAAGAAAGCCTGCAATGGGCTGCAGGGCAGTGTTCCAACATGATAACGGCCCCAAACACACCTCCAAGATGACCACTGCCTTGCTAAAGAAGCTGAGAGTAAAGATGATGGACTGACCAAGACCTAAACCTTATTGAGCATATTCTCTAACTTCTACCAGCTCCGGGATGTTCTCATAGAGTGGAAGAGGACTCCAATGGCAACCTGTGAAGGTCTGGCAAACATTGACTTTCCTGTTGATGGCAGCTATATTAGCTTTAGCTAGCTATATAACTAAGCTTATGATAGCTCCAAAAATACTCAGATATGGAGTATTGTTGCATGGTTTACATTTAAACTGCTTGTTTCCTACAACCAGTAGGCCAAAACAGTTATATATGAAACATACTCATATTGGAGAGGTTGGAACCAGAGAATGTTTGGCATTTTGCTTTGAAAAAAATTGTATCAATTATCAAAATAGCTGCCATTAGTCTTCTATTTATCAACAAACTGATAATTAAACTGTTTTAGTTATTATTGTTGTTTTGTTTAGTTATTATTGTTGTTTTGTCTTAATGGATTGAAGTTCACATCGGGCTTTTGATTTCAGTGTGAAGTTCACACTCCAGCTACAGTTCTGAAATCTGCAAATCTCCTCCTTCTGGATGTACTAAAAATCAGGCTCAAAACCAGACCCAAGACATTGGGGGATTTCCCATGATGCACTGAGCTCCTCTCTCCTCTTCTTTGTCTCCCTCTGTATGCAACCTCATCCCATTAATGCATGTTACTAACTTGACATCTTCCCTTTGCCGTAGTCGTGTGCTTTCTCGTCCCTCTCCTCTCTCCTCCTCACTTCCTGCAGGTGTTCCTGGCTCTGGAGCTGTAGATTCTGGATCTGTGGTTGTGAGTCACCTGCTGCCCCCGTGTTCCTACTCGATTCCTACTCCTCCTCTTTTACAATTATTGTTACTAGTCCTATTGTTATTATTAACATTACGATTATCATCATTAACACTACTGTAAATATCTGTACCATTTTTTGTTCAGTCTATGGCAACATTACCTTTACTGTCTGTACCTCTGTGTGTACACTGTTCAGTCTGCCTACAAACCTCTCTCTCTGTCTCTCTGTTTCTCTCTTGCCCTCTTCCTCTCCCTCTCTCTCCCCCAACCGGTCGAGGCAGATGGCCGCCCACCCTGAGCCATGGTTCTGCTCGGGGTTTCTGCCTCTTAAAGGAAGTTTTTCCTTGCCTGTGTAGGTTCAGAATTTGACATAAACAACAAACGCATGGATCAATCCTGCCTTGTATCAATGGTTCAGTGATGACTACTTCCAGCAGTTCACAAAGCTCAAATCATCTCAAACTGGTTTCTTGAACATGACAAAAGTTCACTGCACTCCAAAGGCCTCCACAGTCACCACATCTCAATCCAATAGAGCACCTTTGGGATTTGCATCATGGATGTCCAGTGGGCAAATCTGCAGCAGCTGTGTGATGCTACCATGTCAATATGGACTTATCTCACTGAAGAATGTTTCCAACACCTTGTTGAAAGTATGCCATGAAGAATTAAGGCAGTACTGAAGGTCCAACCCTGCACTAACAAGGTGTACCTAAAAAAAGTGGTCAGTGAGTGTATATTATGGTCTGTGATTGTTGTGTAATTGTTGTACTTTTACCTTGGTCAAACTTGGTTGTGTGCTATATAAAAAAGTTGATAGTGATTAATATTTTGGTTAGGCTGAAAAACAAGTAGACAAACAAAAAATACAGCATTTTATCACCTTAAGAAGTTGATATAGGTAATATATTAGCTAATAAAACAGCAGCATAGACATCCAGCAGACAGCAGGAGACCACAAACTCCTGTGAAACATCTGGCTCTTTTGATGCGCTTTGTTCAACTGCTACTAACAAAGTTTGTCTGTTCTCAGTTTGTGACCTGGCAGGAGAGTTTATCAGAGCTTATTGGCTGAAAACAGCTGCCTTCAGCTTGCTGTGCTTGTTGCTTAGCTGTCAGTCCCTGAGCGGCACATGAAATTCATTAGGGGAAGATTTCTGAAAATGCAAACTCACATGATTGTCTACGTAGGCAAACATTTTATATTCAGATCAAAAAAGGTCTAGTCATGGCATTTCAATAGCTTATATAATTATAGGCCAATGCTAACCTCGTTATGTCTTCTTAGTAGATTTCCTCCATTTTATGAGTGCTCAGGGACAGAGATGTCTGCGAGATAGATGTAGAATGGTGATGCAAAAAAGAACGGCTACCTGCGGGTGTAGAGAGAAAAACTACAGCCTAAGGGTTAAAGCTCTGTTGATCGGCAGAGTTAGCTGATAATTCTCTATGGGTTTCACTATGTAAGTGAGCCCTTTCACACTGTGTGCACTCATTTAATGTTAATGTATGTAAAAAAGCACCTATCCCTTTAAAATGTCATAGTGTAGTGTAATACAAAGGGAAGATGGGAACAAATGATAGAAACTATGTAAAACACTGTCCTGAAAGCCTCCTGTGTTTCAGGGTCCATTGTGTCCTCCTTGTATAAACGGGGGCGGAGGAGAGGAGGGTCCTTGAAATGCAGAGCCCATTCAAGTTTTAAGATCCTTCCCTCGTTCCCTCTCTCCTAATAATCAAATGTTTCCAAATCTTGTGACATTTCCAAGAAAGTATTGTAATTTCCAGATGCAAACATGTAAGCAGTTGTTGCTGCTATGAAATCCTGTAGATTTTGTATGCTGGTGTTGTAAAAGTGTTTCTGATATACAGTCAGACATGCTAAACTTGCATATGTTATTGCATATAAGTTAACTTAGACAGTATTTGCAAACCTGTGAATTTCTTCCTCTGCTTTTCTTTTTTATATTCAGTCCATCACTTTCTTTCTCATTTTTCTCTCCCTCCCAGCATCCTATCCTCTTTCTCCTCCTCCGCTCCCTGATGGCAGTATCCTACATACAAGCTGTGGTGTTCTGCTTATTTCCATGATTTTCTTTGCTGGAAGTGGTAAATGCTTGGGTTACTGGAGAATTGTTAAAGGCCATAATCACATTTGACACTGTGGTGGGGTTTTTTTCTTTTACAACAGTGTGGCAACATCATTTTCAATGGGGTGGTCATGCTAGATGTTACATATTTTGTGCTCTGGACTTAACATATTTTAGCTTCATCCATGTGTTGGACAACAAAGCATTAACTGTGCCCTGAGAGGAGTACGTAGCCTTTTACAGCTTGTAAATTGACCCAACAAAGCCATCACATATTATCACCTTTTGAAGTTGTTATATCTAACACATTAGCGAGTAATTGCCTATATACACACCCAGTTGATACAGCTGGTCACTGACTTTCATCAGCTCCTGTGAAAAATGTCTGGCTTTAGCAGCTAGATGTTTCTTTTTCTTTACCATCTATGCACTAAAGAATTAACACTATAGCACTGTACCCATTGGTGGAAATGGCCACCATACTTTGGTGGGGATCTAGGGGGGACCCTGTGAAAGTTTAGAGTGTGTAGGATAATACCTTCTTCTTCGTGTAATAAGTACCACTTTCTATTTTGTTTATCATTAGTCACTTTCTTTCTGTATTGTCTGAGTTGTAAAACTGTGAAGCCTTAGCTCGTGGTATATTTTGCCTTCTTGCTTTGAGTATATTGCAATTTTTGCTGTATCCTGTCATTATATACTACTATAACAATCCAATGTCTCCACAGGGATCAATAGGGTTTAGCTGTATCCTATAATGATGACAAATTCAGCCAGCAAATTGTACTAAATTGTTTGTCTGAGTACCCATTTTATGGATTTTATAGGCAACGTAATGAAATGTGACAGAAATGGATGAGGCTACACAGCTGGATCGGAGTATCCCACAGAATTACACATCACACATTACAAGTGAAAGCAAAGACTCATGTGTAATGTATTAGATTTCAAAAGTGGCCTAATAAAGAGGTCTAACTGTGGAGAGCACTGGCCTGAGACAGTGAGGTGATGAGAAATGAGTGTGTGTGTTCATGATTAGGTCTGACGTGACAAGGAAATATATGAGTGCAAACTAAGACACAAAGTTAATGTGAAAACAAGTGATTACAGTCAACAGAAGTCTATTCCATCTGTCTAAGTCATTCATCTCTGTATCCAACATCAATTCAATCATCTATTCATCCCTGGTTTTCAACAGGTCTTCAGCAGATCTATTATTATTTCTATAGTTCAGCTGCACATTTACTTACATTTATTACTAAGCACCTGCATCCCAAAATCCTTGAGAAGGTTGTCAGTCAGCTTATATGACGACACTCTTGTGCCCATAATGCAATCTATATCTGGGTATCTAACCTGGGTCTGGAAAAATGCATGTTACACTATTTACTATCAGCCCGTTCTCATCTCAGGGCGTCATATACCAACGATTTGAAAGAGAGTGACAAAGCGTAAGTATTTTACTCGAAAGGTACCCTTTAGCGTTTTATGTAGACCCACCCAGTGCGTCTCCATGAGACGCTTCCGGAAGCTTCTGTATGAGACGCTCCGGGGCGTCCGGTTCAGACCGGAAGTAACCCTAACCCTAACCCCTACATTTGTGATAAAGGTGTTGACAGCCCCCCCGAAGCCCCTACCCTAACCACAGCCATCCGAAATGTTAGTGCCTAAACCCAAGTGTTACGACTGTGGTCGTAAGTTCTGCTTTATATAGTGTTATTGCCATCTGTTTTGTTTATGTAAATAGGTCTGTGCCACAGCCTCAGAGGGATTGGTGGAGTCCGTCTCGGCTCGGTGGGGGATTGGTGGCAGCGGCTCCAGCCTGTAAGGAGATGACTGGTTGCTTCCTGAGGGCTCCTTACTTAAGCGGAAAAGAAGATGGCGGTGGCTGCGCGCGTGTGGGCACCTGGGCATCCTCCTCCTCTCCCAACCGGCCACAGTTTTCTCTTGTATAAGTAGGGGTGGGCCGCCAGTTCTGTTTCCTTCTGGTTTTCTCTTGTTTACTCTAGGTAGGGAGGTTAGTTGCTTGTCGTTTATTTTGTTTGTTTGATAGGTTAGTCCTGATTTCTAGTTAGGGGTGTTTTGTGTGTTATGTTGGCCTGGGCCCACCCTGAAGTAACTTAGTTAATCCTTAGTTGTTTTGCATCTGTTCTAAATAAATTTATTACCTTTTATCCTTTGATAATCTGAGTTGTGTTCATGTGGCTTCTTGGGACTTGGGGAGGATGGATTAGTTTCATGTTGCGTCATGTGATCCTTAGACCGGGCATAACACAAGTCACTGAATGTATGCATGTCGACCGGGTAACCCTACAGCTGCGCACATCGGCCGTGCTAACAGGTAGGGTTAGCCTCCCTTGTGTTGCTGCAACGTAGGAAACGGGGGCGTTTCATATGGACGCGGAAGGGTACCTTTAGCGCAAAAGCCTTACGCTTTGTCACTCCGGATGAAAGCGTCAGATATAACACATTGAGATGAGGACGTGTTGTTACTATCACTATCATTGTCTTTAAAGAAGTGATATTATGCTCACTTTCAGATTCAAAATCTGATTGGTAGGGGTTGTACCAAAACAGGTTTACATGGTTTAATTTAAAAAAAAAAACCCACCATATTGTTTCATACTGCACATTGCTGCAGCACCTCTTTTCACCCTGTGTTCAATGTTTTGTTTTAACCGAGCTCTGTCTCTACATCACAGTAACAACTTTATGTCCACTGACTGCCTGGAGGGTAGCTAGTGTTTGGAAGGGAGAGGAGAGGTGTATTTCCCTTCATCCCTGTGACATCACAGGGATGAAGGGAAATGGCTGGACTACAAACGAGCTGTTTTCAGGCAGTTCAGAGCAGAGTTTTCTGAGGGAGATAGGAACTCCTTTGACACTATCACTTATGACATGCACAAAAAAGGTATATACAGTAACCAATAAAGGAGAGGGAAAAAGCCAAAAAGCATAATAATACCTCTTTAATGTAGACTGAGTCTGTTTCCCTACATGCTACTCCCTGCTAAGCGCTTCAACTACACTCTCTCCTGCTCTGTTGTGTAAAGAAAAACTATTTAATTCATATGATATCGTATTGAATTAAAATTATATCAGCCTCAATGTGCATCAGCCTGCTGGGAAAATCACTTTTATGCCACATTACCAGTCCAGGGCTGAACCACCTTAAGTAACATTAGCCTAGTTAGTGAGGCTATAGATTTCATCCCCCTTCACATAGAAGCAACTAATAACTTGCATCTACCAAAACACAATCCCTGTCAGGCTTCCCACCATCAACTCCATCCCAATTCAGGCAAGCCACCGGCGTGGGAGCTGTAGACTGATCCCAGGTCTCTGTGATGGCCGTGTTTCTGTATATGGAAATTACATTAAGATGGCCAGTTAATGGTTTTACTGATGTGGCCTGACAGGACATGAATACAGATTAAAAATAGCATGGTGTTTTTGTTGCCTGCACCAAACTGCTTTAGCACAACAAGCCATTTAACTTGACTGTTATCTCACAGCAGGAGTTTGTGCATTTTATTGAGACAGAAAGGGAGACATAAATGTTACTTTGACAGATTAGCAATGCCATCAAGCTGTAAAATATGTGTCTGATGTTTATGACTGGTATAACACAAACTGCCAATTTACAATACATTTGTTGCACAAAGTCAGAAAATACCAAAAGGGAACCGCATTAAGCACTAAATTTACCTCGTTTATGAAGTACATTTAGTGCTGTAGCTTTGCTTTGAGTCCTAGCTGAAATGAGATTTGCATTTACAGTATATACTTTTGGTTGTCAGTAGAGGTTAACAGCTTCTAATTAGGGACAGAGCACGAAACATGCGTTGAAATGCAACGATTTCTCCTTCTTTTTCCTCTCCCAAAAGAGTCTCGGTTTTGACGACCTGACGGTCCTCGGAAACTCACATAATTTTGCACCTGTCAGAAGTGCCAGAAATTTACATCTTATATTGGTCTGTGGAAGACTGCTCCACCAAGTCTTGAACAGATGCAAGATGTATTTATTCCATATGTACCCAAATCTGAATATGCTATGTTGGAAAGCACAAATAATGTGATGGAAACAGATGTTTTGTCTACTTGAAGTTGGTTGTTATTATTCAGGGGGAAAAGTCAGCTCAAGAATGTGAGAAACTGTGTGAGAATGGAACTACCGAAAGGTGTTAAAAATTAAAAAGAGAAGAGGCTGCCTGTGTGTATGTCTGTCTCTCTCTGTCTGTCAGGCCTAGGGATTTGTGAACACTATCTACTAGCTACAATGCACAAAAATGCGCTAAAACTAATGAAGTCATTGTGATTTTTTTGTGTATTTTTTTAGCATTATTCTTTCTTTCATTTTCTTTTTCTGTCTCTTTTTTCCTTTATGGTAATTGTGTGATACATATATTGAAATTCAGGCGCACTACCTGAAACATTGCTCAAAAATACATAAAAAATTAAAAATCTAACATACACACATGCAGCTCACACATACACAACTGTTAATATGTGCATTGTAAAAAATAAAACATTTTTAAAAATATGTATTACACAGGTTAAAATAATAAATAGATAGTGGTGATATGAAATCACACACTTATGGACACAAGTGTGTGATTTCAGTTCAGGGTTCAGTGTTTTAATGGCTTTTGGGTAAGAACTGAGTCTTGTCGTCCTTGTTCTGATGGACCTGTATCCCTTCCCTGAGGGGGGAAGTTCAAACGGTTCATGTGCTGGGTGATTCTTTTACAACATCGGGAGGTGTAAAGGACTTCCATAATTGGCAAGTTTGTTGGTGATTTTCTCTGCATTTTTATGACGTTTTGTCAGTTTACCGGAAGTCAGGACACTGTCAATACGGCAACGGTAGGAAGACACCAGAAGCTGTTGTGACAGGTTAACCTTCCTTTTAACCAGTGAGCTTGTGTATGTTGTCCATGTGAGGTCCTCTGTGATGTGTGTACCCAGGAACCTAAAACTGGAGACTCTCTCCTCTCTGACACTGTTTATGTACGGTGGTTAACCAGATTCTTCCTGAAATCAATGAGCAGTTATTATTTTGTTTTTTGGTGTTAAGTGTTAAGTTATTCTCTATGTACCAGTATGTCGGTCTCTGTACCTCCTCCCTGTACGCAGAGTCGTCTCCATTAGTGATCAGCTCTTCCACTTTTTTGCTAGTGTCATTGCTATTGTGAGCTGTTGAATCGAAGAAATGCCTCAACACAGCAGCGTATTGGTCATCTGGCACAGGGGGCAGACCATTTGATTTGGGATACACCGATCATATTCAGAAGCATTTACTTCAGTGGGGGGGCCCAGGTATATTAATGGCTGACCAAGTCTATTTGTTGACTCATTTTAGCATTTTGGAGAGAAATACAGAGAGATGCTATTTATTACGTTATAAGACAAAATTAAATGGTTTTAAAGGTTGATGGTGCATAGGACAGGGTTTTATCGTTTGTACAAGTTCAGTATAGTTAGAAGAAGAAGAAGAAGAAGAAGAAGAAGAAGAAGAAGAAGAAGAATTTGGCCCAGTCTGCAATGGCCCGCCTCGTCCCAAGATGGGCTGACCACTCCAATCAGAGGTTACTCAAATTGGGACATTCAGTCAAAATTAGTGGTAGGAAGAAACCAGTTACACACAAATTTACTTGGGTTTTATAATTAACTCTGCAGTAGAAAATGACAGTAACAGCGGATATACAGCATGGACAGACGGCAACATACTCAGATGGAGAACCATTGTTTTACTGTATATGTAAATTAAATGTGTGCTCTTTAAAAGCTAGTAAGCGTTGTTTGCCACATCCATTAAATATTATAAATATGTTACACACAGTATTGCTTATTCACACTCTGTACACAAATGTAAGTAGTGAATGCATGTGTTCGTGAGCGGGGATGCGTGGTAATGTGGGCTGGGGTGGCTACAGTGCCAGGGCTGAATTTTTGACCCTGTCCGCCCCTGGCTCAACACACATCCTTGTGGAGCTTCTGTGCTGAATGACCGACTGGAAGAGCATTGGGGGCCCATCCTGACTGACTGTGGCCAGTTTGTTAAAAAATACTGTATCCACATCTAAGTATAGCCTCACAGCCGCTCGCATCGTTGTTGACTCTGGGGCTTGTTTTATGGTTATTGTTTCAGCTGAGACTGTGCTGTGACAGAAATAATACTCCTCTTCTTTAATTCTTGCTTCCCATTCAGAGTAGAATTGCACACAGTAATGCTGCCTTTCTTTTTTGTCAACATTTCTGAAGACACAATCATGTTGTCAGACCTGTGTTTACTGTCATGAGGTCCTGTGAATTGACAGCTGGCCAATAAACAATGATGTACTGTGTTTAGAAAAGGGAAGTCATTTTTCTAGTGACATCCTGAAGCAAAGACTTATTTTCTGCTGTTTCCCCAGATGTAGAGGGAAAAGTAGAGAGAAGGAAAGAGCGATAAGACGTCATGTGTTATTAAGTGTCAGTGAAAAGACAAAAGCAGAGGCAAGAAAGAGGATGAATGAGTTATCTTTTAGCAGCTCACTTTTAAAATATATTAAAATTTTCTATATTTTTGGAATTTGCCAATATGAAAAAAGCTCAGTACAAGCAGCAGAATTCACAAAAGTCAGTTTTCCACAGTATTGCCAGAAATATTGAAATGTCACATTTCATACTCATAACCTGTTTCATTACAGTTTAATCAGTAATGCCATTCATTTACCTTAAATTAAAGTTATAATCCAGCCAAACAAACTGTGAGTTGAGAGGATTCATTGCATAGCCTTTTAAAAATAGGACTAAACACAAGCTTCTCTATGTTTTCTGTCAACATAATGCATCATGTCCAGAATATGGATGTATTAGGTAATGAAATTGTTGTTTTAAAACAAATCCTCGACGACAATGCTAGGACTAGGTTTTTAGATATTATTTATTATATGAATAACTTTCGTCCACCCAATTCTTGCTCAGTTCATGATCTAGTGTTAGATTTTAATAATAAATTCAGGTCTTCTTTTGACACCCCCGCTCCTCCAAGAATTAAAAAAGACAAGTAGCCCACAAATTACCAAGAAAAACTGCTCCAGGGCAGAGAGACCGTGGATGAAAAGTAAATTAAATATCCAGTTTGACGTTTCAAAGTTCCACATGAGAATTTACAATGGAAAAGAAAGAAAGTCAAGCCTGCTCCATGATCATCACGCTTTTAAATGATCAAGCCTTAGTTCTCAAAAGTCTTTGTTTAAAAAAAAAAGAAAGAAAAAAACAGACACCATTAGATCCAGTAATAGATATGTTGCTTCACTTGATAATAATAAGTTACATCCTAATATACAGTACACTGTCAGATGCCATAGGCCTATACAAATAATCTAATTGTATCACACAAAGAACTTGTCTCTGTACTTGTCTTTTTAGATCTTAGTGCTGCATTTAACACCACAGATAATATCCTATTAGAGTGGTTCATTCAATGCCAATAAAATGTTCCAGTCTCTCTAAGTCCTATTTATCAGTTTGATCACAGTTTGTACATGTTAAGGATGAATCCTCCATGCACGCTAGGGCTGGACCATATGGCCAAAAATGTTATCGCGATAAAAAATTTCATATCTTTTGATATCGATAATTATCACGATAAGTATCAAATCGTTATTTCTTTTGAGTTTAAAGGATGATTTTTGCTCCTCAGTGAAAGTTGAAGAAACTTGATGGTTAATTGCGATTTTTTTTAAACTCTTCTTTATTGTCAGAACATGACAAACATTTGATTCCAGACAGTGCATAACTTCACAAATCTGAGGGAGAACATTCAAAACAATTATGATAAAACCTTTTACAACAAATATGCATGAGTAAAATTAAGTAAAAGCTTTTTTTTCTGTCCTTTATCCTCAACAAAATAAACATCTTAATAAAAAAAAAGTCCTAATTTGTGTGATTCAAGTGAATCAAATCAAACATTTATTGAATAATTATTGAACATTTGTTATATTGATATTGAGAAAAATTATATTGCGATAATTATTTTTATTATTTTATTGTTCATCCCTAATGCACACCAAAGTTAGTCATGGAGTTCCACAAGGCTCTGTTCTGGGACCTATCCTACTCACCTTATGTACGCTTCCTTTGGGCAATATTATAAGGAAACACTTCATAAACTTTAAATGTCATGCAGATGATACTTATATCTGTCGATCAAGCCAGATGAAACTCATCACTTAGCTAGACTTCAAGTGTGCCTTCAGGATGTAAAAACCTGGATGACTTGCAATTTTCTTAAGTTATTGTACTAGGCCCCAAATAGCACCAAGACTCTTGATCTAAAGATAAAATATTTTATTAAAGATAAATATTTTGGAATTGTCTTTGATCAAGGCGTGTCCTTTAACTCTCACATTAAGCAAATTTCATGTGCCGACTTTTTTCACCTACATAAAATTGGAAAAATCAGGAACATCCTGTCTAAAAAAGATGCAGAAAAACTAGTCCTTCTAGGCTGCATTACTGCAATTCTTTATAATCAAGCTCCTCAAATAAGTTTATTATCAGCTGATCCAGAAGCATTGGCTTCATGTAAAATCCAGAATAGAATTTAAAATCCTTCTGCTCACCTGAAAAGTTCTTAATGGTCAGGCACCATCTTATCTTAAAGAGCTCATAGTACCTTACTACCCCACCAGAGCACTGCACTCCCAGAACACAGGGTTCTTGTGGTTCCTAGAGTCTCCAAAAGTAGAATGGGAGCCAGAGCGTTCAGCTATGAAGCTCCCCCTCTGTGGAACCAGGTTCCAGTTTGGGTTCAGGAGACACTGTCTCTACATTTAAGACTTTCCTCTTTGATAATGCTTATAGTTTTATTTTTTGACAAACAACAGCCGGGTTAGGAGCCAGGTTACCATTGTGCCTGAAAGATCAACATCAAAAACTGTACTCTGCAACCATATCTAACAGCTAACACAAACATATTAATTTTAAATCCCATTTCATCCAGTCTTCATTCTCTTCATTGCCTTCTTTTTAAATCACATTTCAGTTTGTTTACAAATCAAGCAAACAAGACACATCATGTTAATTTGTGAGCTTTAGAAACTCCGGTAGGTTTGTTTTTCAGCATTGAACAGAGTCTGGTTAGCTGTTTGCTTCTACTTCTAGTCTCTATGCTGGGCTACTCTAACCATAGCATGACTTCAGCTCTCTACCTAACACATATACATAAGATTAATATTAATTATTCTCACTCTAGAAAAGAAGTGTATTTCCTAAAATCAAAGCTAATCCATGATCAATACTAATTAATATTTGTATTAGCTCAAGCAGTTAGAAACATATTTCATCTACACGTTTTACTTTAACATTAACGTTACTTTGCTTTTACTTCAGCTCCTTTTCAGTTTTTTAGTCTTTCTATGGAGATAATTCAAAGCTCAGGTTTCCTTCAGTGTGCTGCTATTGTCCCGCTACCTCTGCTTCTACATAGCCTTGGATTTGGCACCACTGTTCTTTACAAACAATACATTGATAGAGGCGAAGAGATGGATAAAATGTTTGGGATAAAGTAGTGAGACACTTTTTTCTTTTTCTTGGATAAATCTAAAGGGTGATACATGTCAGTGCTGGCTAAACATGATAGCTGATCAACTTTTGTGACAGTAACATGACACAAGAACGTGTCTGTAGACACCTTACATCAATTACTCGCTATCAGATAAAGACAATATTATTTTTGTGCCTCTTTTGAATTTATTTTTTAAACTAACTTGTAGATTTATGAAATGTCCATATGGACAGTAGGATGAAAAAGTTTTGTAGCACTTTATAATAACTACACACAGTTATAAATGTTTTATTCTTTATTATCTACACACTATGAAACTGTTGTGAAGTATTAGTACATTTTTAATTCTTCATTTATAAACCATTGTTCTTATGTTAATACACATCAGTAATTCATTTATAAACAGTTATACAGTTTACTTGGGAAAGTATCAAAAAACAGGCAGTTTTGTAATAATTTTGTTAAACTTTCCAAATTATCTCATGAACCATTAACAACTCATATATAAATGGTTTGTCATTAAAATAATACTTCATTGATAAATAGTGAACCGATCATATATAAAGTATGAAAACACAATTACTAAGCACGTTATAGGAGAGCTTATAATAAAGAATACAACATGTATAACTATGTCTATTAATGACTTACTAATGTGTATTAACGTAAGCACAATGCTTTATAAGTGTTGAATTCGGTTTTTACTAAAACTTAACTAATGTTTTATAGTGTGTAGTTATTATAAAGTGCTACCGAAAGTCGTGTAAGATGAGTATAAACATCAGAACAACAGCTAGTTGTTGTTGCTCCAACTGTTTTCACTCATAGGTTTTTTTTTTAATTGATTTTTTTAGCCACTTCATCAATAACATTTTTTAAAAATAATATTTTAAGTTATAATTTTATATTAAACAATACAACCGTTTTTATATGAGAAACTTGTCAAGTGGATTTCATACTGTGATATGCCTGTTAGAAACAGGCGCCCCCGGTACCGGGGGCAATGGGGCTTAAGCGTTGTCCAAAAATCCCCAAAAATATTTTGTCCGCCATTTAACTCCGAAATGTGCCGAAGTTGTTGCTTCGGGTCTAGTCGGGCGCCATATTGATTATTGCGCAACAGCGGCCAGCTGCCGGCCTGCTCTCGTCTGTTTCTGCAGAGAGGAAACATAACGCTTGAGAACACACGGTGTTTTTTGGCATTTTGTGGCCGATCCGTTGGAGATATATATATAGACATGCAGGGTATCAAATGAAAGGTCTGCTCAAGCCGGATCGATTGATACCACCCCCATTACTGTGGGATGTCCGTTCTCAATCTACAGGCCTGTAAAGCCTGGGACTGGTTGTAGTGACAGGAATGTTGATAATTACTCCTGTTTTTATCAATATTTCAGGGTTTTTTCATTTGGATCTTAGTTGTATGGACAGAAAAAGTGTTTTAAAGATATCTATCAATAAAAGTCAGCATTTTAACAATAAATATTGCCAAAATCTGGAAATTCGCCTGGCATATTTGATAATTTTGTATGATAACTGTTGTATTTTAGTTTATTTTCATTTGATTTACAGTTACAATTGCATTCTATGTGTATTAGAAGATATCCAGTTGCACTAAAAGCTTGCTCAGGATGGTTTTGATGGTTTATTGCATTAAAATATAGCTTTTTTTTTCAGGCGAGGATAAAAATATCAGATTTTTTCTTTATTGCATGTCCATTTAGTCAGTAAAAGTAAAATAAATATATTAATACACAATAGATTTATATTCCTTAGCTTATGACTTTTCAAAGGAGACCAGAATTATGCATTTAGGCCAAATGGTTGAGGAGTTATTCCTGATTCATTTTGGGTATGTAATTTTAGGCGTTTTTTATGGAAAAAGGTGCCTGTTGAGAACAGGTTTAATGAAGTCACTGCAATCTGTTTGCTTTACTGTGCTCATGCTATCTAATGTTTAATTCTAATTATAACATGACCATGACTTTGCACAATTGTTAGATTTCACAATCAAGGAAATTTTAAGCCAATGTAAAAATGGTGCAATACATACAATACGAATTAGGTGCATTTCCATCAGCAAGATTGAGGCAAACAAACTGTCTACCTGAACGTGAGATTCCAAATTCAGGAAAAAAATACGGAAACAAGAGCTTGGCTATCTAGACCTTAGTTACTGTTGTCAGACAAACTGTCGAACCTGTCTTTTGCTGCACTATCTGGACAAATATTGGCATTATTTTTTTTGGAAAAATGATGCATTATGTATTTGAAGTTTGTATTCACGCTGTCAAACTAACATTAAAAGAGAACATAAAAGCTAAAACCTAACGAGTAAAAGTAACCCACGACATCACCTGACGATTGAGACAAAGGGCACTCAACACTGTTCCTGTACAGCTGGGTAATTCTCTGTTCACTATTACAATCATTAAAAAGCAGAACTGTAGGTTTATATAACGTTACATTCAGAAGTTTGGCAGCATTAGCTAACTAACATTGCATTAGGAACAATCCACAGTCTACAGTTTTCTGGATTTGTTTTAGGTTTTGGAAAAGGTACTTCAACCCCTCTAGGTATCGACTGTAACTATTACAAATGCCTCAGGGATAGTGTTTGACCATATCTTTAAAAAAGTAAGCAAAGAATGCTGGAAAACGACACCTTTTGCATACAAGTCAATGGAGCACTGCAATGAAAGTGTCGGAGCACAGTAAGAGCAAGTCCTAAACTGCACTGTGATTGGCCAGCTTGCGTATTCAGGGCGAGGCTTAGCAAAGGGTGAATTATACCAACAGCTTAACAGTCGTGTTATATAGTATTTGCTATTTATTTGACGGGTTTCCATCACCTATTTGTCACAGAAACTCTATCAACAAATGTGGAAAAGACACCTCAAGTAAGTGTCCTTTTCAGCAATGTGATGGACTTCTTTTTTTTTTTTGTCGCTTCCATCAAGCTTTTATACCTAAGCATAAAAATTATTGGATAGTAACATGGGCTTTAACTTCATAAAAATCAAGAGGCCTTCTATAATAACTATCTTGAACCATGTTTAGTTTCTTCAGGTAGGCCTACACAATAATTTTAGAACAAGTTTTCAAAATAATTTAACAGAGATGCCAGAATGAGAGGTTTATATTAGAGACATGCCTTTAAATCAAATTTCCTGTATTTGATTTGAAACATAGTTGGTCATATTTAAGTATGAAGTCTCCATGTTTTCTGATCTGCTCCTGTTTTTAGTTACTGCATTGTGCTAGTATACAAGCTCAACACTTCCTGTATCTGGTTAAAATAAAAAGCATATTATACAGCAGACAAAAGGAATTTATCCACCCTTGTTTTTTCTCCCAGCCTGTAGTTGGGACAGACTTCTATTTGAGAACATATGGTATTAGTATACCATAACAGTGTCATGAAATGAACAGAAAAAGACAATGAAATCATTAATTGTAATTATTTGCATTATTAATTATTAATTAATGATGATAAAATGTCACGATTGTGACAGCCTTATGCATGACAGCTCTAGTTGAATCAACCAACCAGATTTGGGCACGATTCCCATCAGCCAATCATATAGTCGCTGTTCAACTTTAAATCAGCTGATTGGGTAACACCTCTCACACACACACCAAACAGGAGATAACATACCTTGAAGCCCATTGCACAATGTTGCACCATTTCGAGGAAACATGTTGTTCAATCAGAAAACCTTGCAAAATCGGTGCAAAACATTTTGAGACTGAACTCGCCCCTGCTCTCCTCTCTGCTGCTGTCAGCTGTCAGTTCACTGTGAAATCAATGCAAATTTCAACGTTCACATTTTTCTCAGTTTCTCAGTCTCGTCAGGCTCATCAACATCTGTCCTCACCACTAAAGGTTTGCATCCGTCTTCTCACCCGGGTTCAGTGTTTCTATACACCTTCCTCATGTATTTCAGGCCAGGCTGTTATCACAGTTTAAGTGTAGAGGCACTTGATTCAATTACCGTAAATTCTATAATAGCCTTCTTTAGTTCATCTACATATTTTAAATATTCTCCCATTTCCTCAGCAAGTTCTTGTCATTTCCTTTTAGCTGGTGCACAAATTCTGTTCTTCCTGTATCAGCTAAATTTAACCAAACAGAATTTAGATGAGCAATCCATTTACATTTACTCATTTGGCAAACGCTTTTATCTAAAGTGACTTATATTTGAGGAACAACATACAAGCATCAACAAAGCATCAAATACAGCACGAGATCTACAATCAAGACCTACGAAGTGTTGAATAGCAGTTATTCTGATGTCAAATTTATCAATTAAGTGATAGAAGCACTTTATGCCAGATTGGCATGGGCATTTACGACTCGCACAGGACTTTAACCACCATTGTTTTCCCCCAGCCAGTTTGGTTCTGGCCTTCATTTAAGACCCGGCTTCTGTTTTACCACTGGCTCCACCTGAGAAATGGGTAGTCAAGAAAAACGCCTAGATCCCCTATGTCACTCGGTTCCTCCTAGCTATCTGTGTCATAACAAACCTAGCAACTCATCATCAACTAGTGGAGGTCAGTGTGGACCTCGTGAGCAGTAGTTATAGCGGTAGGAGAGAGAACCATAGCGGGCAGTGCGTAGTCTCTTGAGACGCAAACAAGTCCACGTCTATGGGGACGAACTCTCCGCACAAGAGCTCCACTACCTCGGGGTGGAGTCTCCATTCTCCGGGCCTCAGCCCCTGCCTCGACAGCAGGTCTGGTCCCTGGGGGTAGTTATGGTCATTTGACCTCACTCAGTACTCTGGGTTATTGCTGACCTCATCACTAACAACAAATCACAAGCGTAGTTGCAACAGTTGGCATAACCTTCTCTATGATGAGCTGGTGTATTCTTGTTACAGATGCGGGTTTTGGGGGGAACTTTGGCATGTCTCCATCCTCAAATATCTAATGTAGGTGCTTGCACCATAAATGTGGCTGCAAAAATAACAAAACTGAATAATGTGGGACCAACAGAAAACAATTTGAAGCCATTTGAAGGCATTTCCAATAAGACATAATTTACCAGCATATGATTACTGCAAAAGTTTGACATAACAAAAGCCTTCTCCTGCCTAATCGGCTTTTATATATTACAGCTCAAACTGCCAGCCATACAAATAGAAGCATAACCTTAAAAAGTGTTACAAACACTCGAAGCTTTCTGTAAACTTCCAGTGCTTAAGTAAAGGTGTAAACCTAAACGCACACTCAGTTCGGGTAGAGTAAGCTAACTTGACCAGCAGTAGATGTTATAAACATTTAACATCAATTTTGATTTCATGGCAATGGGATATTTTATTGGTAGGTAGGTAGATTTATTTTCTCAACATACAACAGGTCATAGAGTAACATTGAGTTTGGAACTCCTCTCTGCTACAGCAGTGCTGAGGATGAATTAGAGTTTAAAAGTCTGATATCTTAAAATTGTATGTTGCTCTAAAAATCCACTGAACAGACAAGGCAACTTTGATACTCTCTTGTCTTTATTTGGGTATTTGGCATTGAAGTGATCCAAAAGTAACTAAAAGTAATCAGGTTACATTACTTTTACTTTGTGGTACTTTGTGGTACGTTACCGATTAGATTTTTTTAACAAGTAATTAGTAATTGTACTGGATTACATTTTTAAAGTAATCTTCCCAACCCTGCCTGAGACCCAGATCATGTCGTCACGTTGTCAGGGGGTTAGCATAAAAGCCCCTTAAAGTATATTTGCTTCTTGACATCTAATTAGCAATGTGTGTTAAGACTCCAATTAGATGGTAATTTGTGTCTTAGAAACAAAGTACTGAAAGCCAGACACTGTAGCATCTGGTCACTGAGTCGTTACACTGAATATACATTATGTTTTGTACCGATTAATTGCCATGGTATTTACGCAATCCATTAGAATGCAGCACAATTCCCAGCAGTATGTCGGTTGGTGTTTGTCAGCCGCCAGTCTGGTCTAATGAGAGTCTAGCTTCAGTAGAGAAAAGCTGATCTCACAAGCCAAGCGTGTAGGAGTCATTTTAAAGAGGCTGCAATAGTCTATTAATTGTCAAGCTGCAGACACTGAGTCTCTATGTCTTGACCCAACCTCACCTCTCTGTCCATCCCTCATCTCTTTTTTCTTCATCCTCCCTTCTCTCATTAGGCTGAGGAGAGGCGTCAGGAGTTGCTTAGGTTGAGAGTAGGCGGCAGCGCTCAGGGCAATAATGAGAAAACTGTTAAGATTCTACTATTCTCTCCAATACTGTGATTAAGAGGATAGAGCATCACTCATCACATCTCCCATTGACAGCAGCTCTTTCACCTTCCTATTACTTCATCAGCTCTGTCATGAGGCGAGGGAAAGGAAATAAAGACATCATTGCCAAGCCGCGGAGCAAATATTGACTTCTATCCCCACTGCCAAGCAAACCAGCTTAATGAGATTTGAGCAGATTCAATTAAATGTTTCATGTTAATGTGCTTCTCCACCACTGTTCAACAAATGATCTGACATAAATTGAATGTGTTGAGGTTATGACAACGCTGTCATATTGATGGAAAAACAGAAGGGGTATTAAAAGAAAAAAATGCCTTGATTTCACAGAGGATTCAGGCGATACTGAAATATCTCTCTTGCATTGTGTGATTGGAGCAAGCATTAGTTATCTTCGCTCAATATTTTTTATACATCTTACTAGTGTGATAGCTTGCACAGCACTCACGCTATTATCGTCTCTCTGTATTTATTATTATTGTGTTATTGCTACAAACTCTCACACAATACTAAAAATAAAGATTAGGAGAACGTCTCGGGTTATGTATGTAACCCTGGTTCCCCGAGAACGGGAACGAGACACTGCGTCGGTTATGACACTATGGGAAACGCCTCTAGGCATAGCAGGGCTGAATCTGAATGAAAACTACTCCAATCCTGTTGGTTTTAGTTGAACGGTAGTGTGACGGCATAACCGGAGGTGTATATAAGCACACCGGCACACAATACTCATTAGCTTTAACTATGAAGTAGGTGCTCCAGGCGGGATGAGATGCAGAGAACCGACGCAGTGTCTCGTTCCCCTTTTCGGGGAACCAGGGTTACATACATGACCCGAGACATTCCCCTTCGAGGGAACTCGAACTGCGTCGGTTACGACACTATGGGAACGAGATACCCACTAAACCGCGTCAAAAAACCCAGTCTGCAGCAACCAGTGGGCACGACTAGGAGGAGAGCGCACGAGTGTCGGGTGCAGAAGGAAGGTCAAGACTGTAGAAACGGACAAACGTGTGCGGTCGATCCAGTTGCTAATAGTGTGTCTGGAAGCGGGGAGCCCAGCTTTGGGAGACCTGAAATACACGAGCAGCTGGTCAGCCTTCCTCCACTGGGAGGACTTCAGAGTATAGATACTCTGAGCTCTGACCGGGCAGAGCAAATGAAGTCTCCCATCCTCCGCCGTCAGGTGAGGTGGAGGATGAAACGCCTGTAGCACTGTGGACCCTGCCATAAGGGATGGCACCTTAGGGACGTAACCTGGACGAGGGTGCAGGATAGCTCTAACATTCCCCGGTGCAAACTCCAGGCTTTGGGGAGACACCGAAAGCGCTTGGAGATCCCCCACCCTCCTCAGAGAGGTGATAGCAAGGAGAAAAGCCATCTTGAAGGTCAAGTGCTTGGCCTCAGCCGACTCCAGGGGTTCGAAGGGGGCCTCAGCCAACGCCCCAAGAACCACTGCCAGATCCCAGGTGGGAATCCTGGAACGAGTTGCAGGCCTCATCCTCCTGGCTCCACGGAGGAAACCTATGACCAAAGGAAGCTTCCCCAAGGACCCCTCCCTCAGAGGGGTGTGGAAGGACGAAATAGCCGCCATGTACACCTTGAGGGTGGATGGGGAAAGGCCAGCAGAGAAACGGTCTTGGAGAAACTCAAGTACCTGAACCACAGGGCAGGTAACTGGGTCCACAGCCCGCTCTCTACACCAGGTGGAGAAAACACTCCACTTCAGGCCATACATCCTCCGAGTGGATGGGGCCCTGGAGCTAAGTAGCGTCTCGACTGCTCCTGCTGTCAGACCCGCCTCGAGGAACTGCGCCCCCTCAGGGGCCAAACCCACAGGCGCCACACGGCGGGGCAAGGGTGAAAGCCCCGAGCCTGGGACAGCAGGTCTCTCCTCAGAGGGACCTGCCATGGCGGGCCGTCCAGGAGCGACATGATGTCTGAGAACCACACCAGGGTATGATATATTTCTTCAAGTTCAATTTTATGTAAACACTCATAAATGAAAATTGGCTTAAGCTATTAACCAAACTTGTTGCGCATGTTTGGATGCCAGGTCTGAGCTTTGTTGAGCAGTCCTGGGATTTTCTGCCTCTAGCAGGCGCCACAAACATGAAAAGTTTATATCGCCGTATGGGTTAGTACGAAATTCGCTTGTACGATCTGGGGTCACTACTAAGTTGATATATACGATTTGGAATAGATTGATAAAAATGAGCGTGCCCATACATCGTACGGAGCTGAAATTCTTTTAGCACATCCACTTATGTGGGATAAATGTTTGCCTCACTGCAACCTATGGTCAGTTCAGGGGCCTGAGAGATGGGATGAAATGCCGCTGCGGTAAGAATTTTACACTGGTTGGCTAGTATGAGGTGTTTGTATAGCTTTGATCTGTTATCTTGAACATAACCTGCTCTGGAGCAGGTTTGGCATTTAGCATAAGTTACCGTGGCGATATAGCCTGATAAGAAGTAAACCATTCTAACATCAAATTCTCAGACCCCAGAAGTGCGTACCTCTATATAAAAAATGCAATGTCAATAAACATCTGTGGCACCTCCACAAGTCTTTATTCACGTGCTACCAAAATTGAAAGCAATCTCTAGATGGTAGACATCGAGCGTTTCAAGTGGTAAGATCAGTCAAACGGTGAGCCCACAGAGACATTCAATATCTAAGTGCTTTGTACTTTGAGAACACACCTGAAACCAGCAGAATGATGTGTAATTTATAATTACACATCATTTAAGATTAAGTTTTGGTTAAAAATTCCACCCACTACTCAAGTACACACATAAATCTGGGGCGGCAGTAGGTCAGTCTGTGGGGACTTGGCGAACACACTATGTGTCAGCCCCCTCGCTTGCTCGCTCTGACACCTCTCCATACATTAATGTGTACAGGTCCTGCATGTGTGTGTGTGTGCATAATCACAGCAGAGGGATTAATAAAGTTGTCTTCTTCATGACACTCATCTCCTCTAGGTGAATCACCAATACTTCTTGCTGGGACTCTTTTAGAAGCAGCAGAAGTCATTCATTTTTCTTCTTCCTTCCTTCCTGTGTGTCATGGGGCTTATTACTTTTTAAAAAAAAATTGGTTATTAATAGATGAATATTTTACTGTAATCATTTCTGCCTACATGCTTAAGTAATCATGCTCAGCATACTGATCTAATAACAATCGCAATGTTCTCATGTGCCATTACATAACTGCAAAAAGAATGCTATTTATTAAAACAGAAAAAGTGTGTGTGACTTTCTCTTCTCTGTGTGCACTGCAGTCTGGTCACTATCCACACCCACACCGGGCTCTCGTATGTGCCTCTAAAAACAGAGAAGCCTATGTGCAATGATGATTTATGAGCAGTGTGCCAGTAACTTGAGTTTGGCTCGCTGGCCATTAAACGTTATCTGTATCGGTGCCTTTTGTCGTTCAACGTGTTCAACTTTTCATAAAGCCGATGTGCTCGTCACGTTTCGTCAACCGACCAATCACCGCCTGGATGTAGCGAGACATTAAAAGAAGTTTGATGTACTGAAGCAAACTTGCAAATGTTACACAGCATTAACAAATCAGAGACCAATATAGAGCAGTTTGCTTGCACAATGATTTAATGAATAAAAACAACTAACTGAAAGGAAACAGCTGTAACTGGATTTAATATTCAACTAATGGTAAAATAGTATACTATTATATGAAATTATAATGAATATAGTAATTAAAATATTGTTATACTAACAGTATACTATCAACTGAACGTTATTCTCTTTATTTAATGTTATAATATAATTCCTCCTCCAGGTTTTGGATAGAGTCTCTGCAGTGGACAGTTGTGGATTTAGCCAGAGCCTGTGTGCCAATATCTGATTCTTCTAGCCGCCTCCTCCGTAGAGCAACACACTCCCCTTGTTCTGTTTTACATGTGTTCCTCTTGTTATTGTTATGAATAGTTTATCTTTTCGCTTTGTTCCAGTTGAGAAATAACAACAACAAAGTTTTATGTGCTGGAGAATCAGATGATGTCAGGTGAAAACAACAGTCAACATCAGAAATGTTTATTTCACCGGCTAAAGCCAACCAGTTGCTAAGAGTATCTGGTGCAAAATACTACAGTTACTATAGTTACTTAGCTAACGTTACTGCTTCCTACATTACTTCTTCAGCTAACGTGACCCATATTACTAACCTATGTATCCAGTATGTATTATGTCAACATATTGATTTTAGCCTGCAAAAAACAAATGAGGAGCAATTTGTTTTTAAAACCCTATAGTAATGTAAGGCAGGGGCAGCAAGCTACATTAGCACAGATTGGCTAGTTGCTTTGTAACTTTCAATTTAAATTTCTTGTCATTTTTCAGATGCTCTGGTGCCAGTTGCTGTAACTTATGTGGACCACATAATATACAATATTGCCACACAATGGCACAGGACAACAACACTGCCAGGACAACCCATCCACTACAGTAATGTTACTTATTGTTATAAAGTGTGACAACAATCTCATTTATCATATGTTTTATATATTTTGTGTGACAGTGTATCGGGTGAGCCTGTTTATAGTCTCTGTGTGAAAGTGGTTGTGTTTCGGATTATGCTCGTTCATGAGTTCGAGCCGAGCACATACGTGGCTGCAATCTTAAACCCACACTGCTGAAAACTACATATCACTCCTTTAAGTCCAGCATGCATCACATTAAGTCAGCGCTGCAAAGCGCCAGATGAAGACAAAAGCACCTTTTGAAATATGATGTTAATAGCGCCACCATGTGGTTAGTTGTGAAACGTTTTTGACCTTCAACAACCTTAGACAAACAAAATGTTTGCCTTAAAACTTTCATTAAAATACTTACAAAATCAGAAACTTTTACCTATGTCCCCTGTTGCCTAATATATGTTTAGACAATTTACAGAAATTTGATTAATGTGCCATCAACCAGCAGAAGCAGCAATCACTTGCATTTGCTTCTACCTTTTTCTCTGAATAGTGGTCATGTCATATATGTATTTTCATGGTCAGCATGCATTCTTTCTTTTCTGCTGCCCTAAAACGTATTTCAAACTCAATAAGTGATTCAATACATCAATGTTGTGAGAGGAAATGTCCCTTTACAAATTTTATGGAAATTTAATTTTGTCTACATAGCTTCTGGAGAATTGGGTGTGCATATGCTTAAAAGTCAGTGCCAGGCATACCTCAGCATGTATCACTGTGCTGTATGTAGATTACAAGGACAGATAAAGCCACAATGACAGATTACAGGCCATTATAGGAAACTACATTCAGTGATCAGAGAGGTAGAAAACTGCCCCTGCGGCAAAAGTGGAGCATCCTTTCCATTTGCTAATGTGATGCTTCATATACAAGCATACAAGCCTGACGGATGGCTTGAACATGGCAATATGATCTGAAATTAACAGAGGTGAAAGCATCAAATCACATGAGCTACAAAACTACAGTGGTACAGTGACCAGTTATGGAGCACACAATGGCATGCTTCTTCTCTTAAGTCATTTTGAGTGGGTCAAGACCAACTGCCAATTACTTTAAACAGGCTGTCTAAAATAACAATTCCCATCAGTAACCACAATAGCCTTCCATCTATTGCAGGCCAAGAGGACCGGACATGTCTGAGTTTTCCACCAACCTCAGTTAGTTGTAGCATCTTAGTAAGTGTTGCAGTTAGAGGTATTATTATTTTGACTGTTGTTATAGACAAGCAGTGCGATCTATTTTCTTTTTTTGTTGTTTGACAGAACTATTATATAAAAATATTTGAAAATTGCATCAGATTGCTCCTCATCCTAATTAGGTCAACCACATGTGTAGTATCATCAGAAGGCAACAGCTTGGGAGTTTTTTTTGTATTTGAATAAGAGAAGAGAAGTGAAATACACTCTCAAATAATTAAGGGAGAATCACACATCATAAGAAAGAAAAGAAGTGAAGAGGCATATTCATCTCTTTCTTTAGGGGCAAAATCACACAAATAGTAATTTCCTCCCTTGGTCTGGTTACTTGTTTGATGAGAGAAGTATTAAAACTATCCAGTACAGAAGCCCAGCTCTAGTCTGAAACCCCTCACCCCACACCTTATTAAATTCAAATTGGAGGGCACTGTTTCTAAAAATGTACCAGTCATGTCCACTTTACGCAGCAATTGGTCAGTTGTAGCCAGGGTTTCAACTCGTCTCTCCCAACAGTGAAGTACAACACTATGCCTTCCAGGAGAGACTTTATGTGCAACAATATGTTAACATCTCACCCCTCTCTATGATGCCAGGCTTTCCCCCTGCTTACTAGTGTCACCAGAAAAGGTATAATAACTTTTGCCTTTAGACACAGATGGACAGCACTTCATTTAAACTCTCAAGCGTCCCCTGGTCTGACTGGATAATTGGTCAAGAAATCCAGCTACTAGCTAGTCCTAGTATTTGCATTAGTACTAATGCAAACTTCACAGAACCTACCAGAATACCAACACATTTCCAGAATTTACATATTTACCGGTTTAAGTATGTCATCCAGAAATGCTGCAAGGCACAGTTATGTGAAATGACTTGTTTATTGGAATATCCGGAAACAGTTATTTTGAACATCTTTGTAATTAACTTGCATACATGTCATGAACACATCTGTAATGTACCTAATAATTCCTTATTGAACAAGAAAAACATAACGTGTACACAAGTATGGCAGGTAGAGCAGTTCAACGTTGAAGCAGAAAGTGGATCTGTAAACTGTAATGGATGTTTACAACATATAGTTTGTGACTGAAAGAACTAGATTTTCTCAGGAGGATGGCTGGTGTCTCCCTTAGAGATAGGGTGAGGAACTAGGAGCAGAGCCGCTGCCTTTGCATTGAAAGGAGCCAGTTGAGGTGGTTCGGGCATCTGGCAAGGATTTCTCCTGGACGTCTCCCTAGGGAGGTGTTCCAGGCACATCCAGCTGGAAGGAGGCCTCGGGAAAGACCCAGGATAAGGTGGAGTGATTATATCTGGATTTGATGTTCCCCAGTCTCACCTGCTGACTCCAGTCAGTCAGGAAGTTTGTGATCCACTGACAGGTGGATGCTGGCACAGTGAGCTGGGTGTTTGGTTTGGTGCTGAGGATGTCCAGAATGATGGTGTTGAACGCTGAGCTGAAGTCCACAAACAGGATCCTTGTATATGTCCATGACAAGAGTCGAAGTGTTGCAGGATGTAATGCAGTCCCAAGCTAACTGCATCATCCACTGACCTGTTAGCCCTGCAGGCAAAATGCAGGGGGTCCAGCAAGGGGCCTGTAATGTCCTTTAAGAGGGCCAACGTCAGTCTTTCAAAGGACTTCATGACTACATATGTCAGGGCGACAGGCCTGTAGTCATTTAATCCAGAGATGGAGGGTTTTTTGGGACTGGGATGACTGTGGAGCGTTTGAAGCAGGAGGGAACTTCACACAGCTCCAGTGATCTGTTGAAGATCTGTTTGATGATGGGGGCTAGCTGGGCTGCACAGATTTTCAGGCAGGATGGAGACACGCCGTTCAGGCCTGGAGCCTTCCTGATCTTTTGCCTTTGGACGAGCTGGCGCACATTGTCTTCCCAGATCATGAGTACAGGTGAGGGGTCAGAGAGGAGGGGTGACAGTGTGGCAATGGGGGAAGGTAACTGTTTGAAGATGAAGTTGGATGATTGGAGCGGGGCGAGAGGTGTGGCTGTGGGCGGCTGTGTGGTTGCCCGTTAATCGGAAGGTTGGCGGTTCAACCGAGATACTGAACCCCGAATTGCCCCTGGCGGCTGTTCCGAAACGCTTAGTTTCTGTTTGAGCACTCAGTGTCTGAATGTAGTGTAAAAGCGCTTCGAGTTTTCGAAAAGACTAGAAAGACGCTATACAAATACAGAGCATTTACATTCTCAAACCTACAGTAAAATCCATTCAGCTCATCAGCAAGTCGTTGAGTACCAGCAGTGTTCAGGGATGGTGTCCTGTAGTTTGTGAGTGTCTGCAGGCATCTCCACGCTGATGCAGGGTCGCTGATTGTGAAGCTGTTTTCTGGCCTTTCAGCGTAGGCCTGGTTGTACAGGACTCTGTCCCCACTTCTGAAGGCCTCCTCTTTGGTCTGACGAAGCTGCCTGAGTTTCGCTGTGAACCAGGGTTTTTGGTTGTTGTAAGTGTGGAAGGTTTTAGTCTGCACACACATGTCCTCTCGAAAGCTGAGATAAGATGTCACAGTGTCAGTTAGTTCATCCAGGTCAGAGGCTGCAGCCTCAAAAACACTTCGGTCAGTACAGTCAAACCAGACCTGCAAATCCAGCTTTGACTCATTGCTCCATCTTTTCACACTCTTTACAACAGGTATAGCAGATTTCAGTCTCTGCCTGTATGTCGGGATCAGATGAACCAGACAGTGATCAGAGAGTCCCAGGACTGCTCAGGGAACAGAGGGGTGGGCATCCTTTAATGTGTGTATCAGTGGTCCAGTATCTTAGTGTCCCTGTTGAGACACTTAATAAAGCCGCCTGTTCGTGGCTTAGGTTTGCTATGTTGAAGTACCTGTGAACAATGAGCAGGGAGTCCGGATGTTTTTTCTCCACGTTGGTTATCTGTAACGCCTCACTAACACAGGCCTGAGGTGGAATGTAAACAGCGACCAGAACAAACAAGGAAAACTCCTGCGGTGAATAAAAAGGGTTACAGTTTATGAATAATGTCTCTAAGTGAAGGCTGCATAATTTCTTCGACACAGTGACATCTGTACACCAACCTTCGTTTATGTAGAGACAGAGTCCGCCTCAGAAAACAGTTTATAAACCAAAACACAAAACGCACTACAGAGCATAATCCAGAGGCGGCCGTCTGCGGCACCATCTAGAAGTAGAAAGCCACTGCTCATATCTACTTTAATTACGGATATTACAGTATCTTATATCTTATCCAAAATATATATATATAGTTATATTATATATAAATATATAATATAAATAGTTAGTTCAAACTAAGGTCCCACCTCTGATTGGGCAGATAGCCAATCACACTTTAGGATTATGGAGTGGGTCCAGGGGTGGCCAATCAGACTTCAGGGGCCACTCCAGGTGCCAGCCCAGGTCAGTCCCTGGACACCCCCCTGCCAATATGTTTGTCAGGTCAACATTCCTTTGAACTACTGAGCTATCTGTGATTAAAGTGGTGCACAACTGTATATCCCACAACTCTCATACCAATAGTTTCATCTGTTACTCTTTGACATGGTAGAAAGGTCTTTCTGTGAGTGGAAATATTTGCCACTTTTTTTTTTCATCTAGCAAAAGCACGACAGGAGCATTGGACATCAACGGTGTCTGGGTTCCTGGTAATTCACAGGAGAGGAGGCTGAATGATCCTGCTGGTAGAGGAAGAGCTGGTAAAGGAAGGAGCAATTACAAAGATGGGAGAAAAATGAAAAACTGGGATACTGATAACCATACAACTGGTACAGTAACCAGTTATTTTTACCAAGTGAGCAATGAATCATTAAAATAATTAGAGACAGGGTATGATTAACACATCCCTGCTCTGATTAAAAAGTAGCACATTACTGCTAACCAACAGTGCTAATCAACCTGCTAATCTGCCAGATAAGTGTATTGGCAGTGACTAAGTGTTATGTAAAACCTGTCCAGGAACTGAGGTGACTCATAAACGTATCTGTAGGTTCGTTATTCTCTTCTCGCTAATATTTCAGTGTTTGTGGGTATAAACATACGTATATATAGACACTACAAAAGTCTAACCCTGCAGACAGACTACAAACGCAGTGTGTTTGCAGTGTTAGACTGAAGAGGTGATTTTGAGGCAGGTGATCGGTATGGAATGTAACATCTCTGTCAACAGATGGCAAGAGGACACACGCACACACACAAACACACACACACACACACACACACACACACACACACACACACACACACACAAACGTGTAAGCCAGCAAATCAATGTGAGCCAGGTCACATTTACTTCCATATTTACAGATATTTCATGTCACTGTTGGTACCAACCAGCTTGTTCTCTGTGTTTTCATGAAGTTTCAGAGTGCCCTCGTAACCATAGTAACTCATGACAACTCCCACTCCTGCACTGGACAGTGCATTAACTAGACAAGGACAGACAACAGTGGTTATATTTAATTGTTTTCATCGAAATTACTGCTAGGGACAATCCAGTAAATTCTACAACTATTGTAACACTAATGTAACAGACAAGGAGAAATCAAGACATGTGTGAAGATATTTTTGAAGTTGATTTTGTAAATTGGGTTCAGTAGTTGCTGTTTACTGTTTGGTTGTTTTTTTTTTATTGCCAACCTGCACTTGTCAAATCAGTCACAGTCAGCGAAACAGAAGTGCATATGGACCAAACGGAATCATTTTTCATTGCTTTCACACAAAATTCATTCAATGACCACTTTCTCCAAAATCCATGGACTCTTTTCTCATTACTACTGCACCATCTGCAAAACACTGTATATTTGCAACACATTTTTCAGATGCTAACACACTGTATCCAAAACTGTTAAAAACACGTTCAAACAATAAGATGGCAAATGTCCCGCATTTCTGCAGCAACCAGACTGAAATATATAGGAAAGCTTAGCTAACATTAACATACATTTTATGTCTATGTGCATTGAGAACTGTATGTAGTGTTTTGAATGTAGTTTTAAAACTGCGTGAGTGTAAAGCAGGAAATGTGCTTGTATTTTAGCAGAATTGATTACAGGTTCTGGTCATTGTGTGTCAAGTACCAGTGTTACTACTGTAAACCACTAAGAAAGAATGTATTGCAGCACTGGCATTTCAGGAATAATTTTATTTTTCAACTTTTTATTTTTCAAGCAAATAACTATAAGCAGTGATATCAAAAAAAATGACATTGAAGCAAATTTGCATTCTTCAGTCAAAGTGAGCAAGACACTTAACCCCTAGTTGCTCAGAGTGCCTCTGACATGTATAGTAAAGCTTGATAAAGCTAAATGAATAAATGTAATGTAAAGTCAAAATGTTATTTTTAGTTTTTTTGGTCACTTACTGTAACATTTGCATAATAGTCTTCTTTATATCTTTATATCTAAATCTTTATATCAGTGAACATGTCAGTGCCATCAGAATGACAAGTCCTTGTTTCATTGTTTATGAACAAGACAGTCAAAATGTTTAGCCATGTTGTCAGTGTCGAAGTGTTTTCTGATGTAAAATATGGCTAAAGTTTTGATGACATAATGCACAAGGCTGCACTTTCTGTATGGCATGTCTCAATTTCGACAGCACAAAATTATAGATTGCAAGAGACTGGACAAGATTCACATATACGCCTCTACTGTTTTAACTGTGTTGACAGAGTATGTCGTGATGCAGAAAAGAGAACCACAAGACTGTTAGTACTGCATAGCACAACTGAAAAAAATACTGTCTGAAATGTAAACACCCCTAAGGCTGTCGTTGCTATCGGTCAGACCACTGATTCTTATCTACATCACAAGAGATATCGTCATCAATTTAGGATACATAGACATGGTCTAATAGACATGTATGGAAAATATACTTGACAGATTAGGGTTTTTTTTACAACCGCTAACGTCATTTTGTCCAATCTGTAGACACATTTTCAAAACTCTTCAATGTAAATACAGAACAACACAGAAGAGGGGAGAAAGAAAGAATAATCTCAGAACAAGGGAGGAGAATAGTTGGCCCAGGGAGAGGAAAAGGGCCAGGGAGGGGTAGCTGAACCCATAAGTGTTTCTATCGAGGTTCAAAGCGAGAGATGACATTAGCTGTGATGTGGACGAGAACATATGGCCAAAAGCTGAAGATCATATAGAATAGAACAGAACAGGCTTTTTGTTTCTATCCCTTCTGTGCATTTTTTTGTTTCAATGTAATCATGTATTTCCACTTTCATTTAGTCATTTGGCAGATGGTCTTATCCAAAGTGACTTACATTTGAGGAATAACATAGAATCAATGTGGTAAGAGACCTACAAGGGATAATAAACGAATAGTGCAATCAATATAAGAGTACTGTAAGGGGATAGAAGAAAAAAAGCACAGGAAGTGCATGTTAGAGGTTAGGGGACGAAGGTCTTACACAGTAAGAGGAAGTGTTCTCGTAAGAGATGAGTTTTCATGAGCTTCTTGACGCCCTGGTATGATGGCATGTGCTCGTTCCACCATCATGGTGCTACAGATGAGAAGAGCCGGGACTTTTGTCGCTTACAATTTTTCTCTACAGTACATTCTATAACGTAAAGATGCCTCATTCACTTTTGGATAGTTTGTTGCAAAAACGCACACATTTGACCCTCTAACCAAAAATGCAGGGTGGTTTACGGTAAAAGGAAACAGAATTACCAAAAACAATGGATTTCACATTGTTTGCTGTTTGCAGGCGGAGCTGAAACATGAAAAGTAATGCAGTTTCTGTAATGCCATCAAATGTTTGTATTTAGAAAGTCGTGCCATGATTGGTCTGTTCCTCTTGGAAAGAAAACGTGCTAGTGTTTTGACAGAATGATTTGATTTTGAGTCAGGTTTGCTGTGTTTTCATAGTTTGTTTATGTAGAGAATGTTTTTTGCATTTTGAAATGTAGAGTTGCTGTTTAAAGAACAAAATGTGGTTTTGAGCAGAAAATGTACTATTTGGCTAATTGTGTGAGGTAGGTGTGTTAAGAGTTTTGATAAAGTATCTTAAGTTCAGGTAAACGCTTGTTAGCAATTGAAAAAAAACTGTATGACAACATGTTCAACCGTTATGCAAGTGGTGATTTATCAAATGACTATAAACTATGCCTAGATGTTTTGAGGGGTCAGACTATTCAACAGAGAGACAGTATATAATATGGTTTATTTTGGAACCTCATTCATGCTGTATTTTGTTAGCACATGTTGATGTACTTACCAGAACTAACAAGCTAGTGACACTACATATCTAAGAAGACATTTTTAACCTCATTATTTCAACAACAATTATGTAATATTTACCTGTGTTGTTGTGTGATTATTTTAGTTCTACCTTTTCTTGAATGAATTCTGCCAAGTACAACTCACGGCCTGTTCACTGGAGAAGATGTTGTAGACATAGGTGTCATTTACACACAGTTCCCCACAACTTTTTGAAATGGCAGATTTTGTTTCCATCAATTTTTTAAAGCATAATTTGTAAAAATAAAATAAAATAAAAAAAATATATTATTGGAATTTCTGAAATATAGCTTATTCTTGTAAACCTAATATTGTGTATCGTGATGTCTAAGTGTCTCTTTACACCCCTAATCTGAGCCCCTAAGTCCCCACCACTTTTCAACACAAAGTGGAGCCCTCGGTTGGAAAAATGACTTTATCTTGCTGTTTCATTTAGATGAGAACAGCACACCCATGCATATAGTATCTACAGTATATTTAGTATAGGGATTTTTCACAATAGCTCATTACTAAATAGAATTTCAAGCAATATCGGGATGCATTCATTACATATATATATATATATATATATATATATATATATATATATATATATATATATATATATATAGAGATCTCCGTATAAAAGTTGCTTATGACTACTTAACCTTACTCAAATAGTTATTTTTACAATGACCATCCCTATTGTTGGCTTCAGACTTCACTATATCAGCCCGGTTTCCTCCTGAGGTCCCGAAATGAATAATTAATGAAAATGGATGAATATTAGTTTATGCCTGAGGGGCAGATTTTTCAGTATTCTTTCCAAAGAATTAACAATAAATTAAAAAGTTTTTACGATCCCTGATGTATCACTATTAATAAGTGTTTGTGAACACTAGTAGTAGCATTCAAGTATTCAACTTTCACTATTTTGTATAACCATATTTAGTTGAAAAGAGTCTTTGCATAACATTTACCTAGTAGTTGTTTTAATCCTTGATCTTTCTCTTGCCTTAATCATGTAGATTTTATGCTAAATATGATTATAACTTAACCACAGAGGGCAGATCAAAAAAGGGTCAGAACATTTTGTAATGGCAATTTGTAAAATGTTGATATGTGTAATTTTTAATGGCAATGGAAAACAACCAATATGTTGTTTTGTTTGAATGAATGTAAATCGGTCGGTGCATTGTGCAACATCATGCATACAATGAAGAAAAACAGACAACAAACTCAACTTGAAGGTCTAATCAGAGTTTGTGTCTCGAAGTAAGAGAGAAGCATCACGGTCAGATGGAGGTGGTGTGAATTTACAAACTTGTTGTTTTGACAGTTGACATTCGGTGCTCTGCTTTTGCACTGCGCCTCTGATGAACAGTCATGCCAATAAAGAGACAGAGTTGAAATGGGAGAATGACAAGGCATGCAGAGCTGCTGCGTCGCTTGCATTCTGACCAAGGGCCCTGCTCGTCTTTCACATTTAATGTCGCTGCAATCCATCAGCCTCCATCTGTTCACTGTCACCCTGCCATCCATCCATCCATCAGGACCCCTGCCTCACACGCACACACCCTTCCCAAGTAGACAGCCTGCTACGAATCAGTACACCATGTTTGGCCTGATGCAAAGATATCACGGCCAGCTATTATAAAATGCTTTTATAAAATGGTTACCAAGCACGGCAATATGAAAGTTATACACACATACCAATTTAAACCGTTTTTATTAACATGGTCATAAAGCATTGTTTTTACTAAGAAATATACAATGCCTTCACATATTGCAAGGCGTTTACTATGCAAAAAACTAGCTGATTTTATTATTTAACTATTTGTTTCTATGAATATGTATGTCAGTAGGATAAAAACTGCTTGTAGGCTTGCATATTTTTGTTAGATGGAAGTGACAACCCACTTGTGGTGAAAATGTTGGTGTACTTCCCTCCAGGCACCGGAGTTTTGGTCACCAATAGCTGTGGACTGCGGCGGATTGGCCATCTGGCAATTCTGGCAAATGTCAGAGGGGCCAGACCATTTGTTCTGGGGTGGGCTGGTCAGAATAATAATAGTTTTTCCCACACATAGGCTTTACTTGGCTGTGCCGTATGGCTGCAACCCATTTTAGCATTTTGTAGAGAAACACACAGAGAGATCTATTGGGTTATAAGACGCGGACACAGCAGATATTTTACAAGCACGGACCAGGTAAACAACAGCAAACACACCGGTGCACATGTCACGGAACTTTGGTTTTGATTTTGATTTTGCTTCCTCCACATGCGGCTGAAAACGGAATCGCAGTTTGGAAATCGCGACCGCAGTGTCATTTCAGCCACTTTATAAAACACAAGCCGCTGCTGATGGAGAAAGTCAACAGAGAACGCAAATACAGGGAGAGAGAAACAGGAAAAGGTGGGACAAGCTGCTGTGTTTGCAGCAGAGGTGTAGGTGTGTGCATGTGGGGAAATGAGAACTGAAGGGAAAGAGAGCCGATTCAAGAAGGCTAGAGAGGATACACTATAATAAAGGTAGAATGAAGTGGAATAAAAATGGTTCAATAACAAATAACCTAAGTTATTAGAAATAGAAATATATTGTCCTTCTGTGGGAAGCACTGAATATATAAATAAATTGCTTTTACAGGCCGACGGTGCATAGGATGGGGTTTTATGGCTTGCACAAGTTCACTATAATAATAATAATAATAATAATAATAATAATAATAATAATAATAAACCCGAACGGCACGATCAGAGGTTACTCAAATTGGGACATCTATCAAAATTAGTTGTAGTTCTTCCAACCACTAATCTATCTAATCCATCTTTTGACTAACAGTGACACACAAATTTGCTTTGTGTTTGTTATTTTATCCTCTGTATACAAATGTAAGTAGTGAATGCGTGTATTCATGAGTGGGCATGCGTGGTAATGTGGGCTGGTGTGGCTACAGTGCCAGGGCTGAATATTTGTCCCAGTCCCGGGAACAGAGATTTTTTTTTTGTTTTTTGTTGACGACTTCACTTTATTTCTTAACTGACCAGAACTTTTTTTTAACATTACTGCCTCCACCCAAACCAATCAGAATAACATATTTTATCCATGGACGGTGAACTGGACCTACACTCCTTTACAGCACTGAGCACTCAAAGTCCTGCCTTATGTCACGCTGCTTCTAAATCAGGTACAGCTATCCCAATTTTATTAACTATTAGATATTCAAGTGTTAATTTCAACAATCCCTGTCAAATCCCTGCCATGCTCAAATCCATAAGGTTAGATAAATCTTTATTAACCCCAAGGGGCAATTTGTACAATCAACACGCTTAACAACACAATAACCATTAAACCAACAACAACAATAAACCATTTACACACAGAATAAATAGAAATTACTCAATTCTGTTGAGAAGGCCGATAGCAGCAGGGACGAGTGAGTTTTTAAATCTATTGGTTCTGCACACTTGTAGGTTTAATCTACGACCAGATGGGAGCAACCTGAAGTCACTGAGGGCTGACTAGGGTCAGAGTCGGGGTCAGGTTTTCCTGGTTCAACTCATAAAAGATGTCAGAGCGGCATGTTCCTCTGGCCTGATCAACAATAACCCTAGGTTTTTGTTTGATGCTATCAACCAACTTGCTTTTCCTGCCGTCTGACAACTATGACATGTTTGTACGTTTCTTTGCTGGTAACTTCCCCCATCTCAATTCCAAAACTGAGTTCTTTGGGCCTTAATTACTTTACAGAGGAGCTCAGTCTTTACATTGACACCCTCATTTTGGTATTCTTTTTGACCAACATTTGAACCCTATATCGCTAAGCTCATTCAGCCTTGTTTCTTTTAGCTCAGAAATATTGCAAAAATCAAACCTACATTAGAGGCAGCTGGCAGGCTGAAAACTCTACAAGAAAGCTTTTTTATAAACACTCTGCCTTTAGTTTTGTTTATTTTGGTGGCGAGCTTTCATGACTATGTATCTGCCACAGGGCTGTGTAGCTCTCTTGTCCTGTTATTGTATATAATGAAAGTGCTGCATGGGTGTGAAAGATTACTTGTAAAGATACAAACTAAACTGACATTTTTTTTCATAAACACTCTTTATTTACAGCAGTAAATACTGTAATGCAGAGCAGAAAATGATCTGCATTACAAACAAGAGCAAAGACTAAATTATTTTTATCTAAGAAAAAAAATCCACAATTGAGGCAACAGGATTAAAACTTTATGGACCTATATCATTTTTGTGCACTTTGGGATTGTTCGTTGATGATTTTTTCTTCAGAGCTCTGACTGGATTTATGTTCATGAAGCTGTGGTCGCTCTGAGTAACTGGTGATACATCCACCTACACAGGTCTTTATTTTCCAGATTCCCATATAAACACATCTTCTGCTTTCCTATGGCATGAGTACTTGGGCTATAATAAAACATCAGCCCGCCAGTAGTTTATGTTATTTTCTTATTTAAACACCAGCAGGTCCGTTAATCGATGAAAGCTGCAACTTTTCTCCTGGCTTTTCTCAGTCTCAGCTCTGCCTTTTCTCTTTCTCTCGTTCTACTGTGCATTTTTTTCTACGCACACTCACACACTGACTGAATGCTGTGTTGATGTGTGTGTGCGTGTATAGCGTGTTTTGACAGAGATCATACCACCAGGTTAAAAGAAGAAGGGAGACTGACGGTCTACCGGTCTGAGCTGCCCTGTGACAGATTCAACTTTCACAGGCCTTTGCTTGTTTGACCAAAGTTCGACCAGTCCGTGAGTTTAAGCTCCACAGCGTCAACTTGTTTACAGTGTCAAGACAATAGGCTTCACTAGTGGACCAATGAGCAAACACTATGTGCAGGTAGTACTCATGAGAGTTGTAGTGTCGTAGTGTTACATTGCAATTTGTTTGTTATTTCAGATGCATTTTGCCAAGACTACAATTTTTCAACGCCAAAGTGGGAGGGACTGTGTTACCCGCCATGGCTGAAATCCACCCGCATTTGGTGGGCCCATGTCAAGCCCTAGTTGTATGTATGAAATTATACTTGTATTTGCAGAAGTGTATTCTTTCTGTTATATTTGTTTTTGTTTTAGTACATTTCTCTAGAAACAGTGGTGTGCAAATGTATTCACCCCCCCCCCCTTTTTCCTATTTATTGCCTTACAACCTAGTCCAAACTGGTGAAGTAAACTTCAAAAAATATTTTTTAAAGAAATCCACTCTAATTGTCAAATGATCTGTCACATGATCTCAGTAGATATAAACCACCAAGCAAGAAGCACATTAAAGACCAAGGAGCTCTCTAAACAGATCAGGGGCAAAGTTCTGAAGAACTACAGATCAGGTTTGGTTTTATAAAAAATACATCAGGAATTTTGAACAAACAGACTATGAATATGGCACCACAACAAACCTACCAAGAGAGGGCCGCCCACCAAGACTCACACACCAGGCAAGGACGGCTTTATCAGAGAGGCAACAAATAGACCGAAGATAACCCTGACGGAGCTGTGAAGCATCGCAGTGCAGATTGGAGCATCTGTCCATAGGGCCACTTTGAGCTGTACGGTCCACAGGGCTGGGCTTTAAGGAAGAGTGGTCACATGGAATTAAAATTGAGCTTTTTGGCCATCAAGGAAAATGCTACGTCTGGTACAAACCCAACACCTCTCATTACCACAGTGAAGCATGTTGGTGGCACCATGCTGTGGGGATGTTTTTCGTCGGCAGGGACTGGGAAGCTGGTCATAACTGAAGGAATGATGGATGGCGCTGACCTGTTTCGGTCTGCTAGAGATTTAAGACTGGAGTGCAGCATCACCTTCCAGCAAGACACTCACCCTAATCTTTCTGTTTAAGCAACACTTGAGTGGTTTAAGGAGAAACATTTAATTGTCTTGGAATGGTCTAGTCAAAGCCCAGACCCCAATCCAATTGATAAACTGTTGTATGACTTACACAAAGCTGTGCACAAGCTGAACCCATTCAGATTGAAGGAGCTAGAGCAGTTTTGCCCTGAACAATGGGCAAAAATCTCAATCTAGGTGTTTCAAGCTTATTGGGGGGAGGAGGGGGGGCACTCAGGCACTCTTTACAGCCACTGTAACACAGTGTGCTTTTGTTTGAACATGGGAGTTCATTCGTGAAGTGTGAAATAGTAGTGTGACATTATAATCCCAACTCAAGGTCCATGTAATAACCTTCTTAGGGAGTTTTCAATAAGATTGACTGATGAACACCAACAGCTGAGATGTCTCAAAATAACGATAATAGAAAAGCTAGCAAGTGGACCTTGAGTTGAAACTGCTTTTTCAAATACTGAAGTCTTTGTAGTGCAGTGCAAAAATAAAAGAACGTGAATGTGTGGTATGTTGAACTAATGCTGTTTTTTATAGTTAACCTATATGAAAAACTGTTTTTGGTTGATTGAACATGGTTTGATTGATCATCCAGGAGACAGGGGCCCTCAAAGTTGACACATAATGGATCCACACCCCACCTAAAGACACAGATATGATCTGATTTTTGTCTTTACAAAAATAGGTAAACTCCCATTGATTTTATTTTTCATAATGTTATAGCACAGACATGTTTACACCCCCTTAAGTTTTCATGTTGTGCCTGCTATCAGTTTTTCCATGTGTTCATCATCACATTACTTCAAAACCTGGACTAAAGACTAAAACTAAATAAAATTATATAATAATAAGGAAGCCCACGTCAACAAAAATGTGTAGTGCAAAGTTGTGAAGGTGTGACCAACAAAAAATCCTGAACACCTGACCAGTGGCTTCAACAAAAAAAAAGTAAAGCTCTTCATCAAGACCCACCATATACTCAGAAGTCTGCTGGTGCTCAGCCGACAGAGCCAATAACATGAAAGCTTGTCCCCTAAATGTTTGGTCATTCTGGTTCATCAAACCTCATTCTAACACTCTTTCATATTTTAACAGGTTGGAAAAATGTGTTTACTTTGAAAGAAATTAGGTCAGAAAGTGATTGATTTTTAATGGAATGCCCCATGGAGGAACATGTATGTAAATTGGTGAAAATAGGTTATTTTCTGTGTGATCTTTCACTCCTTTTTAATCTCCCAGAAGTCCTCTTGGTCCTCATGTTTCTATACAGCTGCCACTCAGAGCTGCATTACTGACTCCTAACAGCAACATTATGTGGTGACCCACACTTAACCAACAACCTCTCCAATTCACTTTATCAGCCTGTGTAATAGTGGGTTAACAAGAGTTCCATATGGCTGGAAGAACATTTCAAGTTTTGATAGATTCACTAAGCTCCTCTGGAGGCAGAGTGTAGTCATGCATTAATCAAGGGCTGCCAATTATAAAAGTGCGTTTGTTGTGTCCAGGGGCATCACTAGACTGAGGGCTTTACATGGGATTATCCCCTGCTTGTTAGGGGGCCTTTAATGAGTGGGGGTGGGGACTCTGGGGTCACACTGCCTTAGAAGGTAAAAAAAAAGAACAGAAAACTGTTGTAAAAATTAAGATATACTTGCACAGTGTAGTATGCAGAGAAAGCTGAGTTATTTCCCCAGCATTATTAATTTTTCATTGAAGAAGCTCTTTTTTCAGTCTTTTCCACTTAACCGGCTACACTCAGTAGCCACTTTATCATGTACACCTTGCTAGTACGGGGTTGGACCAGCTTTTGCCTTCACAACTGCCTTAATTCTTTGTGGCATGCTTTGAACAATGTGTTGGAAACATTCCTCAGAGACGTTGGTCCAAATTGACATGATAGCATCACACAGTTTCTGCAGATTTGTCTGCTCACATCCATGATGCAAATCTCTTCTCTCACCACATCCCAAAGATGCTCGGATTGAGATCTGGTGACTGTGGAGACCTTTGGAGTACAGTGAACTGTACAGTGAACTCATCGTCATGTTCAAGAAACCAGTTTGTGATGATTTGAGCTTTGTGACATGGTGCTGCTGGAAGTAGCCATCAGAAGATGGTACACTGTGGTCATAAAGGGACGGATATGGTCAGCAACAACACTCAGGTAGGCTGTCGTGTTTAAATGATGCTCAATTAGTCCTAAGGGGCCCAGAGTGTGCCAAAAACATATTCCCCACACCATTAAACCACCACTACTAGCCGGAACTATTGATATAAGGCAGGATGGATCCGTGCTTTCATGTTGTTTACGCCAAACTCTGACCCTACCATCTAAATGTCACAGCTGAAATCGAGACTCATCAGACAAGGCGACGTTTTTCCAATTTTCTGTTGTCCAATGTTTGTAAGAATTAGAGCCTCAGTTCAGAGATGGCATTCTGCATACCTTGGTTGAAACAAGTGGTTATTTGAGTTACTCTTACCTTTCTGTCATCTCGAACCAGTCTGCCCATTCTCCTCTGACCTCTGACATCAACAAGGCATTTTCGTCCACACAAATACCGCTCACTGGATATTTCCTCTTTTTCGGACCATTCTCTGTAAACCCTAGAGATTGTTGTGCATGAAAATCTCAGTAGATGAGCAGTTTCTGAAATACTCAGACCAGCCCGTCTGGCACCAACAACCACACAATGTTCAAAGTCTCTGAAATCCCCTTTCTTCTTCATTCTGATTCTCGATGTGAACTGTAGCAAGTTGTCTTGACCACGTCTACATGCCTAAATGCATTGAGTTGCTGCCATGTGATTGGCTGATTAGCTATTTGTGTTAAGCAATTAACCAGGTGTTCCTAATAAAGTGGCTGGTGAGTGCACCGCGGAGGGCACGTAATGTCCTGATCTTTGTGTTGTCTATATTTTATTTTAGGAAATCATCATTGTTTTCATTTTAAGGACAGATTTGTTGTCAGTAAGGAAGAATTAGTGAGAATGAAAGATTTGTGCTGTTTTAATAAATGGTACCAAATGATGAGCAACAATAACACTTTCTGGAATGTTATTTAGCTTAAAACATGAGACAAAATGTGATAAATAATTTAATGGAAAAATTTAACGTCCACCTTGCTGCTTCAGTCTGCTCCTCAAAAACATCACTTCTGCTGCTGACCACTTGTGGCTCCTCTTTTGACATTTTCTTGTCAGTCCTTCTTGTTGGCATCTCACTGCTGCTCACTACTTTTTTCAGACTGTTAACAGTGATCTATGTGCAGGGCATGCGCACCACTTCCACTGGATTAGCTGAATAACTCCGGTTCAGCCCTATGCTAACTTTATTGGGTAAAATAATTCAACTGTGCATCTCTTCTAGACGGTGCAAATGTTATCAGACATAATGGATCAAATCTGGCAGTTAAATGGATCATATGAGGCTACATGACAAAGTATACATTAGCAATAGTGCTAGGGGCATAGTGCCTGTGTTCTATCCTGAAAGAAATCTCACATCAATAAATAAATGGAAAGGAAGAGAGGTGGGAAGACTTCAGCTTCAGACGTGTGATGAGGGGCTCACAAAGAAGAATACCATTTTGCCTCTGCCTCCATTGGTAGGACCGGCCAGCTCTCCAAAAAGTCCCTTGCGGATTTCCCTGACCAATATCTTGGCGACAAAGAGCAACGATTGTGTGCATGAGCTTTTCCATCAATACCTGGTTTCTTTGTCCTTTCAACTTCGTATAGTCTGACATGTTTCTATTGTTTTCTCCACCCCACATACTGTATATCAGTAAGGCAAGGCTTAATAACAAAAACACCTCACTGTATTATCCAATACAGTTCACCATCACCACAAACCGCATCCTCCAAAATGACCATGAAGCTGGAGCAGCGCCTCTCTAAACCAGTTTGAACGAACTAAACGGGAGGACTTATTGCAGGAGTGATCAGTTAGACTGGCTTGCTGAGCCTAGTGAACTGGCAACAGAGTGCAGACGCAGAACTGAAAACACACTTTTGAATGCAGTATTCACTTTTTATATTCTGTCTATTTTGAATATTAAATCATCAAATATCTGAAATATGCTCAAAAATAGGCACAACTTAATTACTTTTTGTTCTTGAGGACAATTGCACTATGTAAATTGAATATTTAACATTTTGTGGAACATTTATTCTAAATTTCAGAAAGAAATGTCACACTCTGCCACAATTAAAACCTGATGGATAAAGGTACTGTGGCTCTTAAAATATTCACTCACCATACCAGAGCGCTTCTAACAAGCAGCAGCACCACACTTATAAAAATAATGACTGCCAGGGTTAACAGTGTGTTTTCGGCGATGCCAATAGATTTTCAATGGCAGGATTTGGATGGTGAGGGAGTGTACTGAGGCTTCATTAACTTTGTCAGATGCTTTTAAGAGATTTATTGACATGGTCATTAGTGGGAAAATCAAGTGAGTCAAAAATGGCTCAATTTGTGGAAGTGTTCAAATAGGTCTGCAGCTGCGTGTGTACGCTCATGCATGTGCATCTGTGTGAATTTAGCACAGTTTTCAGGTATTCAGGGAAAAGCCTGACTAATTTAAGGCCTCTATTTTCTTTTAAACAATCATGATTCTACTGAAATCCACAGAAGCAAAAAGTTTAGGCTAAGCTCACTCTGTACACTAAGCTGTTTTTATGTGGATAATGATACCATAATGGTACACTGTTTCCATCTGTGACTGAAAAAACAGACATTTGTGAGCTATCCATAATATAATGAGATGAGGCACTGTCAGAGTGGACTGTATTTCAGTGTGGTCAAATGTTTGTAATGCTTGAAAATTAGCCTGGGACCAGGGGTAAAGATCAAGTTAGGTTAGCTGACAGTAAAAGACACTAAAATCAAACATCATAAATAAAGCAGCAAAGCACAGAGCACTTTGTAGTAGAGATCCAATATAATTAAAAATAAATTCATCAGGTCTCTATCGAGGAAATTAGACATAATTTTCAGTAGTTAGTACATTAATAGTGCTATAATTTACTTAACATCATCAATTGCTGAATTGATATAAATGAATAAATGCAGGAAACAATATTAACTTTCTTTTCTGTGTTGAAGAACCCGTCACTCACACGCACACACACACACACACACACACACACACACACACACACACTTTTGAAGCCAAATCTATGTGCTTGACTGAAAGTCCATAAATTAAAGTCTATTTAAGTTTCCAATTAAAATGCTTTCCACTATGATGCTCAAAAACATGACATATACAGCCCATCTTAAATCTCTTACTGACTGTTCGAATAAGTACCTGCTCACTGTGTGTGAATATGCCCTGTGCTAAGCGCCTTCACTGGAAGCTGTTGTCAGGTTTAGTCGATCAGGTTGCTGTCGTTCTGGTTTTGTTGCCGTCCTTGAGTGAGGCCCTCGCCTCTGAGGGTACAGGGTCTTTCTCGTGTGGCATCTCTCCACATCAAGGGAACGTCATTCTTCATACATTTGTGAGCTAATTTCCATAGAATGGAGCGATGGATCCTTTTATTTCCAAACACACCCTCTCCATCTCAATGGGAATGTGTCTGTTGCTCTGCAGAGAGAAAATTAAATTCCCAACTTTGCAGCTTGGTGCAGGAAGCATGAATGTATAATTAGAGGCCTGTAGGCAACAGATAAGGAAAATAAAGACTCACTTTGATGTTGATCACAAATTATTTCATGCTTTGAGTAAGTGCATGTTCATGCTCTGATGCACACACACACACACACACACACATGTAAATGTGTAATGAGAAAATACACAAAAATATGTCTCCGTGCTGTCACACAGACAGACACCCACACAGGATGTACATGAACTGTATATTTGCGCACACACATTTATTCTGAACTGACACAATGACGTCAATAATTTGCAAACATTAATTCTGCAGCTCTCTCTCTCTTTCTGTGCGTGCGTGGAGACGTTTCATTGGTGTTTTCCTCTCTCTCTTGTTATTGTTGTTTTGTGGTTGAGTCTTTCAGGATTGCTCCATCCATCATACATGGAATTGCTTGTCATTTCTGAAACTGTTTATGCATTCTCTCAGCCAGGGCAACAAAGGCTTGAGAAATTAGGTTACACATTATTTTGAGATAAATTCTTAATATTAGAGTTGTGAAGCAAACAGTCGAAGCAAATCATTGGTTCTGAGAAAAACAAACTTCCACGTCCATATAGGGAGCCAATTTTTCCTATAGTATGGTTAAATACTGATAAACATATGGCAGCAGTGATGGACAGCAACATCAAGAAAAGGAACAGGAGGAGCTCCCAGGCTTCTGGTAGAGAACCCGAGCTTGAGGATGACACACATCACCCCACAAGGGGTGAGAGGAGGATTATTATATGTATATAATGTATGTGTGTGCATGTCTATTTTAGTGTTGTTTCGTTTGTGAATGTTTCGTTTAAAACAGTGGATGAATGTTACTGCTTTGAAGGGCAGCCATAATTTACAGATTTTTTTTTTTAAATATTTGCCAAAATACATCAATAACCAATAAAATCATTCTATAAAATACATTAATAACTGTCGTTTTTGTCGTCCAGTAAAAGACTTCCAACTTCACAAGTACAAATACTTATCAACACAATGGTATTATTTATTGTATTTCTTATCTCATATCACTCATATTTTGATTGCAATTTTTCTGTTCTCCATATTCATACTTTAAGTATGAATAAAGAGAATAAGATCAATTGAGTGTTTGTCCTTCTGCTCCACGGGAGCTTCCGTCCTCCCTGAGCTCGCCTTGCTCACTTGTGTTACCGTTTGACAGGTGGACCGCCACGGTCTACCTCCCCACCTTCTGTTTGTGACTGTTGCAGTACTTTGTCTCCCCCCTCCCCCCCTGCCTTTTTTTTGTTGTATGTACCAAACAAATAACGCAAATTGGCAAACCTTAAAAATCTACTTGGTAATAAAACAATATTCTGATAAATATGAAATATTATAGATAACAACAATAACAGGTTAAAAATAGTACAGTAATAATAAAAAAGTACAATTTTAAATGACACCTACAGTGGTTGCTTCTGGTGATTGGTCCTCATGGTGTTCACACCAGAAATGAGTCTCTCCAGGGTTAACTTGACAGAGACCACCTCTTTGGACCAGAGTGTAGTGGTCTTGTCCACACCTGAGTTCAAGTCTGGCGATCACACCAGCCCAAACGAAACGCACCAAGCGGGTGAACACTCCAGGGTTCAACTGAACTAAACAAGTTTGGTGTGAAATCAACCATAGAGAGCGTAAACAACATTTTGTGTGGAGCTAGGTTACTTTTGAAAAAACCTGAATGTTTCAAAAATCTCACCTTCTTTCAAAGTTTGGAATGTGTGGGGAAACCTGCAATATAAAGAGACTTAGAGACTCAGATCCTCTCACAGCGAGAGAACCGTGGCGTGCATGTTCATGTTCACTGAAAGTACACGTGAGCGCTGAGCCGCTGTGTCACTCGCCCCTCTGCCTCCATCTCCCTCCAGCTTTTTAATGATCCAGTAAACTGAAAAAACTGCTTTGCCCATAACTACTTTGTTTTAATCTAAGGATTCAAATGTTATGTGTTTGTATATTTATTAGGTCAAAATATCAATTACTAAAATAAATACAATTTATGCAGAGACTGTACCCCCTACTAGGGGTTTAAAGCTGCTCTTTATTAAAAATATCTGTAATCATCTGCATTCACATGTACCAGAACTGGGTGTGGATCATACTGTAAGAAATTGTCCAGTCTGCTTGTTTTTCTGCATTAAATTGTAAATTTATATTACTCATAGGCCTGTATCTATAAGTCTAGCTGTCAGTAAAAGACAACATATTTGAAACATGTACCTGAATGAATCAATAATTAAAACATGATATGTAAAAAACTTAAAATAAGGTCTAAATAAAAGCTGTGCTGTTTAAGGTCCAGATGGAAATGAAAATGAAACAGGAGGGTTTTTGGCTCTGACTGCTGATGAATTTTCTTGTTCTGCAGTTTGATCGGAGCAATAACTGTTTGCAGACACTGAAAAGTGTTTTTTTTCCCAATGGCGCTTCAGTTATGACAGCTTAACAGGCAGTTTTAAAAAGTAATTCAAGACCAACTAAAAAGCAGCGTTTCTATGCCCTTTCAGGTTTAAAGTTTCGAGCCTGAGGCGGGTGGCTGGATGTGGTCAGAACGGTGCTCTGTTGCACCACTAAGGATACCCAACACACTCCTACATCTCTGCAGGGAGGTGAGAAGCTAACCCTACATAACACCAGATTTACAGCTGCATTGAAGTTGCCCTTTAAACATGTTACTGGTTTCAGCCAGCTCGGGGCTGACAATGTTATTCATAGCTTGGCTCCGTCTTTGATCAAATGAAGTTGACGGCATGTGTCAACCGCTACAAGGCTCACGCTTAGATGGTGTTTCCACAAAAGTGTGTCAAAACTAGACAGAGGTGAGAGTACAAAGAAACGCCGCTTATTGCTTTTCCACGTTTCAAGGACGGTCCTGTTATGTACTCTCTCACTCACTTACAGCACACAGGCACAGTACACAGGCCAGCAGGTTATAGCAGTACATTGTGGTTTCCTACTTGTTAACAGCTCCACTCCGCTGCCCCCAGGTCCCCCTGCACCACCCTAAAACGACTCCCTATCTTCCCTTCAGTCACGCTGTCCCCTCCTCACACCTGTACATGACACAAACACACCCACACTAAACATGTTTCTAATATTCTGCCGCCATGTCTGAAGGATTAAGCTGAACGTCTGACCTCGTGTTCCCACTCCACTGCTAATATTGCACACCCACTATATTGTATCACACATCTAAATGTTCCTTACAGCTTGTATTACTGCACACATACTGTACTGTTACGATACATACTGTATTTCCATTCATAGTCATACTTCTGTAAGTACTTCCATCTGTGTGTGTGCTCCTAATTTAAATTTCTTTTCTTCTTTACTTTTAAATCTCCTTTTTTCAATGCATGGCATAGAGAGGACACCATGCTACGAATGATATTGTATAGTGCCACTGAATAAAGCCTTTGAATCTGGAATCTTTGAATAAATCTGATATGGCTGGAATGCTGAGAGTCATCAAAATAAAATCTCTTTCTTCACGCAGGTCAGAGATTATGTGATGTAGGCCAGACATCTATTTGCTCGGGTTATGTCTTCCTGGTGGGTGGATTCAACTACATATGATAGGGTCAAAATCCAAAACCAGATTTTGGATGTTTTATAAATAAAATATCTGCAATAAAAAAACCCACCAAAACCACTGGGTTGCTTGTGATTTTTCTACATATTGAAAAATCTAAATCTCTAAAGATCTTCTAAATAGTGATTTAGTCATGATGCAAACAAGAATAACGCAGTGGTGGCATGCAAGAGCCGTTTTGTTTGTTGGAGTTGGTGGATGCGTGCTTTATAGGCTGCAACACACTCACCGCATAACAATTATCCCACACAAATACATGTATGATCATACTGAACTGGATGGCGTAGCCCGCAGGGACACAACTAATCCTCAGCATTTCCATTTATCAGCTGCGGGCAGAGACCGCTCTGTGGATCACGGCCCATCACATCTAACAATGTTTGAAAGGCCGTGGACCTGTTTCCCAACAAAACAAAAGCTTTTCATTCGCTCCCTCTGCCTTCATTAAAGGCATCTTATAAGGCCACGGGTCAGTGCGTAATGCCTCCTAAACATATTCAATTTCATCATAATTAAGAATAGATTATCTATCCAGCTAGGCTCAATTTATCATAATCATCATTTCGACCTTTTAGGGGTTTAAATAATCTGATGCAGGAATCCATAACTCTTTGCGACACCACAATAATTTGTTTATAGCCACATCTATTTGGTATACCATCCTTTAATCAATAGCAGTAAATCTGAAGTCCATTTTGCTGCACATTTCTGCTCTTGGAAAAAAAAAAAAAAAAAAAAAGCCTTGTTGAGAATGGAGCAGCTCAGGCCTCAGGGATGGCACTCCTGGCCCATGCTGTCTCAAGTTTGAATGAGAGTATATCCGATTTTTAATTGTGAATAGTGTGGAGTATAGTGGGGCAGTCCATAGGGCATCAATGGATTAAGATAACAGAAGTGATGGTGTCATAACTGGAGATAATCAACCGATTCATTAAGATAAGAGTGGGAACGATAGATAGGAGGGATCTTTTCCGCAGCACTTGTACACAGCTTGTTCACCATCTTGCTCATTAAATAGAAATGAAACGGCAAGCTGTTGTATCCGTTTGGTGTTCCACTATAAAACCTACTGGATGTTGACAGGCTGTCATCAAGCTGCCAAATATCCAGTGGATCTAGGTACAGAACGATGGCAGCTGCCGACCCACGGAGCTGAACTCACTTCCACTGGTTTTCATTAACATGCAACTTGCATCATTTTCATTTTTTAGGTTGTATAATTTAATATTTTTAGTCCAAATGAGTGATACATATAACCTACATTCTGCAGATGCTGCATGAAACATGGATGTATTAGACTTCACAAACTGAACAGATTAAGCTGGATTTTTCCCAGAATTGGTAATCCCCAGCTAATTTTGGTGGCCAAACATTCACCAGATTGGCTGCTGACTCACTTCCTGATTAACGGCATGAACGGCCAACGGTCTGGTTGTTCAACAACTGGTTGTATTTTTGGCAGGTCAGATATTGGTTGACTGTGCTGCAGTTTAAGCGCTTTCTGTCAAAAGATCCGTAACAAATAGCTCTAGAAGTGCTTAAAGGAGTAGCATGTAGTCTTTTTAAAATGTATTGCTAGTTTTTTTTAAGATAAAGAAAAACAACACTATAAAATAAACACATACATTACAATAACAAACACAAGACATTACAAGGACAGGGGAGGAGGAGGGGGGATGTTGGTAGAGGTTATAATTATGGATACTAATAATAATAATATTAACGCCAAGGCAGTTTCCAAAATAAAGTAGTCATTCTGTTATTGTTCATACATTCTCTAATGAAAGTCCATTGGGCACCTAGCATATTATCATAATCCTTGAGGTTTGAGGCTGCATTCTCCATCTATATATAAGTCCAGGAACTCTTTCAGCCAGTTGTATTTTTTTTAAAACAGTCCTTTTTACGAATTCATGAGAATTAACCTCTTTACAGATAAGACGGCTGATGTGGCAAGACGTTGCATAATTACTGCATTATTATTTTCCACTCACTTTCCCAGCATGCATACAACAGGGCAATGTGGAATATTCATTATTACCTGTAAAACATCTATCTCCTCATTCCAGAATGTTTCTACCATTGAACAGGACCGCAATAAATGCATAAAAGTACCAATCCTACCACAGGTGTGCCAGCACAATTCACAAGCGTTTAGTCTTGACTGAGACTGTGGTGTGATAGGCATAAAACTGAACGTAGCTGCACATCTATTGAATGTGTTCCATTAAAAGTAGACAAAGTAACATGGCCTTTATTTTTCAACAGTTTTTAGGATGGAAACAACTTGTTTGAATAAAATTGTTGATGAGTTAAACCCACGGGGTGGCTGGATGCAGTAAGAGAGCTGGATACTGTGCCATCACTTTGTTCCAGTGGACACAGCACAAGTCCTGCAAGGTCAATTATTATTACTGTTTATATTGTGAATCCATGGAGGTTTATTATTTGGAAAACTTCTCCAAAGCCCAAAATAATGAATTTATTTGTGTGATCACAATGTAAAGCTGTGTGTGCCAGCAGGAGAAGCACCAATGAACATGTGCAGCGGGCCACACAATGTAGAAGCATCACGCCGACTGTACACAGTGATTGGCCAGGTACGTAGTGGTATGAGTGCAACATCATGAATGCCTTCAAGGAGAGAACCTGTCCAGATGTGTGTATCATTATCTCTGTTCATATGGTTTGTTGTGACAAGACTGCAGACGCACAAAAGACACAGTTGATAGAGAGGTCAGAGGTCAGGGAGGGAGTGGGATGCAGGAGGAGGCTGTGACAGCAGGCTTTCCACCATGGCCATTCACAGCGGGTGGAAACACTTTTGCCTTTAAACAAAATGCAATGTCATCTTTAGAGCTATTGGTAAGTGTGTCTTTTGATTTTTGCACAGGGCCAGGAGAGCTGTTTACCCTGCTGGGTTTTTTGTTTGTTTCTAGCCTTTATGCTAAGCTTGATACTGAACGCAGAACGATGATGAATCTGTGTATCATCCCTTCTTTTCATATTCAATTGAGAATCCAAAATCGGAAAATGAAGGAACCATTCTTTATGTCTGATTGCAAAATCACACACGGGTTGTGACTTTTTTCTCATCTCATTGTGAATGAGCGTATTTCCCCAAATGCTGAGCTGTTCATTTGTATTTCCCAGTATGATTCTTTTTTTCTTTGCTTGTGTGGCTTGTGTCATTTTCCTTATGTGGCGTGTTGGATATAAATACCACCAGGTAGCAGGAAAATCTTTTGATCAAACAACAGCAATAAATCACAGCAGCTGTGTGTGTGGTTACGTTCTATCTTGTTGAAGTTTGCAACTTTCGCTGCTCTTCACCTGATGCGTGTTTGTCACTATATTGAGTACATTACAATATCTGAGCCCGAGCCAGGATCATGGAGATAATGAGGAGCTGGATGATGGATAGGCAGACAGAGCGAGCGATCTACGGGACCCAACTGTTTACGTCTATTTTGAAAGCTAATAATATAAAAATCTGTGAGGGCTGCAAGGCTGCGAAGCTAACTAGAAGGTGTTAGAGAGGAAACACAGAAAAGATGAGGAAGACGTATGGAGGCAGATCTTTGTAGACGTTCTCCTCAATCTCCTTCACCTCCTCCCATTTCCATACAGTGTTTGGACTGGTGTTGTTAGTATTTACCCAGCCCATGCTGGGCTCTGCAGGCTCCAAAGCCATCTAATTGCCTGTCACATGAAAAGCTTTGTCTTTTGTCACCGTGGATCTACTGGAGATCAATACTGCCAACAGAGAGGGTGAGGTGTGTGTGTGTGTGTGTGTGTGTGTGTGGGAGACAAATGAGTTTGAATACCTGAGAGGAACAGGAAGCTTTGAAGGATGCAGCAGCATTACTGTCATCTTGTCGTCTGGCGCGCACAGACGGGAGGGCTTATGCGCACACACGAACGCACAGAAGATTTTCTACATACACATGCAATTTGGCACATGCACGCCATGACACACTGCCTCACAGCGCTGACAAGAGCAGGGTTAAAAAGTGGGTGGACTCTAGCTGGAAAACCTCATTAAGTTTTAATTCCTTTCTGTATCCTATTTCTATAATGGGGAATTGATTTTTACTTAGTGCACTGGACCAGAAATAATTCTATTTCAAATCATTTTATTCTCCTCTGTTTGTCTTTGTGTGTATACAGCTGTGTGTGTATGTGTGTGGGTTTGAGTTTTTCCCACATTTAGCAGAGACGCTGATGTTTCCCCTTAATCCTTTTTGGAGCGAGAAAAGGCGCGTCATTATCTTTGAACACACACTGTGTAGCTGCTTTAATGGATGCACAATAGCTAATGGTTCCATAAAGTACATACCTTTAATATCCTCGGTATTGTAACCTATCAGGTGGTTCTCTGAAGAATGACAGCACGTGCTTATCAAGCAATAACAGTGTGTCATTTGCTTCGTATTATGATATCAGGGTAATTTACTCCTTAAAGCAACTAACTATTCATAATTACTTCAAAATAACTTCCCAAGATGAAAGTCTGTAGATAGTGTCAGGAAACCTGGGATATTGCGGCCTGGCTGAGCCACGAACAGCATATTGATTCGCTCTGAGGTTGAAATTGGATTCCCACACGTGACCCAAAAATAACAACTCTGCTTTGTTTGCCAGCCCAGGTAGAGCAAGCTCTGTTAGCAGAAGGTAAACGCTCCACCTGGGTTCCCTCTCTCAGTTTCTATTGCAAATTATTGTAAGATCTGTCATTTTGTCCTCTGCAGTAACGCTGTTAACATGGAAACACTATCAACCACCCACTTTTTCTAATTAAAAGAGACAGACCCTCTGCGCTAAAGCTATATTAGGCATCAGCTCTGGCTGGAGCCGCTTGGACATACATTCTGTCAAACATGCTGGAATCTGTCAAAACACCATGAATGACCTAACTAACTGTGAGTCTTTAAGTGAGGCAAACGTGTTGTAAAAATAGTGCTTTGACTGTTAGTTTATCCAATTTGTTGCCAGCTTGTTTTAAACTCCATTTCATGTGTTTCACCACATGTGAAAAGATATTCCATTGTTTCTCCATACTAGCTGAAAATAACACGATGCAAGTTTGTGTACTTTTTTTTGTCTTTAAAACTGAGACTTTTTGTTTTCAAACAAAGAGTCAAGAGACAAGGAGAGAGAAGTGAGGAAGAAATACAGTAGAGAAAGGAACATAGAGAAGTAAAGAAGGTACAGCTGGATCAAGATCTGAAGAATCATGAACTACAACAGAGCTTAACAACAGGGTGCTAAAACGGTTCTAATGCCAATAACATGCTGATGTTAGAATGCTTGCCATGTCCATCATTTTACTTGACTGATTAATTGATTTTATTTATAAATTTTCAAGGAGAAAAACAAAAATCCAAAGGATAACATGTTCAAGTGAAAACACATATTTCCAACAAAGTTCCAGGACGTTAGTAGACAAAGACATTCAATATAAAATCTTCCCAAAATCTAACAGCACATCACCATAGCACAAAAATAACCACAAAAAGCAGCTGTGTGACAGCAGGGTAAACAGCCCTCCTGTCTCTGCCCAAATTGAAAAAAATACACTTACCAACAGCTCTAAAGTTGACATTGCATTTTGTTTAACAGCAAAAGTGTTTATATCTGCTTTGAATGGCCAGGGTGAAAAGGCTGCTGTCACACACACAAAACAGCCGTAGAGCTAAACTATGTATGTCATTGCAAATGTCATAGAAATCTTTTACTCTGTTCCATTAAAAATCCTCACCTGACTTCTATAAACTCTCTGTTATCCAAAAACTTCACATGTAAAAAGAAACATCTGGCAGCAGTAATCACTCGAGACACTTTATATGAATGTACACTGGTTTTATATTAGATTATATTTTCCTTTAGGGTCGCTGTGGTTCAGTAGGTACAGATGGTCATCACTGATCAGAAGGTTGGTAGTTCAATCCCACCCTCCTCCAATCTGCGTGTCAAAAGTGTCCTGTTGGCCAAGATGCTGAACCCCATTTTGCTCCTGATGGATGTGGGAATTTGCTGTCTGTTTCTCATGAGCAGTTGACACCTAGCCTTTGCCTCTATATGTACCGGGGTAGACCTGTATCGGCCAATACTGAGTGCAGTGGTAGTGTGAGGGTGAGCACTTAGCCACGCGTTATTTAGCGGATTCCCCTCCGTTTTCAATAATAACATCGTGCACACAACATCGTTTTCAAAAAAGTTGTCGTTTACATCAACCCGCATAAATACGCCGACAAACCTATAGGCGGCAGTGTAGGAGAAGGATAAAGCCATGCAAGCCAATCAGAATCGACAACAAACACGGCGACTTCCTTTTCCTTTCAAAACAAAACAAAACAAACAACGGCGGCAGCGTTGACGTTGCCAGGCAACATATCTACGTCTTGGAAGGGAAAGCTGAAGTAAAAATGCTGACCTCCGTGCACTCCTTCGCCTCTGCTCCTCAATATAGTACTGTAGTTGTACTTTCAAATGCAAACAGGCCAAAAGGGTTTGCACAAAAGTAAAAATGAGAACTACCTTAACAGCATCCATTATCAGTAACGTTAGCCAAACAAACTGTAAACTTAGGGCGCTCACATGACGTTAAGCATTTTCTGGCGCATAATGACGTTTGAGAACCTAAAACCCTGTTTCTCTCAGTTTACACGGCAACACATAACCGGCGTTTTCAGAAATCTCCACTTTGCCCGGAGTTTTTAGAAATAATCGTTTTCTGTGATAAAAACGGCGTTTTCGTGTAAATGAGAGGGCAAAACGCAGAGAAATATCTGCGTTTTCTCATCGTGTAAACGGGGCCTTAGCCTTTGCCTCTATATGTAACAGCGTAGACCTGTATCGGCCAATACTGAGTGCAGTGGTAGTGTGTGGGGTGAGCACTTAGAGTGAGTGTGCATTTGGTGGGTGTGGTTTTGCACTTGGGTTAATTGCATGGGTATGGCTTAATGGCAGACAGGTGTGCTTGAGTGTGACTTCATCTGCAAACTATATAACCAGCCACACACTAGGCTCAACAGTCTTTTGTTTGTCTCCTGTGTGCAGGTACAGTGATTTTGAGTGTCTTCTTCCCTAGGTGTAGTTCTTTACGTGGGCTGGTGGCAGTGCCTGTATAGGATGGTTTATAAACTGATGTTGTTCAACAGTCTTTTGTTTGTCTCCTGTGTGCAGTGTGTGTGTATTGTTGCCTGCTCATTTTATACACTGGTTGGTCAATTGGGAACTTGATTGGGGGTGTTACATATATATGAATGTGCATGAACACAAGTATTAAACACTATAGCCAGTGAAGAAGTTGTACATATGAGCAGCTTCTGTTGTCAGCAGTTCTACCCTTATGAATTACTCACTACCAACACACGTTTGTGGGATCTATTTAATACAGTATAATATTATTTTGCATCACCTGCAGTTTGTTCCCAAGTTTAGCTGTCAAACCACTGTGCCAAGCACAACATACATAATCAAAGTGACTCTAAGTTTCTTAGCAGAAAAGTCAAAAGGCCTTGTTCTGCGAACAGGAACTTTAGCTTGCTGGCACACCTATACAAGAGATACAATTTCAGCTCTATTACAAGAGACATTCAATATATTTGTTCTTGTAGTCCAGTGACGCAGAATCATTAACATACAACAAGAGTTTGCATTTCACAACCACTGGCATATCATTTCTATATATGTTGACATTCTACATAGCAATATTTAATTACAAGGATTTTCAGTCAGGATTTAGAGTGCATCATAGCACAGAGACAGCACCAGTGAAAATTACAAATGATCTAACAGCATCCTCCATAGAACTTGTCTCTGTATTGGTCTTCTTAAATTTTAGTGCTGCATTTGATACCATTGACCATCACATCCTACACATTTGATTGGCATTAAAGGAACGGCTCTAAGATGGTTTAAGTGCTATTTATCAGACCGAGTTTGTACATGTTAACAATGAGTCCCGCATGGACGCCAAAGTTAGTCACAGAGTTCCACAAGGCTCTGTGCTGGAACCAATCCAGTTCACTTTATACATGCTTTCTTTCAGCAATATTATTAGGAAATACTCTATACACTTTCATTGTTATGCAGATGATACTCGATTATACCTATTGATGAAGCCAAATGTAACCAAACAGTTAACTAGACCTCAAGCACGTCTTCAGGATGTAACAACCTGCTCTTGCCTTGTCAGAGAGGCTGGACTGAAGAAGAATGTTGATTAAAACTTAATTGCCAAATTCAAAATGTTGCCCTCTCTTTTAATGGAAATCCTGCAGTCTTTGTCCAGAAGCTCAGACAAAGACATTATTTCTGACGATCAAAGGTGTCTTACACCATCTTGGCTAATGTCCATATAGTGAGTTACAGTTTTTTTCCTTAAAGCTTACAGATTGACAGATTGTGAAGAAAGATTCTTGAAGCACTATTTCTGAAACAATTTTTTTTACGATTCCCAACAAGCATTTTTCAATACTATTTACTTTTTCAATACTCTTTACGCTGTTAACACAGAACATTGTCAAGTCTAGAGAAGTCTATGTGGCCCCAAACTGTGGCTGACTCTTGCCTTGCTGTAACACAAAAAGCATTCAATGACTACCCTCACCAATGTTCAGGAAATTGCAATTGTTGAGGCTGAACGTTTTTGACCACAATACAATGTCCATGAATGAAACGCCATGAATGCTGGATGTGGGAACATATCTACAGAGGGTATGAGCTTGAAAAAAGCCCATAGTTTCTAGTCGTTAAGCAATCATCAAAACACTGTAACAATGTTAGCTTGTAAGTATTTGCTAATTAGCATAAAATGTGGAGTACAGCTGAGGCTGATGGGAATCTCGTTAATTTTGCAACTATTTGGCCATACACCAAAGTATTGGGTAATTAAAAATTTGACCTAATGATGGTGCTAGATACAAAAATCAGATAATCACAAAATATAATTATTCATCCTGAGCCCTGGGTACAACCTTAGTTCATATTAAATGTGGCAACTTCCTTTTGAGTGACAGTGTCATGTACAGCCAAACAGATGAATAATAATAATAATAATAATACATTGCATTCAAGAAAATTACAGATAATTGACATAAAAATGTAAACATAAAAAACAAACCAAAAAAACTACGGTACACACAAAGTTGATAAAGCACAAACTAAGTCAGGGCATTACTTCAAACATTAAAAGATTTAAAATAGATATTTTCCTACCTTTTCTTCACCCTTAGCCTAAGGAAGACAATGGCAGATGTTCAAATTATTACCTGGACTGTCCACTGTGTAGACCTATTTATCTATTTTCCATAATGTGTTTAAGAGGATTTTGGGGGGATACTTTCCTAGCATGCTCAGCGTTCTGTAAGTGACATCATATCGGCGATGCTTACCGTATGCGTATCAAAGAGGACTGCTTACCGGCATGATGAAGAGGATCACTGACACAATCAATCTTGATAGAGTTCAGGAGGCTTCCAGCGCATCAGACATTTACTCTCTGTGGGTGTTAAAGTCTCTGCAGGCTGCAGCCCTGGCCCAGCAGCCTGCACTGGCTTCAGTTACTAAGACGACTAATAGGCCGCTACCCTGACATATCGCATTATGATCGATTGGGAGTCATACTGTGCTGTTATATCAAATTCACAGTGATGATTATCCCCTCCTTCTAGTGAAAAATGGCTGTGCTGCCTTACTCCCCTTTGACATTAAAAACAGTCCTGGTTTTTATTGTATATCCTGATATAATTGTCTTCACTCTCACTCAATCTACCTGCCTCCTTCCCTGCCTCCCTCCTTCCATCTCCTACTGAAACCAGACACTCTTATTGAGGCTGAACTCCTCCAAGGCCCCTGTGTCTTCCTCCCCTGCCTTCACCTTGCCCTCATCTGCTCCCACAGCTTTTTCGCGGCCGTCCAATTTCACCAACCTGAGTTTCTGAGTTCCACCTTTGGTGTAGAGAGCCTTCTCTGGGGATCCCAAAGCAATAATACAGTGTTAGAGGCAAAGGCAATAATCAAATCTAATGCACTGACTGATCTGACTTCCTTATTCCTTAATTTATTAGACATGGGAGAGAGAAGGGATTAGGAAATTCAATGTGCTGCTCCCGAAGATGCTTTCAGAGATATATTGTTTATTGCTTTGGGTTTTTACCTGGCATAAGGCCCTCAATCTGTTTTTAAAAAATAGCACTTTAAGGATCTTTCAGAGAGTACATATTGTTTCTGATTTAGCATTTGAAATTTGATTTGGTTTCTACTGCATAGGTATGTTGTTTTACATCTTTCCTGGATGTCTAAAAATCAGCATTTAAGTGTGAGGAATGACTGAAAGCATCGAGCGGACATGACCTCACTGAAACATCCTCACTATCTTTATTTCACATGACTAAAGGGAATTTATTTACTATAAAAATCACCGTCATAAAAAAAATAAATCTCAAAAGTTATAACTTGCAACTTGAGGGGTCAACAGTCAAGAGTACAAACAGACAAAACAATCAAAACAGGCATCACAGGCTTCATAAATGGAATTATATTTATTGTAGAATATAATAGCCCAGGCTTTTATTTGCTAAAATCACTGAATTGACCCTGCTTATATTTGGGACAGGCATCCATATAGGACAGGCCTTTAATTCCTCTTGCACAAAACTAAAATAGGCTACTATGAAACAGTTTATTTATTTCAAACAGAACATTACTTGTATAAAAATTATTCAATAATATCAAATACACGTTGATCTAGCTCCAACAGACCATAGCTTATGTACTTTTATGTAGAAGAATTGAATTGTGGAGAATCTAACTGATCTAACGATGTGTAGTATCTCCATTCTGACATACATTAAAAACATTAATATTTGATCTAAGCAGCTAAAGAGGGCAACTCTGCAGGGTTTAATAAGTTTTATACATCCAAAGAACTTATGTAACTTATGACAAGGCGTTTAATGGAGATGCCTTTGTTTGTCCAAATGTGTTTCCACACCAAGCCAGTAAGGCTGTTTGGGACTGGCTATTAATTGAAGTTTTACGGTAAATCAGTGAACATGAAATATGGCTTCATACTAGGGTTGAGCCGGATACGAGTATACGAGTCAATATCTGTACTCGGATTGAAAAAAAAATCGTTATTGCGTAGCTGACTGCGTTCTCTCTCTCTCTCTCTGTCTCTTTCTCTCTGCCGGTCATCGGAGATTTTTTTTAAACTGTCAGCTGCTCTAACCAGTTTTTTTTTTACTTCAGGCACTGAGTGTCTGACACTTTCTTGCTGTATTTTAAAAAAATAAAGGTAGTTGTGGTATAAATAAATTATTTAAAATAATATTACAAATTTCCCGATCCAGCCGGGAGCGCGCGTTCACATAAAAGAGGCGGTGTTAGCAGCAGATGACCAAACAGACATGAACAGGTCCACTGTCAGCAGAGCGTCATATTTTACGATCGAGGATTAAACTGTAACACTACAGAAATACGACAGTAGCACGAAACTGACACATGCAGGGAGACAGAAAATCGCAGACAGTGTGAATGTCTAAATGAACAGGCGTAGTCTATAATAATGCGTTGATAAAAAAATATCAGCCGTTTATTTTTGTGCCACTTCAAAAATGAGATTAATTTATTTAACACACTCAAAAGTGTTCCAAACATTTTTCTAAATTAACTTCATAAAGCAGTGAAATGGAAAAATCCCTTCATGCCATAAAATGTGCTCAAAAAATTCTTGAAAGACTGAATCTGAACATTAAGGCTGCTGAAAACTCACCTTTTGCACCCACATCGCAAAATGTGGGACGGAACATGACTACAGGCCTAAGAAAGCTATACTAACCTAAATAAACAGACTACGTTCATATTAAAATTTAGCATTTCAATACTAAACTGTTCATCATATTCAGCCTCACATAAGAAAAATAAAATCCATTTATTTAACGGCTGCGTCAGGCTGTGTGAAACGACTGGGAGCAAATAAAAAATATTAAAGACATTTAAAGGCAGTAAGTAGGCTGATCCTGCTGTACTGTAAAAACCTGTAGGCAACATTAGCCTGAGGCTTTTAATCAGTCTCTGTAGGATCGCCATAGTCAAGAGTTTCTCCACATCACCGCTGCAACCAGAAAGCAGCCTATTGGCTAAAACAGTCTGTGGGATTTCCTACAGATGGTGATGTCATTTTCCAGAGAGCTGATTGGTCAGTAGGCAGCGTTTTCACAGAGTTAATCTCTTTTCTGGAACATAACCTGCTTGGAGCAGGTTAGCCGGTCATAAAATAATTTAAAGTTAAAAAAAGAAAGTTATGTTGAGAATGAAAACTCTTGTTCATTACATTTTACTTCATAATTGCAACCGCATGTGTTGTATTCATTGTTGCAAAACTGTTATCGTGATCAAAACCATTGATCTGAAGCTCAATGCTGATGCTGTCATGTAAATAGTTTTCTAATCAGCAGTAAATATAACAATTTCTGATCAACCCATATAAATTTCATGCTGAAAATAACATACTGTTAAAGCCCCGCCCATTTCAAGCCAGTTCGACTCACTTCCGGGTTAAACCCCGCCCACTTCCGGGATAGGCTCCGCCCAATCCGAGTACAGATACAGATAATGCTGTACTCGCTCATCCCTAATCTTTAGTGTGACACTGAACCACACTTACCTGCCCACTCACTTTGGATGTCTGATGGAGAATGCACTGGTGTATTTAGGAGGATTTGTTGTTCAACAGTTGATGAAGATGCTTTTATGCATTGTGTGCCCAAACAGTTTGGTGTTTGATGTTGTACCAGCATCATTTTCTGAAAGTTGTAGACCTTGAAGAACAATGGATGCCTGATGACTCCGTCTGTAAGGCAAGGCAAGGTAAGTTTATTTGTATAGCACATTTCAACAACAAGGCGATTCAAAGTGCTTTACATACAAAATAAAAGCAACAAAGGGACATTGGAAAAAAACACATTCAAATATATTTTTTAAAGGGGTGAAATAGAAAATAAAATAAACTTTGGACAGGTTTTGTGCAGCGGTGTTAACGAGAGAGAGAGAAAGAGAAAGACTGAGCAAGCAAGAGGAGTTGCTGCAGGAAAATATGCTCCTCAATACAGCTCCTCAATCAAATATGATTTTAAACACACCTAGTAGAAAAATTAGAAAATCAATATGTGGCGGTCAGAGTTCATAATTATACTCTTGACAGCCCCCCCGAAGCCCCTTACCCTAACCCTAACCATCACAGGGGTGTGTGCCTACACGAAAGTCAGTGACCAAAGTCTGGTTAACCTCCTTTGTGTTGATGTGCAGTGTGCATGGCACAGATGCAAAAAACAAGGGTCCTAGAAATGCAGTCCTAGCACTGAGGGGGTCCGGGAGATGCAGCCTCTGGTACTGAAGGTATATGGTATAAAATTATTTTGTTTAAATATGACTGCACTGTATATCGGAACGCTGGTATGGATCAAATAAGGCAAGGAAAATAATCTAAACATTTCAGTGACCTTTTATTGCAGGCTAATCAAAAATATATTAACGGGTTGGAGATTCAAGAAGATAATTTGGACTTCATGGACAGCTATGGCCTGTGACTCACCTAGTATTTGTAAACATGGCTAACTCTGCTGCAGAGCCAGAAACCACAAAACACTATAAAAGTTACAGAAAGTGACATTTACAATTAATGAGAAACAGAGCTTTCTGCATTCAAAGTGGGATTGTACCTGCCGTACAAAATACCAGAACATGTCCTGAGAATACAGGATCTGCCCTCAGGCATGTTACAAGAACATTTGCAAAGCAAAGTTTAACTTGATTTACTCAGTGTAGCCGCAGTGTAATCAGTCACGAGTGTTTGGCTTATTAATGTGCATGTTGTTATTTACCTAACTGTGTGTGCTGTCATAATTGAAAATCTTTGCCATATACTGCGTGCTTGTTCAAATGAGCCAGAACACTCACTGCGTCTATTTCCACCACCGAACACAGACATGGCTCTGGCTCGTGGCTCGTGCCTCTCAGCGTCTCTGACTCAATCACAGCACTCAGCTCCCAAACACACCCAAAAAGCCTGTCCGTTCTGGGCCCTGTGGGGGAGACAGCGCTGGCAGTAAATGGATGACACAGGTGATGCCTTACGCTTTATAGTAAAATCAAAAAGAAGTGTTAAGCAATTCCAGTCTTGAGGGCCATGCCAAAGTAAGCACAGGCCACGTTTGATAAATCACATTTCAAGCCTGTGTTGAGGTCTGTGTGTGTTTGTGTGGTTATTGACAGGCAATCACTCTTACTCAGATGTGTAGAGATTGAAACCACAGAATCAACAGCAGTCTGCACCTCCGCGCTGTGATGGCACTGCCTGCACCACCCAATGATTTAGTTATTTTTTGTTTCTCCTGCACACGCAGAGTCCTACATGATCGATATTTTAAATAATGGAAACCTGGAGTACTAATATTTTATAATTACGTTTTATGAGATATAAATAAAAATACATACGGTAGGTGGTAAATGTCAGGTATGTGGCTGTCACCGTCTGTCTCGCTGTCGCTCCTCTCCCGCCTCTTTCGTTTTCCCCAGGCCCCTTCGTTAAAATGTTCCATCCGTCCACCAGATGCCGTCAGACTTTCCCTACGAACCCAGGCCTGATCCTCCCTGCCTGTTTATCTATTTGTACTTTCCTGTAAGCTATTGTACTAAGTAAAACACAGAAGTCACCTTGCTGCTGGCTTCGTCTGTATTTGGGTTCAGTCCTGCATTACCCGATCCGAGACAGCCAGCCACTTTCTTCTTTTACTGTCAGCGCAAAGTGTAGTAAGTGTTTGGCTGATCATCTGTAACCTCTGTTTCTTGCCTGTTGGACTTTGTCGTAGCAAGGTCACCTAAGTCCCAGCGATTACTTTGGTAAAGTAGGCCCTAGTCAAACTGAAAATACACTTAGTACCCATACCTTACGACCAAGCCTCTGTACTTACTCAGTAACACGGGGAAAAAAATTCAAAAATGATGCCATTAAAGGAAGACAGCAAGCTACCTTCCACCCTGAGTAAAACATAATAGCACGATGGGTCCTTCCAAATGTTTAATCTGACAGACACATGTAATGTTCGTTAGCAAACACTTGCTGACACACAACAAATTACATTTCCTATATAGAAGTTAAAGTGCCTAGTGATAAATAGTGTTTTCATTCGGTCACATACTTCACCACCGCCAATGACATCAGGTATATTCCATCATTATATCTGCTGTTCTTCTCTTGTGTTCATTTTTTACTTCTCATTTACTCATCAAGTATTTAACGATAAATAAATACCCTCACTGAACCAGAAAGAAGTGTTTCCTTTGAAGCAGAAGGAAAGAATTCAATTCCTTCAGAAGAGACTGATCAAATTAATAATTGAGTTTTAATTACTCTGGTTCCCTGTTTTCCATAAACTGTGGTGGTGCGTCTTTGAACGAGCGTCTTGTTAAAATAGAATTACACATCTACATGACAAACGCAGAGGTTACGAACAAAGCAATAGAATAAATTCAATATTTGTCAAAGGCAATTATATCATAATATCTAGCACACTACCATAACTCTATTTACATTCCAGATTCATTCCACAGGTCAGCAGACCCTAATTAAACCAAATGTCTCTTAATATCATATGCCCTTATTAGGGTTCAGGGGCCATGCATACCATTATTTAATTCTCCAATTCAAAGGTATCCGACATTTAACTGAAGAGAGTAAGAAAAATGTGTCCTGTGCAGGGCTTATCCTGGATCAAAATTATTTTTTCTAGTGGTCCCAGTAATATTTGTCGTTAATGAAGCATGTAACAAGACATGGTTAAGCTTTGTTTGAGACTGAGAACATGATCACATATAATATTTTCTGATTATGCTGCTGGTATTTTTTTTTTTTTTGAAGAGCCCTCTTGTTTTTGAAGAATTTAAATATGAATACTATTTTCAGTAATCTCCTCTCACACTCAGACAGCCTGTCACTTTTATTCAGTATTTTGTTTATCTTCCTTCCTAATTGTCTTTTGCTTTTGTCAGTATATGTGGGAGTCATGTTCTCGGATGTAGGTATTGCAATAAACTAATACGTTCAACTTTTGTATTTAATAAAAGGGGTTAAAAAATAAATTATAAAAAATTAAAACTTTACTTTCTTACAATTCAGCAGTGTAAATAAATTGACGTAGACATTGAACAAGATGGAGTTTGGTCACATAGAAGCACATAGCGCCATGTTGTTTTGCAAACACATTTATAAATGCCTGCTGGTGATATAAAACTTTATTAAAACATGGAACTGCAGGAAAAGCACTTTTGTTTCTGGTGATTATTTTGCCAGTGGAAACACTGCTGCGCCCCCTGCTCTGCAGTCCAGCCAATTACACAGCTCTTTATTTTCTCTGTGGAAGTTGAATGACAGAAATCCACAAAGTGCAATGCTTGTTAGAAACTGTTTAACATAAAGACACCGTCAAAGTTTTGTCGCAAACCGGAGGCGGAACCAAATATGACCGAGGCGGCAGCCTGGCAGTTCTCTATACAGGAAAAACCCTGTGAGTGTTACTATAGATTTCATTCCATCCACTCTGCTTCCTAACAGACAGGCCACTGGACAAAGCAGGATCTTAACTCACCAACCCAAATTCTCCTTCCTTCACGGCAGCACCAAAGATTTGGTGTAGGCCAAAACCATACCAACAAGATCTGGGCCCGTATTCACAAAGAATCTTAAGGCTAAGAGTAGCTCCTAGTGACGTAATTCTAAGAAAATTCTTAGAAAAGTTTTCTCTCAAATTAAAGAAAAAATCGGTAACACTTTTATTTTAAGGTGCTTGTAATAAGCAGTAATTAACAGTTAATAAGACACTTATAAGACCTTATAAGATGCATATAAGCATTAATTATTTCATATAAGTGTTAATTAAAGCACAATTAACACATTTATTATTGCTTATAAGACAATTATAAGCCCTTATTAGAAACTTGTTAACAAGCTATTTATATCTCATGAACCTTAATAAGATGTTTATTAACATTAATTAGACTTAATGAGTGTTAGTAATGTCCTAAAGCACGTTTATTATTGCTTGTAAGATATTTATGAACACTTATTAGACACTTGTTAAAAGTTTATAGACCACTTATCAATGTTAATAGGATGTTTGATGACAGTAATTAGACTGTAAGAGGTTTATATTAATGCCTTATTATGGCTAATAAACCCTTTATTATGCACTTATTAACCATTAACAATGCACCTTTGCAGCTACCTAAAATAAAGTGGGAACAGTGTCTTATTTAAATTAATAACTCCTTTATTATGCACTTATTAACCATTAACAATGCACCTTTGCAGCTACCTAAAATAAAGTGGGAACAGTGTCTTATTTAAATTAATAACTCCTTCATTATGCACTTATTAACCATTAACAATGCACCTTTGCAGCTACCTAAAATAAAGTGGGAACAGTGTCTTATTTAAATTAATAACTCCTTCATTATGCACTTATTAACCATTAACAATGCACCTTTGCAGCTACCTAAAATAAAGTGGGAACAGTGCCTTATTTAAATTAATAACTCCTTCATTATGCACTTATTAACCATTAACAATGCACCTTTGCAGCTACCTAAAATAAAGTGGGAACAGTGTCTTATTTAAGTTAATAACTCCTTCATTATGCACTTATTAACCATTAACAATGCACCTTTGCAGCTACCTAAAATAAAGTGGGAACAGTGCCTTATTTAAATTAATAACTCCTTCATTATGCACTTATTAACCATTAACAATGCACCTTTGCAGCTACCTAAAATAAAGTGGGAACAGTGCCTTATTTAAGTTAATAACTCCTTTATTATGCACTTATTAACCATTAACAATGCACCTTTGCAGCTACCTAAAATAAAGTGGCAACAGTGTCTTATTAAGAGGAATTAATGTTTGTAAAAAATAAAATGAGTATGTTGGAAAAAATGGTGTTTTATTTGTGAAGCAGGAAATCACACTGTAAGATTTTTTTTGTATAATAATACACATTTCATAACTTAACTAAACGCATCAACCAAAAGAACATTCTATAAAACTTCAAGTCAAAAAGAAGTTTGAAAAAAGTATTAAAACAGACTTACTACATAGAAAATGTAATTATTTCCCTCTCTCACTCAGTGACTTACATATCTCAAAGTGTTCATCCAATCTACTTTAAAATTAGCTTGGGTTTGTTGCTGAGGAAGGAAGCAGTGCTGAATTTGGTGCAGTCTTAAGAAGGTTTTAATAAAGACGGATCCCTCCTCTGACTCAACTCTGTGGTGTAGCAGGGGAGAGGCTGAGGGCTAAACTCAGGAAACACACACAACACACACATAGCAGCAGTAGACAATTTTGCCCTGACTTAGTTTGACTCAGCATGTCAGCCCAGCGCTGCAGCGATTTTAATTTTGATTACAACAAAGTTGTTGCTTGATCGTCTTTAACTAATGACAAAGTTCCTGTGTTCACCAGCCGTAACAGAATACCACTTCTGAAACAGCTAGAAGTGAACATGAGTGATAGAGCTGAACCAGGCCAAAGTATAGAAGTCGATCGAGGAGGATCTAACAAGCCATCAGCTAAAATCAGTTTGAATCTTACTGTTTTGATAGCCCTCTGCAATTAGTGGGACCTGTGAAGTTGTTTAGATGAGTTGTTCTCAAGAAAGCTAAATCCAGAGGACAAGCAATCAACAAATTGCACTTCTCTGAACTAGTTAATCTCACTTGAATTACCAGAACTAGCAAAAAACAAAATAAAAAAAATACATTCTACATCCTAACTTGGTACTTGGTAGGTCTTCGCTATATCATGCAGGAGCCTTCCGAGAGGGCCACCTTTGTGTCTCCTGCCCAGCCACTCCATCCACTCAACAAGGCAAAGATGGTCAGACAGTAGGCGTTCGGTTCGATTCCCCCCTCTGCCTCCAAACCTGCTCCTTGATGCTTCTCCAGGCACGTTCAATATGTTGGGTGTGGGCACCCGTTCTTGGATCCACATACCACCTGGAGTGATTAACTGCCACATGGTTGTACCCGAGCTCAGCTAGCGTACGATATGCCCGCCATTCGTCACTTATGATAGAGGAGCCAGTCTTTACATGGAGTGCAATCAGGGGCACAAGGTTCTGACGACCCCTTCTCTCCACCAGTCGAAGCACTGGCTTGACCCTTTTTCCCTTGTGTTCCTCCTGCTTCACACCCAACATGCCAAACACCCATTTTCTCCTTCTCCAGGTGCCGCCCATTCTTCCTCTCCCATACTGTTGTGATGACAAACAAAGCAAAAAAGAAAGACCTCATGCAGTGAACAATTTCCAGCAAAACATGCTTTTTTTAAACTAAATTCAGGGTAACCATTGGTTCTTTTCAGTTTTTTCACCTCTTAATAATATTGGCTAATGGTGCTGTAAATTAATAAAAGCAAACTACTGCTTAAGAAATAAGGGAACACCCAATACAGTATAATGCAAGCTTCTGGGATATCGATCTGTCCAGTCAAGAAGTATGACATGACCTCAAAATAATATTGCGATACCTCTTGGCTACATCTCGATTATAATTATGTAGCTCCATATTTTAAAAATTTTAAATATGTTCCTGCAATAACCTTCATTTGACTATCAATACATTCCATTTGAGTACCATTAAATCTGTGTATAATAAATTCTTTTGATAAATAACTGGGAATTCAAGCTCAAAATGAAAGAATGATTGGTAATTTAATTTATGGTTTATTAGTGTGATAGCAAAATAAAACAAATACACCTGAGAACAGCCGTTCTGCTACAGGTAACAATCTGAAAGGGGAACTTTTTATAATTACCTTTTTTATAAGATCCAAACATTAAATCCTTTTGGTATCGCATTCATAAACAGAAATAAACAATAATCTGTAGATTTTTTTGATTATGGATACTAACTTGTGTTTTGATACGCAGATTCACTGAAATCTTAAACTGCAGAAATGATAAAGTCTATATGAAAAACTGTTTTAAGAAACAAAGGTAGAAAGAAAGAAACTTTGAGTGTGAAAGCCTACTGGACATGTAACCAAAAAAAGGCTTAAGGACGTTGCAAATCTTCACACCTTTCTCTTATGGCGGAACAGACTTTCGTCAATAACGACAAATTCCCGTCGTCCACCAAGGAGCTGCCCTTTTTTTGTTCTCATCTTTTCCACAGCTTCTCTGCAGACTTGGCGTAGCTTTTGAGACATACTTGACAAGGTTGTGGTGCTTGCTGCTATTTCATCCTGCATCATATCAACTTGTCGAAGTCGGAGACCCTGCGCAAATCTATGAACACAAAAAAATCTTGAGTTTATTTATGTTTCATTTTTTTGTTGCTATTTGAAATAATTAATTATATAGCACTTTAAAATACATTACCTATATATGAACTGCATCCACTGAAAAAGAGAAAGGTGGGACCTGTGAAAAAGAGACCTATCACGGATTGACTTCATGGTCCTAGTCCCCCGATGAACTGCCCGCTGGCATGTCCTTAAGAGAAACACACAGTAGTTTTTATTGGTAACATTAATGTTACAGTAATTACATTACATTACAATCAAGATGGACAGACTGTCAGACTATTTATTGTGAAGATGAAACTTTCATACTATCATCTGGTTGCTGCTGTTTATATTCACCCCAGATGCAAATTCAAAAAAATCACCGTGGAATATTCGGGGTGAATCCATGTTTGTATATATGTATATAAATAACTGTTTTTATATTGTTTTATTTATTGTATGTGTTACAATATTTTAATATAGGCATATAGCATGAAGGAACTCCAAATTTCCTATGCAGCCGTGTGCTGTATATATTATATATTGTTATACTTGTTATAACATTACAGATTACAGACAAATTACAAATTACACTTTGCAAAAGACCATTTTATCATTTGAGGGTTTTTATTTGAGGGTGAAAAGGAGTGAACCGCAAGGACAGTTGTTGCAGAATACCTTTATTTTTAGTTATTTCATAAAAGTTAGGCTTCAATCATGACTACTATAGCTTCCCTTTCACTGTACTCAGTTTATATTGCACTATACAGAATATCAACATATTTATTTTTTCATTGTGGTCTTAACCTTTAATAATAATAGATAGCCTTAGGAACACATTGAACAGATTTGAATAAATTCATTTTTTTGAATAAGTAATCCCAGATTAAACACCTCCAAAAGTCTGAAAATCGTGTGAAAAACTATTAAATAGACCTTATGTACACTGCAGACAGAAAGAATGGGATATATAATTGAGAGAAAAAATGTAGTCTTCATTACATTATAAGAAGCACAACACAAGTTCTTACCAGCTGTAATGGTCCTGTCCTCCCTTTTTGGTGAGCCTCATCCTCTGGTGACATCTGCTGCATCTTGCTTTTCCCATGAGAAGTTTATTTTTCTGAAGGTATTTAATTAGCTTTAATGTTTTTCTAACCGAACTTCCTTCAAAAATAAGTTTCCTGAGTTTGTTTTGCAGGGCCATCTTGGTAAAGTCATTTCTTATTTCTTAGTTCGTTTATTGGCGGGAGACTGACGTGGAAGAGCGCGTTTGTTTTCTTCCTCTTTTTAGTTTCTATTTGTTGGCACATAGCTTAGAGGTGCGTGACTGACACCTGCTGGATGATTCTTGTCCTCCTTTTACAGTTCTTGTAGCCTGCTGGGCAAATAAAGCTGTCTAGAATTGCCTTAAGCGTAATGCAAACTCTAGCTGATTGCTGAATCCAATTTGCATATGTATTAACATAGTATGTATAAAATAAACCGTAATTAGTGCGCTACATATCATATTCTAATATAAGATCATTTATTTTGAAGTCGGGGGTGGGGCGGAAGTTCCGCTTAGGCAGCTGGTGGGAAAAGATGTCGTGTGACAAACGTCGTGTTGCAGCGGGCGGGATGGAGGAGGAGGTGGACAACGTCAAATCCCTACCCCAAACCACGAGTCGGATTCAGACGCGGTCCGGTAATGGAAAAAGGAAAGGTGAAAAGAGGAAGATTTCGGAGATGGAAGATGACTCTTTTGGTAAGTAAAGAAATATAACGTAACACTGTAACAGCATTAACTGGCTAGCTAGCTAGCTAGCTAGCTAACAGCTAACGTTAGCTAAGGTTAGCGCAAGTTAGATTGTTGACAGTAACTTATTGTTACTTTGCAAAATTCCCTCAGGTGGACGGAAATACAACCTCTCTCTCTGATATTCATAACGTTATATACGTAGGCCAAAATATTAACATCATAAATTATTATTTAGGTCTTAAGTTGAAATTCCTGTCACAGACAACCGTCACTTGTGACCCTCCTATATCTAAGACCCTTCAATCACATGAAGACAATAAAATTAGAGAAGTGGCCAAGTAAGTGTCATTAGATGAGTCTTTAGGCTAAATAGAGGAAAGAAAGTTAAGAACAATAGCGTTATAGAATTATCATCTACAACCCCAATTCCAATGAAGTTGGGACATTGTGTAAAACGTAAATAAAACCAGAATACTATGATTTGCAAATCCGTTTCAATCAATGTTCAATTGAACACATCACAACGACAAGACATTTAATGTTCAAACTGATTAAATTTTATTTTATGCAAATATTCACTCGCTTTGTTAGGAGTGCTAAATTACACTGACTAATGGATACAGACTGCAGCTGCTCAAGATTAAAGTAGAGCTGCGGGTAAGCTAACCTTAACCCTAACCCAGCTGTGGTTAACAGTAACATAAACAATGACATGTCAGATTAGCCATGCAGAGGAACAATTGATTAAAGTTTGGTTATTATTAATGGCTACATTGTGTTCCTGTATTTCCCTTGGTTTGTATAAAGATTTCAATCTGTGTTGTCAAGTTACACCTGTAAACACCCATCCTAGATCCTTGCAAGGGATAATCTATGATACAGATTAATAATAATGCTCAAATTTTCTTTCTCTTCCAGCCCCAGGTGTTGATCAAATGGCCCCCACTGCCAATCTCATTTTTCAGAAGCAAAAACACGAGGTGGAACTGGCTAAACAAAAAATAGCTGCTCAGGAAGACATGATCGTGGAGCTAACCAGGGAGAGAGATTTCTTAAGAGAACAACTGTCTCTGTGTAAGTCAATAATTACTGATATTCATCAATAAACATACTGTGTGTGTATTATGTAATTATAGACAGTAGAGGTTTTCAGTTAAAGTCCTAAACATCAAGGACATCTTCCTAATAGTGAGCTGTACTACTTGTTTTTCCTGTCTAATGGGGACAATGTGTAATTGTCTTATCATACAGCATCAAAAACCACCAGCTTAGAAAATTATGAGAAATCCCCTGACCCCTCTGCCAAGTCAGCTTCTGATTCATCTTCGTCCTCTGAGACAAGTTCCTCGTCATCTACCAACTACTCATCAAGCTCCTCAACCTCCACATCTTCTGACAATGGCAAGAAGAAAAGGGATGAGGAAAAAGTCAAAGAAGATAATGAAGAAGAAGAAGAGGAAGAAACGCATGAGAGGGACAGAAAGCAAGAGAAAAACAAGGAGCTGTGTTTCAAGAGGTAATGGTTAATCATGTAAACCAGGGGTGTTCAATAAAAAATCAAAGAGGTCCAGGTTAGAGAAAATGTCACAAAGCAAATCATTCATTAGCCTACCATAACGTATAGCCTAGTTGTATCAACAAGGGTTTTTAGTCAACAACTGTCAAATCTGTCAGTTTTCATGTAAAACTAAATAACTAGTCGAACAATAAATTCTAAATTTAAGTAATCTAAAGGTTGCTTTTGAAAAACGTTTTTGTAAATGGTCATCTTAAAATAAATTCATTTTATCTGATGCTAATTTTCAGAAAAAATAAAAAGTGTAGCTTTGAGAGATGAAGTGTAGTCTCAACCAATTTTATAATTAACACTTAACACATCTTAACAACTGAACAGCTTTAATGCCTCCTCTTTTGAGAATTGAGAATCTGAGTGACAAAACCAGCCCAATACAGAACTAAAAATATGCCCATATAAAACCATGTCATTTTAAAGTGGTCACATGTGGCCAAAACAGGTTAACATGGTTTAATTTTCAAAAAACACCATGTTTTTGTCATACCACACATTGCTGCAGATCATCTGTTCACCCTCCTAGTTAAGGACTACTAGCCAATCAGAAGCATAGTAGGGTGGATTGTGAGAAGCCAGTAACTGTGGCTTCATCAGCTGTATATCTCCTTACCAGTTTAGCAACATGGACTGGAGCAAGAGTTTCAGAGTGGTGAGTTATTAATCAGTTAGGGATGTCCCCGACAAGGGATTTACATAGTCAAATCAGAATTGTCAAGTCCTGCCTATTGTCGACTGATCGAATCGAATCACGTGTGCTTTTGTGCACAGCGATTGCAAGCCAGGATCGAGGTAGGGGGGTGTTAGACACGGGAGCTCCGCTTTAATCTTTAGAAGCTGCAGTCTCTATTCATCAACTTACACTGTAAATTTCCAGCTAAACTGAGGCTTGCTGTTGACCATCTCTCCCTCACCTGTCATTCACCCGGTCTTGTGTCAAATTTTTCGTGCATGCCATGCTGCTGACAACTGCATGCACGTTGTAGTCCCTGCGGGTCTATTTCAAGTAGCCTGCTATTTAAAAACAATGTAACATTCTTTGTGTGGTTCATCAACTGTGATAAATGATCCGAAAGTCCCGCAAGGTGCGGGCAACTCGTTACAACACCACTGAAGCGGGGGCTCCGTCTCTTTGTGTTCCTCTTCTGCCACTACACATATGCACGCTACGCCTACACATGCGCACTGACGCATGTGTTATGATTATGATTATGATTATGATTTTTGATTGAATGGCATGATCCTTTTTTTCTCTGCGAAGCTTTGACTGTGAGATTGACACAGTCGAATAATTATATTATGCAATGTTTGACTAAGGTTCCTATGGAAGAAGTGAAAAGTGTATAGCACATTTTATTTCCCTGAGGCTAATACCAAGTTTCCTTTTTTTATTATCTTAGCACGTGGTCCAGCAGAAGTCGTGGACGCCACGCTAAAGTCCTGAAGTCCTACAAAAAAAGAAGTCAATCACTGCTGCATGCAGAAAGGTGGGAGTGGACCGCAACACTATCGCCTTAAATGCGCCCATTGCCGAGCTTGCCATCGCTGCTCCAGAGAAATATGCTGAGCTAAGCACACAACATACCAGAAAGGACAAGCTTGGAGATTTCGCTGGTAAATGTCTGGATGTCATTGTTACCAGTACTGACATCGAGGACAAGGTCCAGGCCCTGAAGAGATCAGGGAAACTACTGCCTCTTGGGAAGGGCAATTTTTAAGTGACTGGGAGTTTGTGTTACCATTTATGTTTGTTAGCCTGTTCTAAAAGTGCAATGTATTGATACTTGAGAAATTTATAATTTAATTTATTTATTATCATTATTTTGTAATATTTTCTAAAGGTATTTTTCTTTTTTAAATTGTAAAAGTACCTCAAATTTTAAGTTGACACTTTTATTTTATTTTATGTGTTACATGCGTTACACTACATTTAAAAAAATAATTATTTAGGATTCTGTGGTCAGTATATAATTGCACTAATTGTTAACTGCTTTTAAAAGCTTGTTTACTAAAACAAATACCTTTCCAAAAGATCTGTCTAAAAGTGTGTTTTTAAGCTTCATCACTAACTCATTGTGTGTTCTTCAAATGGATCATTTATTAATTTATCATATGCACAATACACTCATCTTAATAAGGCACTGTTCCCACTTTATTTTAGGTAGCTGCAAAGGTGCATTGTTAATGGTTAATAAGTGCATAATAAAGGAGTTATTAATTTAAATAAGGCACTGTTCCCACTTTATTTTAGGTAGCTGCAAAG
>JALXJV020000018.1:4183712-4265601 GCA_024633595.2 Lepomis macrochirus
ATGTAACAGTGAAAGGTAAGACAGGTCTAGCTTAGAGTAATATAGCTGACTCCATAAATATTTGACATTATAGGTTTAGGAATTTCTCATGTGTACTTGTTCTCGTCAAGAAGACAACAATTGACTGATTAGCTAGAGACAGTAGCTCAGGCGTCAGGCTAGCAGATATGAGTGTTCTCTGGGAATCTAACAAGGTTGAGCCATACAAGAATGTTTACAAGAACTAACTGGCTACACAGATTAGAGTACAACTCTTGGATAGTAAGAGATTCCAATATGATGAAGCACTGGAATCTAAACATCAGATAGATTAGGTGTTCTAGGTGAAGATGACCTAATAGAGAAACCTACAGGCTCTAGGGGGAAGACAGAAACATAAAAGGGACCACAAGATGTTATCCTTCAGATTTGGTGTTGGCATTTGACGTGTTCACATGTTGTATGCTGGCACTGTATCTCCTCGGCGGGTTCAATAAACTATGCTATGTTAAGTCTTCATCAGTCTCCGAAACTTCTTCACACCTGAACCTGGCTCACAACAATAATTCCTAACAATTTGACGTCACTGAACAGGATCTCAACAAAACAACAACTGGTAAGTGCAAATTTATTTTATTTTTGCCTTGCCATGTTGTGTTTGACGAGATCAAAGAAATCTGTGTAGTAGCCTAACTATAATCTGGCTGTGAATAATTTCTAAGATTATTAAAGAACATTTAAGATTAAAGAGGATTCAAGTCTGGGGACAGTGTCCTGGCTGATCTCTCTGCGAGCAGGGCTCGGGACAAATGTGTCATATAACAAATGTTCAAATTTAAATAAAACTACAAAAATAAGTAATCGAAGTGAGCACAAAAGGTCTAAACTATGAATTTGATCTATAAAATCCCTTTGGGACGATCAATGGTTGGTTTGTAGATTTGAAACTTAAAAGACTGCGTGGTGTTTAACCAACGCAGCCCACCGAAGGGTGGTTTCTGGGACAGCTTCGGGCTGTACCCGACAAGTGGTTGGTTTGTAGATTTGAGACTTAAAAGACTGCGTGGTGTTTAACCAACGCAGCCCACCAAAAGGTGGTTTCGGGACAGCTTCGGGCTGTACCCGACACAGTCGCAGACCGCACCGTGAGGTTAACTCTTTGGTGAAGACGTTCTGGGGTAAGCACGATATGAGGGGCTTATTTCGGTTAATCAAGACCGGTGCTGAGATTGTGTCCAGAGGGAAAGATGGCTCTGGTTGCTTGTGGCTTCAGAGACCTGTATGTTAATTTAAAAGTTGTGTACACAAGGTGAAAGTACTTGAAATATGAGTCTTCACTCCTAAGTCATCAAAATCGCCAACCACTAAAAGCAAAATAAAGGAATTGAAGAAGTGTTGAGACTTGTGAAGTTGCAGCAGTGTTTATTGAAATTTTTATGCATGTTTGATGTTTGATGTGATTTGTAAATATGGGAAATCAGTCCACAGCAGAGACTAAAATGAATCTGTAGTTACTTCAATAAAAGTAAAAATTTAAAGCAAAAAACACACCCAATGATGATTTTAGTTTTAAAGGTTGATAAAAAGTAAATATGTAAAACAAAAGGATCAATCTGCAAGTGTCTGGCAACCAGAGTCAAGAACGCAAATCAGAATGTCCCTGATATTAAGTCAGAATATGAAGCAATGTTTTACACACACATGCTGATTATCAGTAGACAGAAAGGTCTCTAGTTTTCTCCACTTTGTTTGTATGTGAATTAATAAAGGCTGAATGACCATATAAAAAGTCGTTTATAAAAGTAAACAGCAAATGGCTAAAATAAAGGGTACTTCAAACTATGAAAGTCCTGCCTGGGATTTCAAATATCTGAAAGAATGTATGACAATTTAGTCAGCTGTGGCTTATCAGTGTGATGCTGTGACTGAGAATGGCAAACAATGAGTAAATGGCTGAAGAGCTTAAACAGTGGCCAAGAGCGCTAAATATGCTGCTTCATGTCTTAGGCCCGTGAGGGATGCTGTGTTGCAAAATAAATCTGCGAAAAATTATGAAAATAAGACTTAATGGTAACAACATTTGATAAACAGCTGAAATTAGTATTTTCACTGAGTACTTCCAAAGCCCAAAAGAATATGTAAAAATGTGTATCAATTCAAACACACGATGTACATAGACACGCAGAGAAAGATGAAAAAAGGCAAGTGTCATTAAACAAAACTAGGAACTGTAGGGTCAGCAAGGTTTTTCACACATAGTGGTACAGATATCACCTATTCTTATGTCACCAAGGCTACCAAATCAGATTAACAGGCCTCAACGCCCAGTTTAGATTTATATTTACATTTATTCATCTAGCTGATGCTTTTACCAAAAGTAACTTACAAGCGCGCTAGTTATGTCAGAGGCCACACGCCTCTGGAGCAACTATGGGTTAAGTGTCTTGCTCAATGGTGTCTCACAGTGGACACCACAGTTTAGTTTGATCACTCCAAGTCTGACACTTACAAAGATCATAACAAATACATATTGAGGTTAAGCAGAAATCAGTATTTCTTCTTTGTGCAAGCTGAAAATAAATAAACATTAATTCAATTAAATGAACACATTAATGAAATTGTCTAATTTCAGTTACAATGTAGGTTGCAAAATGTTTATTGTTTCTACAGTTAATATCTAAAAGGAAACTTAAATTACTGTCATAGAGTTTTATTGAAAACTGTATCAAGCAGTTAAAGAAAACTAGCATTCAATTAGTTATTATTTTGATTCTAAAAGTAAAAGGTCAATAAATATTAAATTGAGTTTGTGGGCAAGGTGTTTGTATAATATGATTACTATGAAGCACTCTTCCTTTTAACAGCATGTTTTAAGTTCTGATTAAAAAATTATTGTTTTAAACTAATGTTATAAAGTTAACTTCTGACCGGTTGATATTAATTTTTTCAGATAGGCAAGGCGGGTGTATTTACGTAGCACATTTGAACAGCAGGGCAATTCAAAGTGCTTTACAGAAAACAACAAGGCAACATAGGGCAATATAAGGATACATTTAGATACAATGAAAGTTTAGTGTTAAATAGAAAATAAAACTAGGATAAAACATGACAGCAAAATATATACTGCATGCAAAATTAAAAGTAAGATTCCGGAGACTAAACCACTAAGATTTCTGGCTTGGTTTGTGGTTTTGTTTTTGATTTTTAAAGACTGTGGGTTGAAGCTGAATATTGACAATTTAATTGTTCTTCATTTGCTCCTTAAAAAAGAAAATGACATAAGTTTTGACTTTGTTTGGTTGGGGAAAATTCCGTTGATTAGTTCCATACAGCTACTCAGTATTTGCATAGGATTAAGTAATATGGGTGATCTATCTCACCTTATTCAGATAAAAAGTAGAATTTTTTCTAAATAGGTCTCACAAAGTTCAACCTTGAGTTCGGGAGCTCACAAAACAGGCTGTCTGATAAGACACACACAGAAATAAACATCCCTTGGTGCTCCTAGGATTGTTTACATTCCCTCTCTGACACTGAGTGTGCACGTTTTACAGGCATCAGAGCAAAATTCACATTTTATATATTTCTTAAATTATAATTATTGGTTTCCTTAGAGTTTATTAGGGCCTTAATTTATAAAACACTATTGAGTTTGTACTTTCCGCTTAACTAAAAAGATAATTTGACTTTTGAAAGTTTTGCCACACTGTAGGCAACAACATTTTATACCTTTAAAGAAACAGGTAAACACATCAAAATCTGACATTATTTAAAATAATAAATCAATAAATAAAAATATTCTGACAACTGCAACAATCCTTTTATAGAATGTATTCCTAAAGTTAATAAACCTAAAGAATGGGCACTTTGTTTAAAGTTCTGGAAGCTATGTGCAATCTAAATATTGACAGAGGTTTATTCAAATCTGACCTCATTACTTTAAGATTCCAAATTTAAGCAGTGGTGAATTTGTGTTCACCTCTATCAATCTGATAGTCAGTAGTATTTCTGCAGTATTCAGGCCTCAGAGGTAGTGGAGCCTTATTTGACCTTCTTGACCTGATGAAAGCACGTTGCTTCTGAGAAAGCATGTGAACAGACTCTATTCTCCTCCTGAAATGAAACGTTTGACTGAAAGAGGTCACAGAGCATTGCTTGCCAAGCTATCAGCCAAGGGGTCATCAACAAGGGGTACATTTTGGAAAAATGGTTGCCTCCCCTATACCACACAGACTTTGCTGCCGTCTGCTGTGCCTCCTCCACACACCAAAACAGAGATGTGTTTCAATTATGGATTTATGGCTCCGCTGAAATGGACTTTATTGCTGTCACTCTGGACTCTGCACCTGAACGTGTATAATGAACTGAAAGCATGACATCTGCATTCAAAGACTTAAAGGCTGCTCCAACATCAGCACCAGACAAGATCTGCCTTTTGGAGACATACTGCTTCATAATGGGCATTTGGGTTCAAAAACATGGCTCTCATTACCACTGTTGGCTCTCTATATTTATAAGATGCCTCCTGTAAAAGGGAAGCCCAGTCAGTTTGCTAGCTGTTACAGTTAAAGCTATTCTAAAAGATGATATCAGTGTTATTGTTAGGCACTCTAATGTTATGTGTTTGCTATAACAAATCTGCACGTTCTGAACACTTCTGTCGCTTAACACAGGACAGCTGATCCGGATCAGGTTACAATGTGACCATTCTTTCTAATTCTGATATCTTAGTTAATAGAGCACGCCTCCATATCCAGTTGCATTGATCCTATAAGTTGATAGACTTTGATGAGGAATATACAATGCTTATTAAACAACTATATAGGATATGTTAGGTCTCTGTTAATAACATTACAAAGATAACAGCCTAAACCTGCGCTATATATGCAATGAGATAATTTTGTTATGAACTGAAGTTAGATAAATGAAATTTAATTGAACTGAATACGGAAATAAAATGGACTTAGATCCATTGTAACTTAAAAGTGCCCCAGACTAGAACTAATTTATTAAAAGTGAAAGTTCTACATTCAAAATTAATACAAAAGCATAAAAAAAAAACATACTTAAAGTACCAAAAATAAAAGTACTCTTAATTTGACCATTTCAAAGTACAAATTATATGATTTGAATATTATTACTGTTGATGTTGTAGATGATAACGATGAAGCTCATGTCAATCAATTTATGTTAGTTAATTAAGTTTCTCTAGTTTTTTTCTCTGGAAATAATTAAAGTTTGTCTATATTATTACATCATCATGTTTTTTGTTGACTATAACTTTGAATAAGATAATCTGAATCTGCAAAATAACTAAAGTTATAAAATAAATGTGAAATGAAATAATTAAAGAAATACAATATTGACCTTTGAGATGCGTTGGAGTGGATATACAAAATATGAAAATAATGGAAATACTGATTTCAAGTACAGTAGATTAAGTAAAGGTGCTTAGTTACTTACCACCTCTGGACACAGATAAATCATCTAGGCCAGACTTAAAGCAAGTCCACATTCCAAATTTTGGTTAATATTATTTTTTCTAGTAATGATTCAGATGAGATTCTCAAATACCTATCCTTTAGTGTATGTTGTCACAACATAAAGACATTACACACTACATACTGTTTGATTTGCCTAATGGAATACCTGCTCATTAAACTACAGTAAATAACATACAAATATGTCTAGATTTAGCTGAGGGCCGAACTACCACCAGTTGCCCTGTTTCAAGAGATGCGTTTTGATTTTTATGACAACATCCTGCAAAACCTCTAGTTATCCAACACACTGAAAGCTATTTTCTTGTTTCTACTATTGGCTAGTGTAGTTCACTTTCAGGTCAATATGCTTTATGCCATGAATGTTTAAGTTAAACTGTGTTGTCAAAGCGGTTTGCACCAAAATCCAAAGAGTTTGCATTTAACATAATTAATTAATCATGGCCATTCAAAATAGCAATTATAAGTAATAACAAATACAGAGAGGACTTAAACTACAAACAAAAATGTACATGAGCTGCACAAGGAAGTCATACTGATTCTGTTAAAGAATATTTTGTTTCTAACAATACTTTACCAATTAATGATACAAAATGCCACTCCTAATTCCTTCCTTAATTCCTCCCTACATGTGTTAATCTGGGTTGCACACGGCAACAGAAATTAATGAAAAAGGGGGAATAAATAAAATAATTATACATAATGTTTTTTAGCAGACATCGCAAAATCTTTTGCTATGACTAGGACATGTCAATTAACCAGAAGAAAAGATAACCCAAAGTCTTATAACGGTACTAAGATTTCAATGTACAATAAAAAGACATTATCCAAAGAAATGACAACAAGTCTGAAATAGTAACTTTAAAATGATGAAATTGAGCCTAAAGATGCTCTGAAAGAAAGGATGACAATATTGTTAAGAGATCTTTATCTCGTTCCTCTCTGTCAGCATGGCATTGCAAAACTGCCATGACTATCTAGGATGTTTCAGGTGTCCTAATGCATACTTTCCTCTGTCCACCTTCCACACAAGTTGATCTGCGCGCAGCTGGGGAGGGTTTAATAACGCCCAAAGATCCAGAAAGTCTACCTCCCCTAAGGATGGGTCGTAAACGACTCCAAGGGTGAGAAGAGACTGCTTGTGGTGTTGTTGGAGGAGACTGTGTGATACAGCACACCCATTAAAAGAGGATGCAATATTGAAATCAGAAGAATGTAAAATATTAAGAATATTTTAACTCATTTTTTTAAACTAATTGATTAATTAAACAGGGAATAATATCAATAAAACTAATAACTTAAAGACAAAAGTCTCAGAGTAATTGCAAACAACTAAGTGAAAGGAAGTCATGTAAAATCATTAAACCATACATCTGATCTAATGAAATGTACAAAGCCACTCTGCTCTGGACTGAACATAGGAATACGACATAGGACTAACAGAAACCTTTTAATTTTCAGGAATTTTGGCGGACTCCTAAAACCATCAGAGGAGCATATTCTGTGGATTTCTGTATCTCTGTAAGTGTATGAAAGTGTATGATCTTGTACTAATCCAATCTTTGTATGAGTTTTCTTTGTCTCCCAGGTGAAAACATCCATTCCATGCAAGGGCTTGCACCACCTTTTCGTTACAAGACGGTCCACTGCCAAGGAGAGGGAGCAGGATCCTGCTCTTTTCTTTTTTCTGCTAAATGATCAGATCAGGCCAGGGTGGACCCGGCGGATCACAATAACAGCGTGAGGGCTCTCATGCGGAGCTCACCAAAATTGCCACAATGTCACACAATGTCCTCCAACCTAAATACGGAATCCTGGACTTCCACTAACACTTTTCTGCTCAGCAACAAAGTAAGACTGCATTGAACAATGAATTGACAAGCAGACTTTATCAGAAGGCGTTGTCATGACAAAACACAGCAGAGCTATTCAGAAAAGACTTATGGACATGCTCGTTAAGCTCAAATGGATCTCAATGGTTTAAAAGTCCTACCCATGAAAGATGAAAGACTGTTTTGTTGCACATTCAATTTTATACTCTACAAGTAAATGATGGTAATCATCCCATGATATAATTTTGATGGGAAAGTACAACTTTCTGTAAAGTATGGAATATTAATTGTGATATTCAGATGAGTTTCTACACTTTGCTTCTTCTCACCTATAAACTTGAAAGCAATTATAACTGAAGCATCAATGATGAGCAAAACAACACACTGTGTTCAGCAATCTAAGTAAAAACAAATTCAACCGTTTAAGGGCTAACTATGCACAAGAACATAACCTAAGCAAAATATGTCAAACTATACCAAGATTAATGCACTCTCAAATGTTTATTAAAATTTAGTTCACCAAAGCAGATAGTAAAATTTTAGACAGGTATGATTTGAGTTTTTCCTTTAATCAAACTAATAAAGGTTAAGTTTTTTTTTACAAGGCACCGCCCATCCCCCTCCCAGATTAAAAAAAGCTGTTGTTTTCTTGTTGTTGTAGGTTAATCTGTATTACAAACCATGAGGTATGGCTAGTTACCACAAAAATATAGAGTTGCTAATTTACGGCTAAGAGTAAATTAAATCTGTTCAGGGACCAATATCTTAATATACAATCTCTATAAGAATAGCTTCTCATCTGTACTATCTCTGTGGGAAACTTTAAAACATATAAGAGGATTTCAATACTCTTTCCATAAAATACAGGAATTAGAATCAGAATTCTTCTGTGAATTATCCCTGAAAGACTCCCACACAAGTTCAATACATATAGAGACTAATACTTATTCGGGAATCACTTGAAATTTGATGTAACTTCATAGCCATCTATGTATTAATTATGTTAACATGATGCAATATAGCTGGTCAAAGGACAGGAATATGGTACAAGGCTTACCTTAATTACATACAGTATAGAGAACATATAAAGTAAGTTGATTAATGTAATGAGATAATTTTAAAATAGACTCATCCGCTTCTTTAGCAAATCTTCAGTTAAAATAATTAAAGTGTCGAAACACAAACAGACATGTTCAAAACAGAAATAAAACAGTTGGTGTCTCTAACAAACTAGATGTAGATTTCTATTTTAATGTTTCTTTGTTTTGATGGGTCCGGTAGTCCTCTTTTCGCGGCTTTATTTTCTGGTAACTTTAGTTAAAAAAAAAATTGGGCTCAGGTTAGAGGGGACAACTCAGATCCTACGACCCTTTGTGGGTTGGTCTAGAGGAGGTCCCCTTCCTTTTATTAATTTTGGCCGGCTCATCACTCTTCTGTTATTCATTGGTTTTATGCAAAATGTTTTTACTGGAACCAGAATATTAAATTAATGATAGACACCTGACTACCTGCTTTATTATAGAAAGTAAAAGACTAACATTAGGATTAAACAAACCATGAACTTAGAAACTATTTCCCTCAAACTCTACTTTCCTTTCCTCCTTTTTGTATACAGTTCAGATTCTATTAACAAAGGTTATCTCCTAGTTGTTCACCATTAATAATATAATAATCATAATAATCTTTATTTGTAGAGCACTTTTCAAAAAAGACAATAGCCAAAAGACAATAAGACAAAAATTATACAAGATAACTGCAAGAAAACATTGACAAGACTAAAATACACGTTTAAGATAAATATAAAATGAGTAAAATGGAATAAAATAAAAGAATGAAGTCAAATGAGATCGGGAAAGGCTCTCCTAAAAAGTATGTTTTAAGAAGGGACTCAAAAGAGTTCACTGACTCAGCTGACCTGATTTCCTCGGGCAGGCTGTTCCAGAGCCAACAGCAAACCATTAGACAAGAGTTTTAGTAGAATAAATTTACAATAGAATATTTCATCAATGAAAAATGTTCATTTATATTGATAAAATAAGAGGGAGTCGAGGGGATGTGGTTGGATAACTTAATTAGTGATCATAATAATTGAGTGCCAATTATCAGGTAATTAAACTCATTTTCATTGAGTTGTAAGAAGTTGACTATTTTCTATTGGAATGAAGGTCCTCCTGGTCTAAAGTAAGCAAAAAGATCCAAAGTAGAAATTGTTTGGATCATTGAAGATAATTAATATATTGAAATTTACTGCTTGAGAATGCTGTAAACAGGACTAAACTACTACAGATCAGATTTCCACCAATAGACTTTGCTAAAAAAAATAGCATCTTATGGTTTGACTCAAAAAAAATTACATATTATATTTTCTTAGGGAGTTCTAAAGTTACTGTCTTCTAAGGTTTTAAACATATTGTGTTATGATGAGAATAATAATCACGGTAACTTAAAAAAGTGTAAACGAAGTTAAAGAATATCTTACTGCTGCAGAAATTATTAATTTCACTTATTTGTTTCAATATTTCCCTCTGGGTGTGATGGTTTGAAGCTCCAGGTCACAACGGATGACCTGTACAAATGAGAGTACTGATGGCTTTTGAATGGACAAAAAGGGGACTCAATATTTGTATTCATTCATTTTGAATTAATACCAGTTAAACGCCTAATAGAAATGTGATAATGTTTTTAATTTAAATTGATTAATTTAAAATATTTACCAGTTAATTAAAAATTTATTTGAGATGTGACTTCATAGAGAGCAACACAGGTTGTCCTCCTTTTCCTTTTGAGGGTTTCTTTTAAGTACAGGTAGTTATAGCGTAAATCCACGATGACTGTGATAAGAATTTACTATGTTATTTCAAATGTTAAAGTTAAATCAATACTTTATGTATGATAAATGGGATCTACATCAGCTTTACCTTAAAGGGGTTTAAATGTTTAATATTTACGTATCATGCAATATGAACATACCAAGTATGATAATAAGGGATATTGATCAATGCTTTGCTTTGGGATAGACATTTTATTATTAATATTCATTACGAATTGTGCCTATGTATTCAGATGATTGCAATGTTTGCATGGTTTATGGTCTTATTTGAGTTTAGCAATAAGTGCATCTGTGAGTTTTCCTCTGATTTTCTATATTGAGGTTTTTCTCCATTTTGCACTGTTTAGGAGTGTAGCTAGTCTCATAAGCCTTTTTTTGCCCATTTTATAACTTTCAACTATAATTTCAGACTTCAATACATGAAATATAGAGAAGTGGGTGTTTTGGCTATGAGCATGCGACCGGTAACCTCTGTCAGGGACTTATCACTTGATAAGACTCTTTATTATTATTAGTTTAGAGCAGAATAATATTTTGTGTCACAGCCACTGTTAGGCTGCACGGAGACAGAGCTTATGGGACGTGTGTAGCTAGATGATGTAAGGTTTCTTACATTTCCATATGTACAATAATCATTCTAACTATATGATAATAACAACAGAAATGGTTTCATGTTGGAAAATGTATTTTATATTTACGGGCCAAGGATAATGTTGATTTAAATGTTTGTGATCTTAACTGCTGTGATTGATTTTTGAAAAAGTACCAACCCAACTCTGAAGATGTCCTGACTGGTCCATAGCATTTAGCGAAGTTTTTAATAACTGGGTTCCCAAATTTATAAAGGGTTTAGTGATTGAGTTTATCTTTTGATAAAAAATGGGGGAACTGTTGGAAATATTTCTTAGGTGTCTTAATTGATGTAACAGTGAAAGGTAAGACAGGTCTAGCTTAGAGTAATATAGCTGACTCCATAAATATTTGACATTATAGGTTTAGGAATTTCTCATGTGTACTTGTTCTCGTCAAGAAGACAACAATTGACTGATTAGCTAGAGACAGTAGCTCAGGCGTCAGGCTAGCAGATATGAGTGTTCTCTGGGAATCTAACAAGGTTGAGCCATACAAGAATGTTTACAAGAACTAACTGGCTACACAGATTAGAGTACAACTCTTGGATAGTAAGAGATTCCAATATGATGAAGCACTGGAATCTAAACATCAGATAGATTAGGTGTTCTAGGTGAAGATGACCTAATAGAGAAACCTACAGGCTCTAGGGGGAAGACAGAAACATAAAAGGGACCACAAGATGTTATCCTTCAGATTTGGTGTTGGCATTTGACGTGTTCACATGTTGTATGCTGGCACTGTATCTCCTCGGCCGGGTTCAATAAACTATGCTATGTTAAGTCTTCATCAGTCTCCGAAACTTCTTCACACCTGAACCTGGCTCACAACAATAATTCCTAACACCTATAATCCAAATGGCATTTCAACTGATAAATATTGAGTAGTGATGAATTGCTTTGACTTGTAAAAGTGAAAACTGCATAACTTAATGTAAAAATATTTTACAATATGTTATTGATCACATTTTTTCCTAGTGTAGTTCATTGTAATGCCAATGTGTTCTCTTTTGTGCAGTTTTACCTAATACACCAACACTTTTACCTGTTCCCAAGCAAGTGGTGGCTGAAGCATGTGCAGTAAGTGGACTTTTTCTAACTTTACATCAAAAGCAAAGAAAGTGGAACATTTTGTAATACCCATTAGTTTCTTTTGCACAGGACAGTGACAAAACCCTCTCAGACCCTCTCAAACCCTCTTGGTTGGTCCAAGTGCACTGGCTGGAGGTCATCATCAAGCTGCACCTCCACCACAGGGGTCCTCTCCTTGGCAATGTTGTGAAGAATGCAACAATGCACATGGCACATGCAACAATAAAGTCACAGGCCCTGTCAGGTGCAACTCTCAGACCCTTCAGACACTGAAATCTTTCCTTTAGTTGCCCAAAGGTCATTTCAATGTGTGCCCTTGTCCTGGGTAGAGCTGCATTGTAACGGGTTTGTGGTACGGTGTTTGGGTCAGGGAATGGCGTCAGAAAATACTGCCTGCAGGCATAGCCCCGGACACCAAGCAGGGTCCCATTGTAAGCACCTGGAAAAATGCAGTTTTGTTAGGCTCAGAATAAATGTATGTCATACAGTAAGCTTGATATAAAAATTGTCTGCCACTGGAGTCCTGTAAGGGGGAAAGCAGGCAGTGGACCAAACCACTGTGAAGCAAGAGAGGGGGGACTCTAGATTAAACTAAACTTAAAAAGCACTTTAATTGCCCTGTTTGTGTTTGTACTGTTTTACACAACACTATGGTGAGAGGGGGGGCATGACCCCCCTGTAATGATATAACATGTATATTGAAACCTGGAGGTGTAGCATAGTGTCACAGAAATGGTAGTTGTCTGTGTTCAGAGTAACGCAGCTAAATTGCAGTGCAGGTGGGCAGAGGGAGCAGTGGTGTTATAATGAGTGATCCGACCGGGGAATAGTAGGAAAACCACATCATGCAAGGGATCATCAAGAATGCCATTGTGCCATTTTGTTTGCGATTATCTTGTAATTTTCTTCTGTTGTTTGTCTCTTTTAGTTTCCTTTCTCGTTTTTCTCTCTGAAAGTTCCACTTGTCATTAACATCACTCACAGTTCTTTACAAGCTGATGTTACTTAGATCACAACCTGAAAAGCACTTTACTGACGGCTATCTAAAGGATGAGTTCTCATTAAAAGGCTGGATGGGAATGAGGCAGTCTGGCTGTCTCAAAACAAAATCATCCTTAAATCCCGGTATTCTGATCTAACATGTCTCTTCGAATGTGTGTCTATAATATACTGACATTAACAACAGAGTGAAAAATTGAATTTCCCCTTGAGAAATGAATAAAGTATGTCTTAATCTTACAGTGATCATAATTGCTGCCCCATCAGTGCCAAGCCCGCAGAGTTTCTTTGTTTGGCACCTGTGGAAAGCAGGAAAACAGTTATTTATGTCTTTACTAGCATCTATTACTTCGACTTCAGTAGAACCCTCCTAATTCTTCCTCCCTGACAGCCTATTTTACGGGTTCCAAATTGAGCACCACGGTGCTGGATTCATAAATGAGCTTGTGAATTTGAATTTTCACAAACTCCTTCTGCTGGGGGTGATATTCTCTGCAGGCTTTGTAGGAAATGCTCATCCTCAGAGAGGAGGTGGGACAGGTGCAGCAGGCCTCCTCAGGACTTGGAGAAGAAGCCTCTCAATCTCTGTCTCTCTCTCATTCCCCTTGGTCGCTCTTTGGGGTCCTCCTCCTGCCTGTGTGAAATGAGAGCACCATATTTTGTTAAAGTACAGAATTCCCTTAAGGTCTCAGTTGAAATCAGACAACAGACAAAAAAAAACATGAATCAAAAATGAAAAGGTAATGAACACAATACCCGTCAGTGAAAACTTTGAGACTCTTCCTCATTTTCATTCCAGTGATTGATCTGGCTTGTCTGTAGTGACAGTATTACAAAACCTGCCTTGGGATGTTTTACCCATCTGTTTTGAAGTAGCAGGTTTGGTACAGGTGAGAATAGAGATTTGTTTTAGAAATTGTCATATTTAACATTAACTTTATCACTTAATTTTTTAGTGCAGGAAGAAAGAAAGCTCTCTCTCTCCTGAAACACTAAACACTTAATTATCCACCTATTAAAACGCTTCCATATGAATTTCCCGTACTGTGTGTCTCTGTCTCCTTCTCCTTCAAATAATTGTCTCTGAGACCCACATTAAAGGGGCTATATGTAGTTTTTCTACTAAAATGAATCCTTTTTTTATTGCCTGTGTGTGAAGGGATTGTAATCTGACATTAAAATGATCCACTTGCCGGGTTTGGCTATTAACTCTGAAGGCAGGGATTCCTATTCCTATTCGAAGGCTCGTGGTCGATTTTCCGCGAAATCCAGAGGCTGACACCTGCATGCGTGATTGTCTACTGACTTTGCACTCAGCAGCCACAACACTGAAACTTACGAGATGGAGTCTGCTAACACTAAGAAAGACCTGCTCCCAGCACAACACAGACTCCAACATCAAACTCCACATAAGGATAAAAAACAAAAAATTGTTTTATCTGCTGAAGCTCGTCAGGCCAAATGTGAATCGGATCGACTGCGGACGAAAACATGGAACAACATTGGCAGGGCTTTTGAATCATGGAGAAACCTCCGCTTTGTTTTGGGTATAAAAACAGTCCCGGAGTTGGCTTGGACAGGTAAGCTAACATTACTACAAAGCATGTAAAATATATTTTGATTTTGTGCTTCACTGGGCTCAAGTTAGATAGCGTTAGCTCACCAGCTAACGCCGAGCAGTTGCTAATGTTGTCCGGTGTTTCACACTGGTGTTATAAACCGGTGTTATAAAGTGTGACACAATCTTCTAATATTCAGTCCAGCTCACTACCCGTTTCATTATCATCCAATACATGTATCTGACATTGCTGAGCCTCCTGTGACAGATTCACAGATAGTAAAGATAGTTACTAAAAGTAACAGGCGAGCTAACAATGTAGCACGTTGGCTAAATGCATTGTAACGTTATCATGTAGGGAGCATGGATTAGTTCAACATCAGGCTGTAACATTACTGTAACATTACTGTATTGCTGCAGTGGGAGTTTACCTGAGTCCCCCCCGGTTTTGCTATTTGCTAATGGTAGCACCCAACTTGGTTCCTAGTACAACTGATAGGAATCAAGATGACACGCTATTTACAGAACAGATAGACCAACTTCCTTGCTGACCTTCCGCCAAGCGATCTGCGAAATGTTGCACAAGGAAAGTGTCGCAACAACTTCATCTTCTGCACCGTCCGGAGAGAATTAGCATTGATTTGCATCTTTGCTTTGGCTTTGCATGTAATTAAGCTGTGCAAAACACTTGCTTCCCATTCAGTGTGAACAAACTATCCTATCAAATACAGCAAATAATGCCCTATATATATTTAAAAAAAAAAAGAGATAACTTTTGCAATACATTATCTGTTTGCTGTCATACACAGATAATGTAAGATTTTGTATTGACTAGTGGATAACTGCAGTGGATACAGCAGCTTTTCATACCCTGAGATAACGTTACCATGCCTCAAACGATGTCCTCAAAAGTAAAGTGGTTGTCTCACATGTGTGAGCATGTTGAGTTTACAGCAGCGGTTAAGCGTAAAATATTTTCGGTTCATTTTGAAACTATGGCGGAACAAACTAGACTATAGCGGGCCGCCATAGTCTCAGTAATGATCGGGAAAAACTGTATTACAATGAACTAAAGTCTCATAACTGTCTTTTGTGTGAAGGAGTTTGTGTTTATCGGCTTCACGTTCCCTAAAAGTTTGAGCATTCTCAATGGTTTAGTATTTGTTAAGGGCCCAAATTCATGTGTCAAACGTCCCCAAAGTTGAACTTTCAAAATGAATGCCGAATGGAGTTTACCTGTCACGGTTGTGGTTTTGACTTTTGTAATTTCCTGTTTTGATTCTTTTCCTTTTTCATCCCCTCCCTCTTGGGAATTAAATGAGTGTATCCTCATTGTCTGTTGTCACTTTGTCTGCGTATCATGTTGAGTGTACCTGCCATTTTCCTGTGCCTGCTCTTGGATTTATTTTGGATTTTGCGTGTTTTCTGAGCCTTTATTGTAGTCATTTGGATATTTGCCTGCGCTCCTGCGGATTCATTTGCCTTGTGTTTGAACTACTTTTTCGTATTTGACCCCTACCCGCCTCTACGACACCTAAGCTTCTTCACTTTTTGATCTCTTCAGTTGTAAATAAACACTATTAACTATATCTGCTCCACCTTGCTAGATTTTCCTTCAATCTCAGTATAATTGGTTCAAAGTTAATTTTCATGTTTCTTGTGCTCTTATTTATGTTTATTTTCCTTGTGGCTCCAGGATCACTACTCTTTTGTTTACCTACCTGCCTGCCCACTTGCCTGCTCTGCCATCTCATCCTGTTCTGTGTGCTTCCCTGCTTGTTACACTTAGGACAGTTTCCAGTATAATTTGTTTCCCCTTCTTACTCCTTTTATCACCTTCCATCTGATATCACCCATACAAGAGCTGGACAAACTAGAAAACCACCACAGAATTGCACTGTTACACGCTCAATATTAATGTGCACCATTTGGTGCGATGGTGAAATGGCCTTTCACAGGGTCAATAAAACTGAAAATGAAATAGAGGGCAAAACAAGAAAAAGCAACTTTCCCAAACGCCTGAGCAGTTACAGGCAGTTAACAATGACTCCCTCATGAATATCTTAATAGCTACCATGGCAAATGCTGCTTTTATTTTGAGGGGTAGCTTTTACATCTTGGAAAGACAAACAAGACAAGTAGAAATTTTATTTCTTTTTTAAGAAAAAAAATAGTTGACATGTGTTGTGATCATCAAGTTCATTACAACATAAGAAGCAAAGATAAACTCTTTATTCAAGTGTGATCATTATACACAACAGAAAATTAGATCTCTGTTAGCAAATTACATCTCCTTATCTTTAACAAAAAATCTATTCTTTGTATTTGTTACAAAAGCTACAAGTTATCACTGTTTGCCAGTGCTACAGAAGAGGTGCAGGACTGATGTAAAAATGAAATAATACAGACAAACATAAGGTTAATGAGAGGAGTACAGAATGATCCAAAGCATATAAGGCATAGGTACTGGATATTGGAGTACTGAGTTTTTTAACCAACTGAGTTAATGAAAAAATGGTAGCCAACTCTGATTTACAGCAGACACAGAGCAGCTTTGTTTTAACAAAATAAAAATACATGTGTGACAGTGGGCAGTGAAGAGAATAAAGACTACAGGTGGATGATGGTTGGAGGTAAATTCCACCTATTAATTTTGAGGAATCTACTAAGCGAGTGCCAACACCAACTTCCTTATGCCCATTCCCCTGGTAGACACCACATCTCAAGGAGCGTGAGCACTTGCCATATCTGGGCTGTAGCATTTTCCCCTGCTAAACATCTCAGACTATGAGAAACATATAGTATTATCTAGTGAAATAAGATGAATGAAATTAAAACCCAGAAATCCACCTGATATGTTGTAGCAGACCAAGATATTCAGCAATGCAGTACATGGAGCAGACAATGTCTGATCGCTTGTTACACTAGGAGGAGCAATCAAAAGAGCTGCTATGTGAATGTAGCAACTGATTGCCTTAACTTGCAGGCTTTGCTTCATTAATACCAGGGTGTGATATCACTCACCATACCTTTACTGTACCAATACTTGAAAAATTATCTAAATACAACTTGTAACAGCCTAAATTCACCTAAAATGACATGGCACAACAATTTAGATAATTGCCAACACTACATGCTTCTAATGTAAGAATATGAATACATTTTATATATCTTGAAACATTTTCTTCAAAATAACTCTACAAGGATAAGTATAAACTAGTGAGTGTTGATGATGATCGATCACCATAAACACCAGAGAATTGCTGGCCAGCATTCCAGAGATTCAGTTCCTTTGTTGTCTCCAGTTCCTGCACTGCACACTGAGCATGTCATTATAGTATGTTATAATATGGACAGATATGGCTGTGGTATAGAGGGAAATAAATGAAGCAATAAAGAAAAACAATACAGTACAAAAACATTTTTCTTCTCATGAAACCTAATTGACAATTAGTTTTGTCCAGTAAATTCCAGAGATTAGTCTGCCAGTAGACAATTTATTCTCCTGCTGTCTTTTCAGCACCTCAGGATCTGTGCTGCTGGCAGACAGCTGCGACTGCGACACACGGACAGTGGACTTATGAAACTAAAATCGGGGTTCTGTGTACGCAGATGTGTTCCACACATGCATTCTAGAAAACAAGATGGCAACCTCACGACAGCAAGAAGAGCTCATTTGTTTGTTGTGTTTGGCTGAACAACAAGAAAAAATTGAATGAAATGAAAGTAATATGTAAATAGGCACTAGTATATATCCATATAGTCATGGGTTGTGCGTGGATGCCCACAAGGGGAACCTAGCAGACTTTTACAGACATGCGTACATGACACAGTTTATGCCAAGCAGACTCTCGGGCCACGTAGATGTTGCCATCATGAACTGGCCTTTAGGATACACCACAATTCCCTTAATTGTTTCCATGTTTCCCATAGTCACACGTTTTTCTCACAGTGAAAGAAGAAGATTTTAATTTAGTTAATTTCATCTAGATATCAAAACTTGTTCAATTCATTTTTCCCCTCCTAAACTTAAAGACAGATGAGATGTGATAAGCATTAGCATGATAACATCTAAGCTAACCAAGGCAGGTAGGGTGCAAACACTGCTCAGTTGCAGACCTTCAGTGGTGAGGAATTTGGACTGTGAGATGAACACCTTCTTGGCCGCAGAAAAAAGTCTAAGAAATATATGATTCACTTTAAACACTTATTGATTTGATTATACCAGTTACATGGAAAAACTTTTAAAAGGTGCTCATTTTCAGGTTCATTATTTTATTTATGGGTTGTACCAGAACAGGTTTATATGGCTTCATTTTCCAAAACCACCATATTTTCTGTCATATTGCACATTACTGCAGCTCCTCTTTTCACTCTGTGTGTTGAGTGGTCCGTTTTAGCTATAGAGTGATGCATCACACGTGTACAAGATCTTTGTTGGGCGTTGCAAATGCGCAGTTTCTAGTTAAGGACAACTAACCAATCAGAAGAAGAGCAGGGCGGGTCCTGAAAAGCCGGTCAACACGGCTTCAGTTTAGCTGAGATATGCATCTGTAACAAAAGTGTCTTTCATCCATAAAGTTTTAACTGAGCTCTGTCTCTACATCACAGTAACAACTTCATGTCCACTGACTGCCTGGAGGGTAGCTAGTGTTTGGAAGGGAGAGGAGAGGTGTGCTGCAGCTCACTGTTTTTCCACTGGTGTTTTTGAGAGTGTGTCTGACTAGTCGCTAGGCGAGCATTATAATGCGTGTTGCCATGTGACATAACATCCATCCATCCATCCATCATCAACCGCTTATCCTGTGCACAGGCTTGCGGGGGTGACACAGTAATGGAAAAAAAGGTGGACTACAAACAAGCTATTTTCAGGCAGTTCAGAGCAGTGTTTTCTGTGGGAGATGGAAACTCCCTTTGGACCTTTTCACTTTGCAAACCTATTACATGCACAAAAAAGATATTTAACTCAATAAATAAACCTGTCCTCCGATCAATTGGTTCCAGAAAGGAAGAGTTTGCATGTGAAAGTAGGCAATTGCTTGCAAATGTAACAGAGTTAAAAATGCTTTTTAATTATTTTTATTTCTAATTTGTATTTATGAATTGTATTCATCATTTAATGATTTTAATGAAGAATTGTGAATTTTATCTCATTGAGTTATTTTTGTTACGGTTTCCTGTGAAAGATGACCCAGCTGCACACCTGTACCTCCTAAGCTTCCGTAGTCCTCCGTCTTCCTCAGTTTCGTTTTGCACTGCTGAGGGTAAGTTGTGTGGAAAAATGTTGCTATGCTAATGTAATGTTTTCTTTGGAAATGTAACCGTTTGTTATTGCTCTTAACGAATATTGTTTAATATTAATACAATTTTGTTACATAGCTGTTGTTTCGACTGTTGAGTTTTCGCAATGTTTTCATCTAACTTTCTAGGCACCATTTTATCACGGCAGAGATCTCAGGATCGAAATCGTATTTTTTTATGTTTATGAAGCACAGGTGCAGTGAGAGGAAGCCAGCATGCAATTAAAGTGTGTATTGTCAACAGGAGCCAATAAATTGTGGAAAAAATAAACTCTTGAGTCATCCCTCTTTATGCCCTAAGCACACCTGTTACTCAAACATGTCATGTTAAGTGAATTTCCTGCCATATTTACCTGCCGCAGTTCTGCCTGCTCTTTGATTTCTGTGTCTGTGGAGTTTTGCCTCCGTTTTTCTGTATTTGGATTGTTTGGACAGTTACTTTTGGTCTACTTGGACTCTGCCACACTTGGGTACACTCATACTGTGAGAACACTTTCAGTTAATAAAAGATCAGAACTTTTCCTGCCTGCTCTATGCCTTGCATTTGGGCCCAAAACTTGTTTGTTCACTGAGCAAACCTGACCATATAATCCGACCACTGTGTGCCGTGCAGACACAATGTCTGTGGAACTTTATAAAGTGTTGTGTTTAAGGACTTGAAGGAGAATTGTGAAATGTGGACTACGGCCAACCATGACAGCCATAAGCAGGTTGTCTGGATGATGGCTAAGAGACTAGTTTTCTCCCAACCCTGGTTGAGAGACCCACTCCCAAAATGGACAACTAACTTCCTTCACACCTCAACTCCTTTCCATACCAGTCTTACCTCTGCCTCCATGTACGCTAGCTTTTTGCCAGCTAGCAGCCTGCTCAATCACCAAACTACTAGCAGCCTGTCTGTTCCTCTGCCTGCTAGCTATGAATTAACAAGCAGCAAGCCTGCTAGCAACATCTGGTATTCACCTCAGCCAGCCAGCATCTGCCTGCCTGATCCCTGGCCTGCTAGTCCTGAGCCCTTGGACCGCTAGGTCTTGCTCTAGTTCCTTGCTGGCTTGCCTCTGCCTATCCTGCCTGCCTGCCTGCCTTCCTGCGTAATCCTCCGCCTGTTTCCCCCGGGAAGCAGGTTCACCTCCAAACAAAGACTCTGGGCTTACCTCGCCAACCGTACTAGGATGTCACAGATAGCACGGGCAGCTAGCCTTTGTCCTACTAGCCAAACAACTTGCCTTTCTCTTGGTTCCCCATCTGATCCACCTCCAGAGAAGCCATCTTGTGGGTAATGTAGACCCCATTGTGCCTCATGCCAGCTCCTCACCCTCATTGTCACCCAACTCCTTGTCCACATTGTTGCCTAACGCATCGTCTACATGGCTGCCTGCACCCCTGAGACAGAGCCAGCCAGCATCTTCGTAACAAAGAGGAGGTCACCCACTTCCTGTCTGGTTCTCCAATCCCGGACTCAACTGAGCAGCAGCCACTTGATTCAGTGCACTTGAGTCAGCAGCTCCCTGACTTTGCTCTGTGGAATGGAGACAAAAATGCAGACAAAAAACTGCAGTTCAAAATCGATTGACTGTTGTGTTGGGGAGCCATTTTAATATGATTGGCTTTGTCAATCAATCACACACTCCACATCAGACCATGATGAAATTGTAGCCTGAGTCAGGTGCAGCACAATGCCTCACAATTACAGACTTTTCTTTGGTGCTGATTCTACTTCTGCCGCCACCAGTGGAGACAACATTGAGGACGCTGGTGTCAGAGGTGGATAGTAACTTGTTACAAGTAATGCAAATGAATAAAAAAGTTTTTTTTTAGGATTGACAACTTTTCAGCCTACCAGCTGTTTTATTTAATCAGAAAACAATCATTTTTTAGCATTGGTATAGAGTAAATATAGGCTTATGTAGGATTTTCTACTTAATTTAACAATGGGCTGCTAATGTAGAATAAAAAAAGTAAAATAATTGTATTAAACAGAAATAGCTAAATTAGAGGTATCAACAAGCAAAGCAAAGTGTAAAATTTGCAAAAGTGTAAATAACCATGTTACGCAGTGGCTATTTCTAACCTGATGCAAAGCAGATTAAACACTTATTATTTAAAACATGGGTGAACATGAGTTGGACAGCAGAGATGAGGGCAATAGCAAAACCAATCCAGCACAGCCCAAAGAACTATGAAATGGTAAGATTGATGATGATATGCCCATTTCATGTATTGTGCTCAGGGGCACAGCTGAGGTTATTACTTTTCTCGAGGAGAGCTAGATAGGGGTTTCTAGTTTTGAAAATTTATTTTAATGGCTCATTTTGTGATGTACTGTACTTGCATAAAATTCCCAAGAATGTGGGAAAAGGTCTCAGACGCAGAGCTAGGGCCCCCAACAAATGCTTTGTCTAGAGAGTAGGCTGACCATGGACAAATTCCCAGGCCATTTCTTTTTTGCCCAGTCTGCCCCTGCATGTAAGTCACAACAACTTAATAAGCTCATATGTCAGGGCTGTGGGACTGTCAACATGTTTTAGAGTCCTTCTGCTCTCTAGTGAATGAAGAACAGACATGATTTGCAGAAAATGATTTTCTGTTAACAGTTGATGTAACATCAATGGATGGTGAAGCATTAGACAAATCCAAACTCAAACTGCTTCTCATTGTTATGCTGCTTTGTCACAGGCCTCAAGACTCTCTGGATGGCTTAGCCATAAATTAGATCTTCTTAACTCAACTGTCCTCAAGATCAGTCAGACACTTGTTGCACAATAAAGGAGCTCTAGATAGAGATGTGTGTGTGTGTGTGTGTGTGTGAAGAGAGAGAGACAAATAGAATAGGAATAGAGATGAGATAAAGAACAGAATACAGAATGCAATACATTTGAGCTGCACCTGTATGCTTTTGAAAATGATAGTTTTGTCAGCATACCTGTGTTTCTCATTTGGGAGAAAACATATGTTCTGTAGGATGTAGTAGGATGTGCTTGACAATAAATATTTTACAAGAATTTAAATTGTGTTTGAAACCTGATGGCAAAGTTTGATGAATGCCCAGACTGCAGCTCTCAGCTAAACTCAGCTGAACTGATTAATTCATTTGTTGTCACACGGCTTGACTACTGTAATGCTGTTTTAGCCGGAGTTTCTAAAACCACAATCAACAAATTGCAATATCTTTAGAACTCTGCTGCCCGGATCCTGACAGGAACCAAGAAATTTGACCATCTAACTCCCATCTTGAAGTCCTTACACTGGCTGGTTCCGTGTCGATTACAAGATCATGATGTTGACATACAAGGTATTACACGGCTTGGCTCCACAATACTTATCTGGCCTATTAATCCCTTATACCCCGAAACTCAGTCTGCGCTCATCACAGTGTAATTTGTTAACTGTTCCTCAAAAGCAAAATCCATGGGTGACAGGGCCTTTTCTGTTTATTGTTCTTCACTCTGGAACTCTCTTCCTCTTGAACTCAGGGAAGCCCAGACTCTTGGCATTTTTAAAGCCCTTCTCAAGACCCACTTTTTAAAACTTGCATTCGATTGCTGATGTTTTTTATGATTGTTTTATATCATTTTCTTAATGTTGTCGTTTTTGTTTTTATTAACTTGTACATTAATGATCTTCCTAATGTGCTTGATGTTTCTAGTACCTTGTTATATGCTGATGACACTGTTATTTTTTTGTCTGGCTCAAATATTGACACAATCAATCATAAACTTAATACAGACCTACAGCATTTACATGATTGGCTTCAGGATAACCATTTAACACTTAATGTTAAGAAAACAGAATGTATGTATTTCTACTCATCTAGGAAACAATTGTCTATATCCAATTTCATCACCTTCTCTAATCAAAAACTCTCAATTGTATCCACATATAAGTATCTTGGAGTCTTTCTTGACTCACATCTTACTTATCGTGACCATGTCCAAACTTTAACCAGAAAGTTAAACCAAAAGTTATTTGTTTACAGTAAAATTAGACCATATTTACTACATTCTGTTTCTAAAACATATCTTCATGCCATTATATTGTCTACTCTGTCGTATTGTTTACCTGTTTGGTCTCTCACAACAAATGAGATCCTCGAACCTGTAGCAAGACTCTACAATAGAGCCTATAAGATCCACAACAGGCTTTCAGGCTGAACTCACCATTGTGTTGCACTATCTTTGAGTAATGCCTTGACATTTCAGAACTATAGAATAAGTCATGGATTGAACTTCTTTTATCAGATTTTAAATGGACACACTTCTGTAGGATTGACTGCGCTGGCTCCAAAATTCAGTTCAAGGCATGAACGCACGACTAGATCTGTTACAAATGGACTTCTCCCTATACCGGTTTTTAAGAACTGCTATGGACAGAAATCTTTCTTTCATTTGCTCACTAGAGCCTGGAATGAGACTCCACAGCATATCAGAACTATAACATCAATAAGTCTATTTAAAAAAACTCTTGCTCGCCATCTGATGGACAGGTATATCTGTGACCACTGAGTTGGCTTTATGGCCTCCTGCTGATGCTTATGTTTACTCCTGTGGTTTGTGTGTCTGTTTGTGTGTTTGTTATTGTATGGTCTTTGAGCTTTGTTGTGTATGAGGTATTTATGTTCTGCAGAACAGGAACCTGCTGAAAATCAGTTCTATACTGAGTCAGGCCCGATTTGTTTTTAATCTTTTCCTGTTTAAATAAAAAGAAAAAAAAAGAAAAACTCTTACTCGTCGTATTTTTCTGTGGATTGTTATTCTATGTATTCTATTGTTTTGAGAAGCTGCTTTTAAAGGCACTCTATAAAATAAAGTTTATTATTATTATTATAGCTCAAAATATTTGAATTTCTTATTTTGAATCTTTTGAGAAGCACCTGTAGATACTGCTTTACATGGAGGTTTGGTACTGATGCATCCTCCGTATTCACCAAATGCAATCATGAGTAACTATGAATAAATGTGAATACATTGAATGCAGTCAAGAATGATTAATAAATGCATGTATAAACTTTTGAATACAGCCAAATAATTTGCAGTATAGCAGTAGATGATGGTAACATGTCTCAGTTTAGGTACTACTCTGCTAACATTGTTTGGTTTACAGATCTTCCACCATGTGGTAGTGGCAGCAACATTTGGCTTTACCGCTGACATTTCTGACATTTTCCAAGGCAGCAACAGAGCTGGCCATCTTACCCAGGTTGTCATCTACATTGTCCAGTTTAAGTCGGCACGAAGTGACATTAGTTCAGTTGACACCACCATGAGATCCGCCATGGTACTAATAGCTTCCTCTGTTTGCTATGTAGTGGAATGTTGATTTCAGTTTTCAGGAACCGTTTTCGGGTGAAGATATCATAGACTTTGATTGATGATGTTTTTTGACATAGTCCCAGTTCAGTGATTCTGCAGACATTGCTGTGCACAGGGTTAGGGCGTAACGGATTACATGTTATGTAACAGCATTACATAATCAGGATACAAAAATAACATAACTGTGTTCCGTTACAGTGCAGAAAAAAATACGTAATCAGATTACAGGTACATTTTCTTAAAAATGGGGATTACACTTTTTTTAATTACTTAAAAAGTTTCCATGAAACGAAAAGCAAAGTGCTATTTGCTATTTACGCGTTTCTGTAAAAACACAAAGCTAGGGAGGGATTTGTCGCAGATATTGATTGGCGTGTAGCCAGTAGTTTAATGTGTGTTACGCCCCCCACCCCGTCGTCCAGACTGTGCGGACTGATGTCAGCTCCCAGTGAGTTACCACAGCCGTAACCCAGGACACTTTCATGTACTGTATTTATGTTTTGTCTTCGTCATTCATGGTCGTGTTATCCTCAAGTGGTGTTGGTGTGGTCACTGGTGGGAAATAGATTCCACACAGTGGGATCCATTGTGCAGAGGTATCCCACTGCCCAACCATCCACTCACACTTTTCCCCCTCACCTTCTTTAGTTTATTGCTCCCAACCTTTTTCCTTTCCTCACCCACCTCATTAACATCTCTCTGCTAACTGGTTGTTTTCACTCTAAAATCAGCTATAGTGAACCCTCTTTTAAAGAAACCCACATTCAACTCTTTTGAAGTAAAGAATTACAGACCTGTCTATCTTCTTCCATTTCTTTCTAAAACACCTGACCATGCTGTCTTCACTCAACTTTATGCATATATTTACTGAAACAACCTACTTGACTTAACTGAGGCCACCCTCCTTAGCATCACAGAGGAACTCCACACTGCTAGAGCAACCTTTCTCTCCTCCATCATAACCTGCTGGACCTGTCAGCCCCGTTTAACATGGTGAAACACCACATACTCCTCTCTACTCTCTGAGAACAGGGAGTCTCGGGCACATACAAGGTAACTTATTCATTCTCATGGCTTTTCCTACAACAGCTATGCAGATGACACTCAACAAATTCGGTCTATTCCCCTGTCTGAAAATGACCAGAAGATGACCAGCTATCCTGAAGTTTAGTTCTTAACAATATCAGTAGGATGCATTTGTTCCTCATCCAGGAGGTGGCGCAAACTCTGATTCAACCTGTTTAATCTTTAACATCTCTATGAGCTTTAAGGGACGGATCTAACAGAACAATTTTGACGCTGGCAGGTAAACACTTATTCCAGGTTTCTGAACATTCTTTGTTGATAAAGAACATAATTCCTGATATGGTAAGATTGATGATGATCTGTGCCCAGATGATCAGAAACCTAGATAGTGTACACAGGGGTATGAATAACCAGATTTTTTATGTTCCATCCAAACGGCATACCTCAAATATGATAGGACCCAAGATAAGACTGATGTGAGGATAAGAGGATACTGATGTGCATGTAAAGCACTCGCTGTATGAGTATAATTAAAGCACAATACAGCCTCAGGTGAATAATGAGCATTACAGTTTCTCAGGGCTATGGAGACCTATTTAAACTGCTAGTAATGATGATGATTATGATGATGACAGAGGGTTCCTCCTCCAGCAACAGCTGTTCACACAAATGCACAAATAAAAAACTCCCAGACACTTCCAGATGAACAGTATGAGTAAAGTTTGAGAAGCTCAAAAGATTGCATTAAGAAATCAACAAGAGAGAAATAAAAAAAGTGGCACCACAGTTTATAATAATGAATATTCTACCAATAACAGCTTACATTGTTGTATAGTTGTTCTGCCGTTCTACTACCTAAAACTGCTACCTAAAACACTATTTCCAGTCAAAAACGTGTAAATGCCAGTTATAGATTTAAAGGGGACTCATGTTTCCTGCGGAAGTTTGACCATTGGATTATTTGTATGAGGTGCCCCTAGGGACATTATTCAGAATTACCATGCATATACATGTTCTTTTCCTCTCACATACATATATGACACCAAATTCATTCACAGACTATACTGAAAAGCCCACACACATACAAGTGAAATGCTTTTACAAACACAACTGAAACACTCTCATTCATGCAACTGAAAATATTACGCTCACACGCAACTCTGAAAGACTCACACACACAACTGAAAAGCATTTCAGTATGTTGTATGCAAGCATTTCAGTTGAAATTGAAATTGGTTAAAGTCCAGACTCCAGTCCAGTTGGTGGCAGTAGTGCACCTCTAAGCTGGTTGGTAACACCAATAAAATCAAAGATAAAGAAGAGTGCATAAAGTGCAGGTGCACAAAACAGTTCTTTGGCCAGTCACCACGTCAATATCTGCTCACCAGCAAAGAAGCCTAACTGAAGTAGCAAACTAAACATATTGACTTCAGTGTAACCATCCGGGCAGTCTACTGAGCATAGAATCCAGTAAGCAGTTGCAGTTACAAATGGAAGGTTTCCCTTTCATCTGAAAGAAACAGAAGAATCCACTGTAGGAAGTAGGCCTACATGTACTTTTGTTGACTTTGAATCAGTCTACTTCATCCACAATGTATGTTCATCTGATCCTCTTTGTTTTTCAAGTCCAGACTCTATTTTTTGAGGTGAGAAGCAATGAAGATGATGTTGTAAGATTTTTTACTAGTGCTCAGCAGTGCATTGAGTCACTAATACAAAGCAAAGAGTCAGTCAACATTGGCGGGTCAGACAGAGCCTGCATCAAGTGGATCCCATCAGGCGATGGTTTAGATGTCATTGTACTATTTGCTGAAGAATCTATAATGTTCAGGCCCCCTACCAATTATGGTACGTTGACTTGTAAATGTTTTGTAATATTTGTAAGTTTTGCAAGTTTCAAGTAGTCAATATGTTCTGTAATGTAGTGGGTATCTCTCAACAGGCATTTTGACAGCATTCACAAGGTGGTTGGGTGGCGGATGGTCCTGCATGGCTGTGTTGATGGTTTCAGCCGGACTATTATATATTTAAGGTGCTTATCTAACAAAAGAGCATTAAGTGTCTTGTCATTATTTGAAGGAGGGGTAGAGAACTTTTCCTTTAAGTGTCAGATGTGATCACGGCATGGAAAATATACATATTGCATGTTTTGTGTTGGAAAGATTTGTAGGAAGAGATTAAACAGTCCTAGTGTTATTACTGGTGTTCCAGTACACAACCAAAGGATTGAGAGACTATGGGCAGAAGTTCATAGAGTTGTATCTAGACACTTCATTAACATTTTTAACTTCATGGAGGAAGAGGGTATACTGGATTCATTGAATAAAGTACATTTATTTGGTTTGAATCATGTTTTTTTACCAAAAATTTAAAGGTCAGTAACAGAATTTGTCAACCAGTGGAACAGCCATGGCCTCTCCACACAAAGGGGGCAGACACCTCTTCAGCTGTGACATGGAGGTGTCATAAACAACGTAGGAATTCACCCAGTTATAAGTACCCGGTTCACCCGGTTTGATGTTGACAGCTATTATGGCATTGACGAAGAACCTGAACTTCAGATCCGAACCCACAGGCAGAGGAACAGCGATCAGGCGCCTTCTCTGTCTCACTAGGTCAACACGCAGGCGGATGAACCACTGCTGCAACCTCCTCATGTGCAGGAGGCCCAGGGGGACCACCACACGAGCAGCCGACATGAGGCCCAGAAGCCTCTTCATCGACAGATCTGTCAGCACTGCCCATGGGACAACATGGCTGAGCAGCTCCATCAGAGCCTCCACCCTACCCTGAGAGAGCCGTGCTCTCCAGAGAGAGGAGTCAAGTATCACACCAAGGTGGGTGAGCCTCTGGGAGGGGAGAGGAGCGCGCTTCTTCTAGTTCACCGTGAAACCCAGGTGAGACAGGTGTGCGACAACCTCGGCCATCTGCACCACCACCTCATCCTGGGACAGCAGCAGCAGATCACCGGAATGTGAAAGTACGCGTCATTCAGGTCAATGGAGTTGAGCCAGCCGTGAGCCATGGGGGGGCTCAAAAGGACGGGGATGCTGGCCGTGTCTGGGCCTGGCAGGCAGCAACCTCTGTGTTCCACCGGACAGGAGAGCTTAGCACCTGGTGGGGGGAAGGGAGGGTCATGGGCGCCAACACACACCACCATATACTGTATGAGAGAGCGCCTCCCTGCGTGGCAGTCATGTGCGAGTCAATCTGACGGCAAGGCGTGGCCACCGGGGGAGGCAAGCAAGTACTTGCTCCACTCTACTACAGTAACCAGTGTTGGGAATTAACATAGCTGAAGGTTTGGTTATTAGCTGAATATCAAAGATATTCTAGAAATATTAACAAAATATTCAATTATTCAATTCAGCATGGATGCTGAAATGAATAATTCCTCATACATCCATGGATTAACTATCATAACTATCTAATCTAAGTTAATAAACAAACATACAGCAATCAGCAAACACATAGTCAGAATGTATAGGGGTTTAAGCGTGTGTGTGTGTGTGTTTAATTAAGCATAGCACACAACAGGCCGTGGTGTTCGGCAACCCACTTAACTGCGAAACGGTTACCAAGCATGGCAAAAATAAAGTAGGCTAACAGACGCACTACAATTTGACAATATACATTTATTTATGAATATAAAAAGTAGCTCCACAGGCTGCTGGTAGGCTACATAGCGAATGATGGTTGCTAAGCAACATACATCAAAGGCTAGAATTATTAGAACTATTTATTTATATCTATTTGCACGATGTGCAGCCACTAAAACTGACCAGCGTCAGTAGATTGACTTTGATAACTTGAACTTACATGATAACATGCTTGCTACTGTGTGCCGGCAGCCAGCAGTGTGTAAAATTCTAACACTTTAAAGGGGCATTATGTAGTTTCCAGCGGCCACTAGTGGTGCGGTTTAAGATTGCAACGTGGCATGTGCTCGTACGCGTGCTCGAAAGAAGTCATGAGAGAGCAGAATCCGAAACACAACCTCTTTCATACAGAAATCCCGCGATAAACGCAGGAACACCAGCACGCAGGCTCTGACTTTTCACTCAGACATGTTCAGGCTCTGTAGGTTCCCGTCTCAGAGGGGGATCAACACCAGCGCCGTAACGTTACTTCATTCAGCGCAGCGAGACACCGGCATATTGACACAGTACTCCGGAAAAAAGGAAAATTAAGAGCGGCTATAGACAGGTGGGGAGCCAGCTTCACACAACATGGTGGAAACTCAGGTTAACTCCCATTGCAACGTTACAGTAATGTTTTATCAGCTTGATGTTGTACTAATCCACGCTCGTTACATGATCACAGTACATTTACTGCATTTAGCCGACGTGCTACATCGTTAGCTCGCCTGCTGCTTTCAGTAACTATCTTTCCTATCTGTGAATCTGTCACCTGAGGCTCAGCAATGTCAGCACAGCTACATGTATTGGATGATAATGAAACGGGTAGTGAGCTGGACTGAATATTAGAAGTTTGTGTCACACTTTATATTTTTATAACAGTTAGACCGCAGTAAGTAACTTTACTGTAACTAGTGTTAGTGGATGGCTCTTCCTCTGGGTTGTATATTATGTGGGTCATGTTAGTTACAGGGACTGAGAGGTGGAGAAGCTGTGTACCCATCAGTAAAAGGCAATAAATCTAAATTGAATGTTACGAAGCAAACAACGGCGGGTCCGAGATACTGTAGCGTTAGCTAGCTGCTCATGGCTGCATCACTATGGGATAGTAAACATATCGCTCCACATTAGCTTTTTACCGTTAGCTTTTCTTGCAGGCTTTGACACTTTGACATTGTGGTTGGTGAAGTAATGCGAAACACTGGACAACATTAGCAAATGCTCGGCGTGAGCCGGCGAGCTAACGCCATCTAACTTGAGCCAACCGAAGCACAAAATCAAAATATATTTTACATGCCTTGTAGTAATGTTAGCTTAGCTGTCCAATAGGATGAAAGCCAACTCTGGGTCTGTTTTTATACCCAAAACAAAGTGGATGTTTCTCAATGATTCAAAAGCCCTGCCGATGTTGTTCCGTGTTTTCGTCCAAAGTCGATCCGATTCAAATTTGGCCCGACGAGCTTCAGCAGATAAAACAATTTTTTGTTTTTTATCCTTATGTGGAGTTGATGTTGGAGTCTGTGTTGTGCTGGGAGCAGGTCTTTCTTAGTGTTAGCAGACTCGTGTCGTAAGTTGCAGTGTTGTCGCTGCTGAGTGCAAAGGAGACACAGCGAGAGGCTGGGGAGCGCGCATGCAGTTTGTCAGTCACTGGATTTCGCGGAAAATCCGACCCGGAGCCTTCGAATAGGAATAGGAATACCTGCCTTCAGAGTTAATAGCCAAACCTGGCAGGTGGATCATTTTAACGTCAGATTACAACCCCTTCACACACAGGCAATAAAAAAAGGATTCATTTTAGTAGAAAAACTACATTATAGCCCCTTTAATATTATACCGACCATAAAGGGCGAAATTGCGTCTGTCCTCTGTATTCTGAACACGCTATTGAAACTTAAACTTATATCAATAATAATATCAATATTATATAGCGATATTGCAGACATCTGGGCTAAGTAGTGGACTGCTGTGTGTGTGTGTGTGTTTGTGCATTTCGTGTGTGTGAGAGGAAATGTTGAATCATGTAATAAGCAATTTCTCTGTCTCTCTCATTATTTATTTATTTATCTCTGTCGGTAAAATGTGATCTGATACAGATCGCATTTTAATACCAGGTGTAAATGGGGCGAGAGACCCCACAAAGCTCAGATTATAACTCGAACTCTATTTGTGTTGTGATGTGTGAGTGATACTGATCTGTGCAAAGGAATTTGACGTATACGCTCATTATATCACTACTATGAACCAATCAGATTGCTCAATTTGAGCCACCCATGTTATACGAAAATAGAAGGCAAAGAAAGAGAGAGGTGGTGGGTGTGACCACTTGGGCGGTTCTTGGATCAACAGTTCAATATAGTGGCTCAAGACTGAGTCCTCTCAGCCACAAACCTTAGCAGTACATCCTCTGCTGGGCTTTCTTGGTGAGGGAGCTGCTGTTCAGGTCCCACTTGAGGTCCTGGGTGATGGTGGTACCGATGAATAGAGTGGCACACAGGGTGATGGCGGCGGTTGGTGCTGGGGTCTTTCTGAAATCCACAACCATCTCTACTGTCTTAAGAGTGTTGATCTCCAAGAAAACATGGTCTGATTTCCTTCTTTGACCTGGTACCCTCCAGTAACATTATGTGGATGTCATGCAGAGACAGGTGCAGCAGAAGAAGATATGAACAAGATGGAATCAGAGAAAGGACAAAAATGGCTGGAGAATGGAGAGAAAAGAGAGAATGTAAAAATTCTGTTCAAGTTGTTGTCAATGTTCAAATTGTGAAACCCATTGACTGGTGAGGCTGACTGCTTCCTGTTTATTCCCTGGGCTCAGCCCTTTGATGTCTGTCTCTAAGGGGAGCGTCTGCCTGGGATCTGTGCAAGTATGTGTGTTCATGTACAGCACTCGTGTGTGTGGGTCTTTGAATGTTTGTGATGCTGTGTAGAGAGCCGGTAAATTGGCTTGTAGCTCCTGTTCACAGACGGTGCCTGTCACTGTGAAGCCTGTTTGTTAGTGAGCTAGCACGGCACATGGTGAAAATTAGCCATAAATTAACATTAGATCTCTCAGCAGCTGTAACACCACAACCAATAACTTTGATTTGTTTCTATTTGCTCTCCTTCTTTCCTCTAAGTCTCTCACTCCTTTGTCCTTCTCACTCCCCTCCAGCATTTCTAGTCCTTTCATTAGGGCCCGAGCACTAACGGTGCGAGGACCCTATTGAAATTGTAAGGATTATTTTTTTTTTTCTTTTTTCTTTTTTCTTTTTTTCTGCAAAGTAATCCCCATTTTCGCGGTCGCAACATGCTTGAAAACTCACCAAATTTGGCACGCGTGTCAGGACTGGTGAAAAATTTCGTATTTTGTGGGTTTCGCGTACGGGCGTGGCAAAATGGCTCGCTAGCGCCACCTAGAAAATTGGAAAAAAATTAGCCCCTCGTCCACGTTTGACCTACATGGACGAAATTTGGTGGGGATGTGTATCATATCAAGACGCACAAAAAAGCCTCAAGAACCCATACCCCAAACTCGACAGGAAGTCCGCCATTTTTAATTTGGTGGCCATTTTGGGACGATTTGCACACTTCGTACTTTAACGAACTCCTCCTAGGGATTTAGTCCGATCGACTTCAAATTTTTGCTGTGCCTTCTAAAGGCATTGACGATGAAAAGTTGTGCTATCTGCGCTGCTTTTGTCAATGGGCGTGTCCGTGGCGTCGACGATTCAGCCATGAAACAGGAAGTTGTTCTAACTTCAGTGTACGTGCTCAGATCTGCACGAAATTTTGCACGCTTCACAAGAGTCCCGCCCTGACCACATGTACATGCCGACATTCACCCTCAGTCATAGCACCACCTGGTGGCAACAGGAAGTGACCTTTAACGAAGCAGCCCCAGGCCCACATTTGACCTACATGCACGAAATTTGGTGGGGACATGTATAATGTCAAGACGCACAAAAAAGCCTCAAGAACCCATACCCTAAACTCGACAGGAAGTCTGCCATTTTGAATTTGGCCGCCATTTTGGGACGATTCACACACTCCGTACTTTAACGAACTCCTCCTAGGGCTTAAATCAGATCAACTTCAAATTTCTGCTGTGCCTTCTAAAGGCATTGACGATGTAAAGTTGTGCTATCTGCACATTTTCGTCAATGGGCGTGTCCGTATGCGTGGCGTCAAAGATCAATCCATCGCCATGACACAGGAAGTGGTTGTAACTTCACTGTAGATGCTCACATCTGCACCAAACTTTACAAGTAGGATAGGAGTCCCGCCCTGAACTCATGTACATGCCGACATTCACCCACAGTCATAGCGCCACCTGCTGGCAACAGGAAGTGAGTTACAAAACCTTCATGCAACGTCCGAATCGCATAGCAAATGCACAGCTGCACCGAAGAGCTCCAGAATATGCAACGCGGCCGCATCACACCCCAACGCGCTACGGGTGCGAGGGCCCGCCCATCGCTGCTTGCAGCTTTAATTCCATCCTGGTCTTCCTCCTGTGCATTTTTGGACTTACGCAATACAGTATTGGTACATGATTGCAGAGTTCAAAAGTGCAGCATGTGTAAAGTATTGATAGGTTCCCACTGGCTTTTTCAGTCAGTCTCGGTGTCGTGCTGGTGCGCTTTTGGCATTGTGAAGAATGAAAAGATGTGAGTGTTCTTTTCCCAGGCATGCTCATGATGCAGCCCACTGCGAGCTGAGAACAGAAGCTATTCTCCTATTTTTACTGCTCTCCTGGTGACCAGTTGTGCTCAATTTTACAGATTGGCATGTTTTGAATATGAAAAAAGCTCCTTGGTTAAAACAGCATTTTTTCCTCAAGCTATTTTCTGACTTTGGGAGTATTATGACACAGTCAGAAGTGCAAAAGGTTGAATCATCACTGTATATTTTAAATATGAGAGGAGCTTTACTAATCCTTGAATTATTGTCTTTATTATAGTTTTTATCCAGACTAGCAGCACGACAATGTTGGTTGTCAGTTGGTCTACCACTTTGGTCCAGATACAATCTGAACAACTGTTGGATGATTTGGCATGAAATTTGGTACATAAATGGTGTTCAGAGGATGAATGTTCATGAGGACAGAGCTCCAAGTCCAGAGAGGTGACACTCTATGAGAGATATGTTTTAAATGTGTACATTCACTGACCGAGTGTCAGACTACATATGCAGGATAAACGAAATGTTCTCCTATTTACTAATTACTTCTATAAATGTATATTTTACCACCACATTTATTAGAATAGTTTGACCAGTTCAATGTCCTTTACCACTGATTTTACAGAGTTAATGAGTTGTTTGAAAGTATTTTCAGGCACTGCTGGATCTTTGCATATATCACAGAATGATCCACTATAATAAATACACTGAACAAAATTATAAAAGCAGCAATTTTGTTTTTGTCCCCATTCATCATGAGCTGAACTCAAAGATCTAAGACTTTCTCTATGTACACAAAAGACCTGTTTCTCTCAAATATTGTTCACAAATCTGTCAAAATCTGTGTCAGTGAGCACTTCTTCTTTGCCGAGATGATCCTTCCACCTCACAGGTGTGGCATATCAAGATGCTGATCAGACAGGATGGGTATTGCACAGGTGGGTCCGGAAACCAGTCAGTATGTGGTGTGCCTCATACAGTGCAACACTTCTCCTTGGCGTAGAGTTGGTCAGGTTGTTGACTGTGGCCTGTGGAATGTTGGTCCACTCCTCTTCACAGGCTGTGCGAAGTTGCGGTTGTGAGGCCTGTTGGATGTACTGCCAAATTCTCTGGAATGCCTTTGGAGACGGCTCATGGTAGAGAAATGAATATTCAATTCATGGGCAACAGCTTTTATTGTGGCCAGCCTAAGGCACACCTGTGCAATACTCATGCTGTCTGATCTGTCTGAGCATCTTGATATGCCACACCTGTGAGGTGGAAGGATGGAAACAAAACAACAAAACCGTTGTGTTTATAATTTTGTTCAGTGTATGTTCTGAACTACTGGTCTTAACGGGAACTTTGGTACTACCTGTGTGGTTTCTCTCTCTGCTCTCCCTGATCCAATGAAGTTGTCATCGGTGTTGTTTATTTATTGTTTACTCTTCTGAATGCCCTCTCTACGGGGGGGGGGGGGGGGGGGTTCCTCCTGTATGTTCTCTTTTTTTGTGTAATAACTGATGTGACATTTTAGTCCATGCATAAAAGATGTTGCTGGTCCCAGCCCAAACACTAATATGCATTGTAAAAGGTCACAAATGAGCATCATTCTTCTTCCAAAAGTCAAAATTTTGACAGTGTATCCAGACATATGTCTTGGTTTCCAATTGCATTCTTCTGATGGTGGCAGTGTCTTTTCAATGCAACCGTTTTCAGCACATTTCCAGAAAAACCTACATTTTACACGGTTGCTTGGTTTTTTTTTTTTACATGTGTCAGAGCTCTAAGACTACTTTGTGTTTGTGTTTGATAAAAGATACCAATCATCAGAATCCACTATTTGCAAAACATAGAAACTATCTGTGTTAGTAATGGCAGAGTTCCACTTGTCAAAATTGCTGGAAATGTCATGTCATGGTTGCTATAAGGTGTTTTTTTGAAACAGCGTACTCTGTGTATTCAGTTTTTTGGGACCACACAGAGAAAAGAACCCCATACTGTTGCTCTCTGGCCATGTTAATGACATCACAATACATCTACACTGCGGGCACAATTATCGGGTAAGTGAGTATTTTGAATTTATGATTACTTTTATGCATATTTTCCAACTCCAAGACTGTATAAAGTTGAAGTTTGCAGGTCTGCAGTACAGTTAGGTGCTTTAAAGGAAATTTATACACTGAGCAAACAGTCTTCTTCCGGCTTTCCTCTAACAAACCCATGACGATGAAGGTCCGATACGCCTGTCGAGGGTACTCACCAATGGTCATATGTAATTTTGGGAGTCATTGGCAAACGACCTACTCTGTCGTTTAGGTATGAGGATGTGCTGCTTTTGTTTGAAGTGTGCTGTTTCCTTTCAGGGAAAAACTGACAACTGTTTCCGTCTTCTGCCTCTTTCTGTCAGTCATCTCTGCTCCGCTTCAACTTTGTCAAATGTCAGTGAGCAGTGAGGAGGCCATGGGCTATTACTGGCATTCACCACTGACATGTGGAACACAGACACACACAAACACAAGCACACACACAAAGAGAGACAGACACAAACTTCATAGCCACATTTCTGAACGCGTGTGGGCAAACGTTGTGGCATACATTGAGGCAGGAGGAAGGGTTAGCTTTTGATTGATGCTGACAGTGTAATCCAGTTTCACACAGTTCTAAGAAAAGACACACACACAAACACAGAAGCAGGTTGCATGTTGAGTGGGCCTCATTTTGTAAAGTGTGCGAATAATCTAGAATATGGGCAGAACACTGTGTGTGGTGTGTCAGTGTGTGAGCCAACATGTGTGTTTGACGTGTCTATAAGTATATGTCAGTGTTGTTTTTGTCCTGCTTTCAAAACGCCTCTATCTGCCCTTTCAGGTCAGCTTTAATTTTCCCCAAAGCGAAACGCTGACAGACACACACACTCAGCAGGTTTGGTAAGAGATATGTTTCTCTATTCAATCAAGATTCAGAACAACGTCTATTAATGATCAATCCAACCTGGACCCCAAATAACGTAATAAGGCTGATCCTTCCTGGGTGTTCATTCCAAATATACGACAAATAAAACATAGTAAACAAGTCACAAAACTGCAATAAAGACGCAAACTAAGGAAAAGAAATCTTGCACATTCAGCCAATCTCACCAACTGCAGCTGATGAAGACAACCAGCAGCTCTGTGAATAAAATCAGCTGATGAAATACATGAATGGAAGCGATGCTGCTTTACGAAAAACAAACCTAGGATTGATATGATGGAACGATGACTGGCATCGCTCGTCAATTGGTGACGATTTGCAAATTAAATGTATGAAGTAGTGTTAAAGGATAGATTAAATACAGTAAACAGAAAGCCTAAAACTGAGCTAATGTCGGCTTTGATGTAAGTTAGGCCCACATTACTTCAACTTCCCCTGGAACATTTAGTCTAATAAATCAAAAGACACCTTAATCATATTCTGGGTTATTCAAATGGCCTTATTAATACACAATCACAATGTCAATAAATACAGATGCAGATAATCAATAAATAATATAAAACCACATTCTGCCAGTAGAAATGATCCTGTGCATCTGAGCAGGACTGAGTATACAGTAAAACAACACGTTCTCATCTCAGGGCATCAAATAGACCAGATACGCTTGAGCCTGATGAAGCATCAGTAACCTATTTGACTCCCTGGGAACGGGCTCAGTATAATTACAGAATGCAAGTTGTTCATCATGTGCAGGTGTTTGTTAAACGGGTAAAAGCTACAGAGAGAAAACACACTGCTCTGCACTGATAACCGTGAAGACGTTCTTAGTATCAGCACAGTGCACGTGTGCAGACACAAAGTTCTCTCCAGCGGTTAAAGACAACTGACAGCTGCTCCCGCCATCAGGAACGGACGTCGCTTTATGTGACCCTTCAGAGGAGAAGACCTCATGTCTCTTTCTTCCCTTCTACTCCTGCATGGTTTCCTTGCATGTATCTATACATAAGACGTAAGGAATAGACGCAAGTGAGGGAAACTTGGATGCAATTAAGGGAATTGGAAAGCACCCCATGTTCTTTCCCCATTGCCCTGGCAAAACTACACTGAGGACTTTCTACAAGACATAGTGGAAAAACTCCAAAAACCTGGAGAGGTTCTGAGCAGAGTAGCCTCACATAGCCAGATGTATCTGCACACTTGGTTTTAGGGCCATACCTGCACTGGAGAAAGCATAATGAGCAGAGTGGGTGGATGAGAACGTCCCTGTATTTCGAGAGCGTACTGTGCCTGCAGCAGATCACGAGCGGATTCATAAGGACACAGCTCAGACTTCAGAGTGCTCTGAATACCAGGTGTCCAACGTTCTTTCCTACTTTTTCTACTGCTACTTCATTATTTAAAACTTTGGTTACGTTTAATATGAACATCCGACACTGCAACATAAATATATGACAGAAAATAAGAGAAATCATAATAGGTCCTCGTTAAAGTGGAGTCTAATTCCCCTTCTGTTGTTTGTTGATCCCTGAACTGATGCAGTGGCATTTTCTTATTGAAGCCAAATTAATAGTAGGGTCGGAACTTAAACCTCATTTACTTCTCCCAGAAATTTCTTCCATGTCCTTACATCCTCCCGGCTAGCAGCGGGCCTCTGTGGCTGCTCTTGTATTATTCAGAATGCCAGTCATCCTCATGCCTCCCTCTCTTCACAGTGACATGTCTTTTAACATGGGGCCTTATTAGTCAGCTCAGGGATGGATCCCCATCCTGCAAACTTATATATTTTTCTTCCACACTTGCAAATCCGCCTTCCTAATTTTTCTCTTTTTACCTAGCTTCTCTTATCCCTGTCTATTTCTTTCTCCCTTTTCCAGTCTTTTTCTCTCTCTCACCTTCTATGGTGTCTTACCCTCTTCCTAATGTCATTCTTGTGTTTGGATTTTCAAATGATAATTTTTCCTTCTCTTCTCAGCCTGTCTTTGCCCTTAGCTATGTTGCCATTCAACTGCCATTCAATGAATATTCAAACAAACTTTTGAAATGGAGCCCAAAATAAAGAGCTGTGTCATACATCAGAAAACCGTGAAAGCCATGAGAGCGTTTGAGCAAAATAATGGTGGCTTGTCAGCTAACGTCAGAATAAAGTGATTCACTATCATCTTAAAAGCCAGTGGAAGTTCAATCACCAGCAAAGGGTCCAACCACAGATCCACAACAGCCAATGGGACTAGAGTATGGTCCCCAGTACACTTATAAATATCAGTTACATTAGTGGCCTTTTTTTAATAAGACCATTATTTAAATTTTGGTTAATGGCCAAATACCATTGAGATACCTGCAAGACTAATTGAGACATCCTCAGCCTTAGCTTGAATTTGTGTTTAGTTTTAATTATCAAATGTTACTGTAGCAAGTTAACATGCTAAACTAAGATGGTGAACATGGAAAACATTATGTGCTAAACATAATGTCATGAGGCGCTACAAAGAAATGACTGCAGTTACCTTCTGTTCCTGTGCGAAAAGGACTAAAAGTTAAGCTCTTAGCTTTAATACATTGTGCTAGAAAACAAAATGACGCACTTGATGTCTTTGGACCCTGCTCCACTCCTACTGTTTTGGAAACATCTCAGACATAATTTGGGACTGTTTTGCAATAACAACTAATTTATTAAGCATAATTAAGGCAAACCTGCATCATTATTTTTTTTTATTATTTTTATGACCGACAAATACTGTTTTATCATAACTGGACTGAAGAGTGATTTGTGACTTGGGACGCTTTATTCATTTTATGCTTTTTAGTCCGACTTTCTGGATAGAAACATAGCTCCCATCAGGGATGTGTGTGGTTGAAAGGTTGGTGGACCCAAATGCAGGACACGTAGGCTGACCGGTACAGTTCAAAAGGTTTATTAACAACCAAAAATAGGCACTCTTACAATGAGTGGCTGAGCCCAGGTAATCCAACAGTTCAAACAAACCAGGTGATCCAACCTGAAAAATCCAAGAAGAGAAAATAATCCAGAAAGCAGGAAAACACGACAAGCAAGACAGGCTAAACACGACAACACACTGCAACATGAGACAGCACATACACACGCGACAATGACCGGACGAGGAAGAGAAACAGCAAACATATATGCACAAGGGACTAACGAGCAAGGCGGAGCAACACAGGTGAAAGACGCAGGCAGGCAGGGAAAGAGCAGGGGAAAACAGAGAGACACCCAGGCAGAGGGATCCTGGAGGAACAGTCAGAACACAGGTTACAGATCAGAGGAATATAAATAATAACGAATAACGACAGACAGAAAACCAAAGAACTACAATCAACAATGAAAAAGACCGAAAGCGGGGACCAAAGAGAACACAGAGTAAGTAAGTAAACACTTAGGCCCTGTCCCATTTCTCCCCCCTTAAAACTTCCACTTGGTTTTGAGTGCCCTCGACAGTAAAGTCCCCTCGACGAGGGAAGTGGGGTGAAGATCTTTCCCTATGAAATGGGACACCACTATATGCAAATTTGCGCAGCGAACGTGGCCACCCACGTCACGCGCAGCGTCGACGTGTCTACCGGTAGTAGCCTACTACTATTTTCATTCAAGGAAAATGCCGGGTCCAGTGGTTGTGTTGCCTGTTGTGTGGGCTGTGTTGGTTTATCTACGTCTGATCAATCAACAGAGAAGACATGTGGAAAATAGAAGACGCATTCGCCGTCTTCTTTGCCTTGTGGATTTGTTTCAGGTATGTGGATTTGTTTAGATATTTTGTCGTTATGTTCAACTCAGATAATGATTCAGCGCTAGCCCAACTACAACTCCGTTGTTTGTGCCGATAAAATAAGACGACCTACATATTCAGATCGTATAACTTTGTTGGGGTCGGCAAGAACAGGTGTTGTAGGCTACCTGCCGAGATTTGCATCCACCTCTTTCCTCCGCATGAATTAGCGTTACCACCCGCGAGTTACATGCAATTCTCGGCAGGCATGCATAATTCGGCACAAGACCGGCGCGTTTTGCTCGATTTTTTTCACATAGCAGCAAAATAGACTTGAAATACGCCGTCATTTTTGGTCATACAGACTTAAGAAATATGAAAAAATAAACTGTTAAATGGCTACTTTATTATGTATCCGCTTACAGTCGAAATAAAACGTGCTTTTTAAAGATAAAGACAATAAACGGTGTGCGTTCTGCTCCGTCTCTGTGAACTTTTTTTCTCGTGTATGTCTCTAAACTTAAACAAAACTCAGCGAATACTGAGTCACCCAGGCATGAGCTACATATCTTCATAATCATTTAAATGTGTACTTTTGGTAGCTCTGTACTAAATAGGGTGTAATTACACCTTTGCCATTAATATATTTATACGCAACTGAAAAAAGCACAAATGTCAGGGCAGGTCAATACATTTCAAAGACCCCAAAACAACTTATACCCCAGAGTGTGAAATCCAGTCTATGGTTAAATCATTTCACCTTTGACTGTTTTTGATAGGTATTCATTTTACTGCGAGAAACATTTTATGGCTGCAGAATTCAAATCTCCATGCATTTGCATGCATTGTTATTGTTGTAAATGTCACCAATCTACACTGACTGTGGAATGTGTAAAGCAAAACATTTTATTAGGCTACTTGATCAAACTGGTGTTTTGACTTATGCAATAATGTTGGTTTTTGCTTATTGTTTTCCAGAGTGTCCGTCCAGCGACATACTGCAGGTTGAATATCGACGTGCCCATCCTACGCCTGTGGTTTAATGTGGAGTCAGAGATCAAACAGGACTTCAGGTTAAATAGGCGGGCCATGCATGCCCTGCAGTGCCTAATGCAGAAAGAGCAGGATCATGGCTTGGGCAATGAAATTCAAGTCCTGATCTATGTCTATTGGCTTGCCCATGGACTTTCTTATCGTGTGGTGTCACGAGTTTTCAGTGTGCCCAAATCCACTGTTCACAGGATAATACACAAGGTGGCACAGTTCATTTGTGACAATCTCCACAGAGCCATCGCCTTTCCGAAGCCTGCAGACCTGGACACTGTGGCTGAAGGATTTGCTCAGTGTTCTGGGACACCCATCCTCAACAAAGCTGTTGGTGCTATTGATGGTTGTCATATAAGAATCAAGCCCCCATCACTTCATCGCCTGGACTATTTAAACTACAAAGGGTTTTACTCAATAAACATGCAAGCCATCTGTGACTCCACTGGAAAGTTCCTGGATATTTTCGTAGGCTATCCAGGTTCTGTACACGACACGCATCTTAAAAAACAGTTAACTTTTATCTGGCCAGACATTATCCACCCAATGGATACTTCATCCTGGGAGATGGTGGATATCCTTGTTTGGAGACACCAATCTGCCTCATCACTCCATACAGGGAACCTGTGAATGGCCGGGTGCAAAGAAAATTCAATTACCACCAATCAAGGGCCCGTTCCATTGTGGAGAGAGCCTTTGGCATCATGAAAACCCGTTGGAGGTCCACACTGTTCAGGGCCCTGGAGGTCAGTCCTACATTTGTACCCCAGGTCATAGCATCCTGTGCCTTTCTGCACAATGTTTGCATTGACAATGGAGATGTTCTGGAACCAGACAATGATGTGGCAGTGGACATCCTGGACCCAGGACCTCCCCTACAAGAAGCTCCTGAGGCACACGAAACACCAGGGAATGCCACAAGGGACAGGCTTGCTGCCTTGATCAACGCACAAGACCCTCATTAGGAAATTCCGATGAAAATTGTAAATAGTTCAACACTCTGACAGTGTTTTTTGTTTATGCACATGTTAGTTTGTGCTGTTCTATTGTGGAGTTATGGTTCATTTTTTATAATTTCATCTAAATGTTAAATCTATTAAACTTAATTATATTATGACAACATGTTGGTGATGGTTTCTTTTATAATCTAGACATGCAATTACTGTATTGGTATGATTGGTCCACAAAACTTTAACACTCACATTTTCTTGGACCCATGAACAGGTTTATTCAAAAAGTGCACTGATCAAGGAATGAACACTTACATATCAGCAAACAATGAACAATTTAAATAACAAAAACAGTGTTTAACACTTACCTCAAGATGCCTTGCAATCGGCAGGTCAGCAAACATTGCTGAATCAAAATAACAAAAACATATTGCAATATTGAACATTTCAACATCTGACGTCTTAACATCTGAACGCAACAGCACCCAAACAGAACAGAACTACTGTTAGGGCATTTTGTCCACGAGTTTTTCAAAGAGGTTTAAAAACCTCTCAGTTTTGGCCTCTGTTTCTTCATGCCTTTTCTGCTCCTTAACAGATTCAGCTTGATGGTAATCCAGAACAAGATTATTGCCTCTCTTCTTCTTTCTGGGAGATGGGGTTGTGGCAGCTGGAGTGATGGGGGGACATGTAATGGCTGGAGTGGTGGGGGGGCATGTAATGGCTGGGGTGGTGGGACGAGCTGGGGTGGTGGGAGGAAGCGTAGATCCAGGCTCAGAGATGTCATCCTCGGGGGGTTCGTATTCGGGTGTGACAATGGTCTGGAGGGGAAGGGGGAGTTGCGCATCAGTATTGCACCAGTTATAGGCAATTCTTTTAAGAATGTGATAGTTCCTACTCCTATCAACTTACCATTAACAATGACGTGGGGTCCTCTGCCGGCTTGAAAGAGGCCACAATGACAGGGTGATCTATCGCTGGCCTTCCCCCCAAAACGGCATGCATCGCCTCATAGTACCGCCAATTGGATACCGTTTTTTCACCGCTGTCTGTACCTGAGCCCGTCTTTAGTTGTTTCAGGTCCTACAATAACGACCGCACACACACAAGAGAAAGAGGAAGCAAGATTGGATCATGTAAAGGATTTGAAGTAAGATGTAGGTGATGAAGACACGAAACCGATCTCTATCCAAATAATTACCTTGTACCGCTTCTTTAAATTCTCCCACTTCTTGCTTGCCTTCTCTCCTGTGATCTGTCCTTCCAGGCCCAGGTCTTTCACTGCTTTTCTATAAATATACAAATATGATAAATAGCTGTGTCAAAATGCATTGTAGCTTGAATTATTGAATTGTACAATCTGGTCACTCACTCCCATAACAGTTTGGAGGCAAATTTCTTTTTCGTGAACTTGTCCTCATTTTCAGTCCTGAACCTGATGAGGCCAAAGGTCTGCTCGACAGTCCCTGAAATATAAGACAGTAGTTGCCCCTTAGTCATTTGCAAATTAACAGGAGAGAACCATACGGATTTTTGAATCCGGTCAATAGGATCTGATGAGTGTGTTTACATCCACATAAGTATACATGAGTATAGATAATAATATGCTAGAAATCTAAAAAATCTCATAAAGTAAACAAATGTGAAATAACAGCATAGTTCACTATAGATAGATTAATGCTTATTAAGGCTGAAGTTATTAATTCCAGAGCTACGAGTTATTTTCTCTTTGCCTTTTAGTTGTTTATTCACATTAATGGTGCAATCATCAGCAGGTTTATTAGACCCTGCCCTTTAAGACCGAATGCACATATTTCATCCCAACTGCCTAACTCCCATTTAAGACATGAACTGTTCTCAAACCGGTCATTTTGCCATATTTTTGTGTGTATTTGATCGTTTGGACGCGCATACCAAACCCAAAGTAAAGTTTGCTTGTCTAGTTGCAGTCTGTTTCCGAGCGCGCTGCCATGGGAACAGGGGCAACGTCTCTTGCGCTGATTATTGTGCTTTTAATAGCTATTTACTATCAAACACGTCCATGAAGTTTTCGTAATTTGAAACAACAGACACTGCACTTTACAACAATCACCGATTGTGTTCAGTGCTGATTCTGAAGATTGGGTTTAGGGAGAAATGACAGTGCGCTGTGATGGGAACGATGATGCGTTAGACGAATGCGGCTCGTTTTTAATAGTTTTACCTCACGTTAACGTCTTTTAGAAGTTAATCATTGGAACCCGATATCGACAATAAAGTTAACTAACGTTACCCAGATCAAATGTATATTTGATGGGCAGACTCTCTCGAAGCAATCGGCAGATATCATTAACATCGGCAGATGAAATGAAATATGTTCGTGAAATATTTTGTAACATTAGTGTTCAAAACTCAACAGTCCATTGGATGTGCATCAAACTAACATATTCCAACATATTAAGACATTTTAAAATGCTTATTTGCGAAAATATACTTACAATTAAATAGTTCCTTTCCAGCGGTGTCCGCCATCTTGGTTGAGAAATTTTGGCCGGCTCGCTGAGTTCGCAAGGTATCCTGGGTAATTTCATCTCCCACTTCGTTTTGAGCCTGCATCGGACCTCACTATGTTTTGAGGGTTGATTTTAAGGGAAGATTAGCACTCCCCCTTGCTTCCTAAGGTATTGGGACACCCTACCCCTACACGAGAACGCGCAAAAACGAGGGTTAGGGCAGAAATCTAGGGGAAGGGGAGGTATTGGGACAGGGCCTAAGACATGAACTGAGACACAGAACTAGGAGCGAAGACACAGGGCCGAAAGAGAACACAAGACCAGGAACCGAACCTCAAAACAGGAAACATGACAACTGACTAACAGAATGGAGTAGAGAACCGACTGGGAAACAGGACAACACTAAACATGCAACAGAACAGCAAAATAAGGGAAACACTAAGACACAACAGATTATATAACAGATACTGGACAAAGGACAACAGACAGAACGGAACCCAAAACTCAACAACTCTGTTATTTTGAACTGTTCAGTATCTGTCTCAAACGCTGAAGTACACGGATCAGGAGTAAATACTAAGACATTAACACCAAACTGGGAACTAAGACATGGAACCAGAACACAGACTAAATAACAGATGCAGAAGGGACTACAAATAACAGGACTGACTGAGATCTAAATGAACAAAGCAGAAGAGACACGCCCACAGTGTGACATTCAGTCTATTTCCTGCTGTATCTTTTTTGTTTTTTCCAGTCTCCGGCTCATTCTTCTCTTTATTCTTATAGATGTGTGACAGAGAAGTGACTTGCAGCACTGTGCGAAAACAGTTGGCAAGGTAATGACAAAAAATATTCAGCAGACTTGGTTATACTATTGATTAGGGGGATGCAGCTGGCCCTCCTGAAGTACTTTGTTTATGAGATGTGTTGGCTAAGACTTGTCAAAGCAGATTTAGGATTTGATAAAGCAACCTCATTAGGAACACTTGCTTTATAGTAGAAGAGGGGTTAGAAGGAAAAGGAGACACAGAAAGCCTAATGAAGTTATGTTTACTCGTATGGATAATCTTCTACCGCTTGTGTCTCCACATTATTTTACATTCTCTCTTATACATGAACTAATGTTGAAATAATCACTTTCCAAGCAATCATGTATGTCGCCTAACCATTGGTTTATTAGCCCAAGACTTTATTGTGCATTTCAAATGTAAATTTCATAATGTTTATAATATACTCAAATTTACATGTTGACAGCTTTTTCCCCTTAAATCTTGGTATTGATCTTCAAAAGCCTGCATCGAAATACCTTGCACAACACACACACACACACACACACACACACACACACACACACACACACACACAACTACATACCTGCCTACGACAGCAGGACGTTTGGTGGGGACACAGCATTTAATGTTATGTGTTTTTAGGGCTTTGTTCGTGATACAGCAGATAAAATACATGTTAAAAGTAAAAATAAAAATCATATGATATATAAAAATACATAGAATAAAATAAAATTAGGAAAGGCTTTCATGTAAAAGTATGTTTTATGAAGGGACTTAAAAGAGTTCACTGACTTAGCCGCCCTGATGTCCTTGGGCAGGCTGTTCCAGAGCCTCTGGGCCCTGACTGTGAACGCTCTGTCCCCTTTAGTTTTCAGTCGAGACTCTGGAACAGACAACAGACCTCTGCCTGAGGACCTCAAGGTACGTGCTGGTGTGTATGGGACTAAAAGGTCAGAGATATAACAGGTTGAGAGGCCATGAACAGCTTTAAAAGTGATCAATAAAACTAAAGTCTATTCTTTTCTTTTTTTTTTTAAACCTGTCCTGCCCAGCAGCCTGGTATACAGTATGGTGAGCTGGATACCGTATTGTGCCAGACAGATTTTACTTTAGCAACAGAGTATTGATATACTCTTTTTTTAAAAATATTTAATTATGTATTGATTTGTCACTGGGCCGGACAGGAGGGCAAACATGGGGACGGGGGGTACAAACAGACAGCACAGAGGAAGGACAACACCTGTAAGAAAAGGGGGATGGAAATGGAAGGAGGGAACGATAGGGGACAGCAGAGGGAAACGCCAATTGTAGAAAGCAACGAAACCTGTAATAGAACGGGGAGGAGGGCTTGGGGAGGAGAAAGACAACAACAAACAAACAAATACAGACAAGCAGTAATAATAGTAAAAGACAACAAGCCGAACAGCAGCAATAAACAACTGACATAGCAAGACAACTAATACAAAAATGTAAACAAGAAACAGTCACGCACAATAAATAAATAAGCAACACAGCACAGCCAGAGAGCTGGAATAATAACAATTAATTTAAACAAGTAACTGAAAGAAAAGCATCATGAATAATTCTACATGTGACAACGCTGATTTTTATTTTATTTTATTTTATTGTGTCTATGTGTGAGACTGTGTGTGCCTGTATGCCTGTGGGTGAGTGTGTGTGTGTGTGTGTGTGTGTGTGTGTGTGTGTGTGTGTGTGTGCGTACACATGAGCCTATTAAAGAATGTAGTTGTTAGTGATAGTGGGACGCCGCAACTGTGCCACACCGACCCCCCAGCAACAGGCAGGCAAGAGCCCCAGTAGCAAATAGGGGTGGGAGAAAGAAAGATATGACTTCCAGATGCACCGCGATGCAAACGCGGAAGACCCCGACCCAATCAACAGATACCCAAAAAATAAATAAATAAATGACCATCCAAATGCCAGTTGACAGCGTAATGCTGACGGAACGCAAGAGGCGTAACCTGCGGAGGAGCAGCACCCGGGCCGACCGCGGCGCACACACAACACAGGCCAGTGATGCCCCCACTCAGCACCGCACCGACACGCAGCAAACAACCAAAATGCCCAAATGCCACGCAATCATCAACACCAATGCACAAGTGATGAGTTCAACGCGCTCCCAACGCCCCACGCGCTCGAGGCCGGGCAAACGAGAGAGAGCGAGCGGCAGAACACGACAGCGACAGCCAGCGGAGAGAAACACCAGCAGCAAGTCCCAGCCCGTTAGCAAACGCGCCGCGCAGACTGCCGTGCACCCGCCAACAAGGGTCCACCGTCCCCCCAACCGCCAGAAAAACCGAGGCCGCCCGCGCCAGCTGACATCACACATGCACAGCAACACCCCCAGGCCACCGCGCAACACCAGCCAAACCAGAAACAAGGCAAAATCACCCAGCCCAGCTGCATCCCACCACCAACCCACCCACATGTCAGGGATCGAGAACTCCAGGCACCGGAGCACAGCCCCACCCCGCACCCATACTGCACATTTCGAAAACTAACTTTATACCTCAGTTTCCAGAGGGGTCCAACAACCGGTCGACAGAGAAATGGGGGAGCATGGATCTGAGGCCAGCAAAGCAAACCAGGGACGCAAACCGCCCCCCCCCAAGCCAACAAGGAGATGCCTCCCCCGGACCCTAATGCACAAACCAAACCCCCCGCAGTAATCCAGAGACCCCGTATAGGGAAGGGAGGAGAAAAAAAAAAAAAAAAAGGTAAAAACAAATAACTCACAATGCATCAAGATGCATCACCCTACAAACCCACCACAGCCCCCCAAACTGCAACTAATCCACGGCGTGGATAAACTGCAACTAATCCACGGTGTGGGGGTCCCTGGACGCACAGCGCCCAGCCCAGGGACCCCAACGCCTAGTAGCCAGGGCACTCCAGACCACATGTCCCGGGGGAAGCTGCACCCGCCCCAAGGAAGAACAGCAGAGAGCTGTGCCGGGAAGCTCCCCACCGCCAGGGAGTATCAACGCGGGAGAACCAGGACAACAAACCCGAGGCTGATCTCGTCCCCGGACGGGGGCCCAGCCCCCCCAGTCAACCTCCCCCAAGGAGGAGCACCAAATTCCACCCCGACAGCACTGGCCATGCGCCCCAGAGGCTCCTGAGTGCCCCCACCGTGGGAGAGCCGGCAGAGGGAAGCAGCAGGAGCCCCACTCCTGCCGAGGAGGGCCCCGGCGAGGAGGAGAGACAACGGGCACCCAGGCCCAGGGACACACCACCCGCCCAGAAATGACCAAAAGCCAGAAGCCCGAGTCCCCAGAACCCCAGGTCCAGAGCGAGCCCCCAGGCCAGGGGAAGCCACGCCCCCCGCAACCTACCCCAGACCAGACAGGGCAGACACCAACCCCACGGCACCCCAACGCCTCGGGGCTCCAGGGGCAGGGGACAAGTCCAATGAGAGTCCCCCCACTCCCTCAACCCCTCCGTAAATGTTTGTTTGTTTGTTTGTTTGTTTTTTTGTTTGTTTTTTGTGTTGGATGCATGTCATGGATTGTGAAGTGTTGTGTGGTAAAGTAAAGATAAGGTGTGTGGTAACTAAAATGCAGTTAAAATTGGAGGGTAGTAGTGATACAGGGACCCCATAACTGTCAGGTAGTGGAGCCCCTGCCCCTCCCACCCCCCAAGCCCTCTGTGTCTAATGTGTAATTAAAATTGAGGGGCGGCCAATGGGGGAGGAAGAAGGGCGAGGCCGCAATAAAGCAGCCCCACCCACCATACACCCCCAGCCTGCCCGCCCCCCCGAGTCCTAGGAGTGTATGTAGTGAGACATTATCAAAGGGGGAGAGGGTGTAGGAGGTTGAAGGGAGACTAGAATAGTCCTCCCCACTGGGACCAGATTCCTGACTGGCCCCATCATTCAATCCCGTCTCCCACCCCGCTAAGCAGGAGGGCACCAGGTCCCTCCAGCCCAGGGCTTATAGCAAGAGCCCCAGCAGCACCCCAAAGCCAGCGACAACCCCGCCCAGCCGCAGGGCAGGCCCAGGGGGGCCCAGCCCCCCCAACGCACAGACCCACCCCACACCCAGAGGTCCCAAAGCCCTGAGCCCCAGACCCCCACACACCCCTGAGGCAGGGGTTGTTGCAGTGATCCAGGCGTGATGAGATTAAGAATTGTAAAACTGTCCTTAAAAGTTAACACTGATCATATTTTTTATATATTTCTAAGCTGGTAAAAACATGATTGCACAAGCTTTGTGGTGTGCTGCTCAAAACTTAAACTGCTATCAAACCAGACACCAAGACTCTTTGCAACAGGCTTAATGTGATTCACTAGGGAACCAGCAGATGGCAGTATTTGCTTTGCAATCTGCTGGGACCCAATGACCAGGATTTGCAGGCTGATCAACATGCCACTGTATCCCTGTATGTGTATTCAGAGCCAATGAGCAACGGTCTTTCAAAATAATAATATTTTTTAAAACTGTTATGTGCGCTAAAATAAGTGTCAGCATTAATTAATTAACTCAGTAACGTGCCCAGCCCTAGTAATCAATATCAATTAATGTAAGTGCAATAATTTACGGCAACATTTCACAATATGTGAAAACAGTAGGATATCATAATACTATAATACAGATCCTCTGCAGCACAGCCTCCATATGCTACTCAACCACACGGTCTCAGTGCGTCTGACGGAGCCTACTTATATTTGGGCAACGCTCCTCCTTGTTTAGAAAGCTTGACCAGAAACAGAATAGTTTTTTCCAACGAAATATCTGACTCCAGCATACAGCCATGAAGTCTTCAACAAACTGTAGATGTGAACAAACAGATTTTTATAAATGCATCCACATTTGAGCAAATTGCATGATATTCTGGCTTACAGTGGATTCCATTTTTTAAAATCAAATTCCACAAAACTGTCCATGTTTTCTGCATCGCAGTAATCATTGGGCCCTAGCTGAACCACATTTTTCATGTGGCTTGGCTTCTCTGAATATATTGTAATGTAAAAGTTTTTGGACTGTCTTTGATAATTTGCTAGTCTAAAGTTTGGCATACAGCCACACAGACAGTTGTTTTCATATGTAGCCCTAATTCACCTTTTTCTAATGCAACCTTTTTATTGTGCCAGACAGTTCCTTTTAAATATGATGATGGCAGGCAGATGGTAGTGACACTGGATGTAAATTAAATAGAGCAATTGTGGAAAAAGACCAAAGCAGGTCCATAATTTCAAATGCAGCAGCCTCTTTGCCTGCAATAATTGAGGCAGAATTTATCACAGTGTTAATGTTGCCAGTCCAGACTGCTCATACAACTCCATCTGCATTTACATGGAAGTAGCAACTAATGTGGAAAATATTGCCAGACTACCAACAGTATGATAAATATATTAATAGGTATTAGGGCTGGGCACGTTAATGTGATAATTATTTTTTCACAATTTAACAGTTTTTATTATTATTATTACTTTTAAAGTCCGTTGCTCACTGGCTCTGAATACACATCCAGTCAAACCATGGGTCACAGGAGGGGTGGGATGCGGATCAGCCTGCAAATCACCCACCCAAACAAGCAGCGGAGGGAGGCTTCAGCAGGATGTAGCGTGTGGGAGAAGTTGATAAACAAAAGCAAGACAAGCTCAGAGGGCTGTTTCACAAAACCAAGATAAGGGATTAAGCCGGGATTTTCCAGATATCCTGGCTGAATTAAGCCTGGACTCGGTTTCACGAAAGTAGAAGCACATAAGTTACCATGGCGATTTATTCTGTGCAGCTAGCCTGCCCCAGACCAGGCTAACAGCCAGGCTTATTTAATCCTGGTGCCTTATCTGTTCAGTCAGCAGTCACGCCGATCAGAAACCAAAGTGTTTTTTTCAGTCATTCCATGTTCTTATGTAGGCCTGTGTATTCTGCATATTTTTCAGTAGCCTGTATTAAAGTAGTAGGTCGTGGGTATTAGGTTTCATAACTAGAGAAGATGCGTCCACCATACTTTGCACACAATGGCATTAGCGAGTAAGTTAGGTTTACGTGGAATGAAAGCACTTGTAAAAAATAAAAATAATAAAAAAGGATCAATAAAAGAAAAAGTAACACGGGTACAGCAATAAACCAGCGGAAGAAAGTGGCAGCCAATTGTTGACCGACTGAATGTGTGAGAAGCTAAAAATATCACAGCTCTTAACTGAAACTGTCATAATTATAATGTTATATTGTGCCTTAAAAGTGAGCACCGGACATTATATGTCACTCAAGAAACTCACACACACTATGTAGGATCCTGTGTCATTTTATAATACTCTCAAATTATAGTCCTACTTCAATAAGGAGGATATATTGTGCACTGTTTATTCATGAAACAACTGTGTGTTTGGGAGAGAAAACAATGATTACCGCAATACACTGTGTTACAGCTTGGCTTACAGTCTACGTCTAGTTCACTAAATCACTAAATCACTTCTCTTTGCAGTTGCTGGTTTTCTAATATCTTAAGTGCTTCTTTTTATCTCCATATCTAAGTCTGTTTTTTATTTTGTTAATTTTTTCAAGTGTGTGCAGTTCAGACATCTGACAGTAAAACACAGTCAGCACAGCAGGAAGTCTTCACCTATGGATGTGCTGTAGGACTACAGCCTCAGGGTCAACTTACAGATATCATACAGTATTTTCTATGAGCACCACAACACTGACTTTTTATCTATTATCCATATTGACTAAACAAGTGCACCATTTTCACACAAAATTGACAGACCTCCAGCCTCTCTGCCAAGCCTACTATATATATATATATATATATATATATATATATATATATATATATATATATATATATATATATATATACACACACACTTTTAAAAGTATTTGTCAAATATGTTGCTTGCACTAAAAATGGTAAATAACTGAAAAGGCTTTAAGAAAGGTTAATAAGAAAACATGCTGTGCAAACATAGAAGAAAGGTATGTGCATTGTCCAAAAATGAAACTTAAGCTAATTGAACAAGCTGCTGATACTGCATTATATTTTTATATTTTGAATTGTCACCTGCCAGCTGAATTTTGTTTCCTTTTATATAAATAAAATTTATATAAAATAATTTCCACCATAAATTGGTGTAGAATATTTCTTCAGACGTCAGAAAATTAAGTGTTTAATGCTCAAAACATCTGGGGAGGACCCCAGACTCCCCACTCAGATATCTCAGCATTACATATTATTTCAAAATAGGGTTAAATGGGCAATACTAGTACTAGTAGTAATGCTGCCAGAAAAAGAAATACTTTTGTTGTGAACTGTCACTATATAAATAAAATTGAATTGAATAGACAGTATGTTGATTAGTGGTTGTAATTAATACATTTGCTGAGTGACATATTAAGGTCTGGTGCTTACTTGTAAGGTGTGACATAACGTTACTATTCATGGTAACGTTATAATTAACAGTTTCAGCTGGGAGCAGTGATTCTTTTAGCAACTTACTAATTAAGTATTGTATATAAGTATTGTCTGCCACACTTTTCTTTCTTTCTTTTTATATTATGTGCATTTTTCATCAAAAACCTTTTTACACTCATTGAGGAACAGCAAATAAAGTATGCTGCACACGTCTTTTCCATTTCAGCATCAATGAATCTGTGATCGACAGCGTGGTCTCTTGAAAAAAGTTGTTGAAGCCCATTTATCTGAATTACTTACACCTGGCTTGACCTAGTTGCACCTTCAGAGCCTGGTTTGGCCTTTGTGAAACTGATAAAGCCAGGATGCACTGATCACACTAGGTCAAGCCTAGCTTTATCTCTTATCCTGGATTTCTAAATTCTACTTTTATGAAACAGCCCTCTGGTGATCAGAAAGGGAGACGGCACTCTGCGAGTAAACAGTAGGTGCTCTATGGAGAGTAACCGTGGCAACGGCTTCTGTGCACTAAACAGCTGTAGCCTATTTAACTTAAGTTAAAATTATACCTAACTTTACCTGACACATTCAGTTTTGCGCGGATGCTCTGCCATGTGAATTTCCCTAACTATCAAGTAAACAGTAGTAATAGATTCTGGGAAGTCACAAACAGCGAGGACAATTCAACTGCGGCAGCAGGCAATCACATGCGTGAGATGAGCACGACCGCGACGGATTCACAGGAACATGCCCGCCTGTCAGAATGCCCGTTCCTTCCTTCCTTCCTTCCTTCCTTCCTTCCTTCCTTCCTTCCTTCCTTCCTTCCTTCCTTCCTTCCTCTTATCGAACATTATGAGGTGCGTAAATTGCTTCTCGTGTGAAAAGGCCTTAACAGGGACACTAGCTACTGAACACAGACTGTTTCTGCTGCTCCCTGATAAAAGAAAAACCCCAAGAAAACTGGACTCTGATTGTAACTTCTTTTAAGGAGCTAGATAAAAGGTAATGCCCTGGCAGTGGCAAATAGCTTTGGTTTTATATTTGATTGGATTACATTAATGTTTAAATTGAGATTTACAAGAAATATTTTATTGCTACTGTGTAAAGGGAATACTGCTGGTAAAAAGCACCTTATTTGTTTATTGTACTTGTTATTGCACTTTTGGGTATACAGCAGTACATTTACATTGAAAGTGCGTAATACACCACTTTAGAATTCATTATTCAATTTTGCACGTAAGAATGCAAATCCTGATTAATCGCAAGAAAATCATGCAATTAATAGCATTTACAAATTTTAATCCAGCACTAATACATATTATATTTTTTTATTACTTTTTCTGACTTAGGTATTAGCTAATTATGTCTATACTGTCTTTTCTGATAGCAGGGGAAGACCTGAGAGACCACGAGCAGAGGTGCTTAACCCTCTGATTTGGAATCACAGGTGTAGTGATACACATGCTGATGATTTTTCACAAGCCCACGAGAAAACAAGAAGAGAAACTGGGGCAAATTCTAATCAGATTATTAAGAGGCTGTCATGTCAATGGTATCAATGCTTGACCTGAGATAAGCCGTGGGCTTTTTCACTCACCACAAAGCTGCTGAGGTAGCAAAATGCCCAACAGCCCAATGTGCTTCCATAATCAAAATGCCAAACCACTCACCAGCACCATCATCATTCATTATCATCATAATCTTCATCTCCTACTTCACACCCTGCTGGATCTGCATCCTCCTCACGTAATCACAAAGATTTATTGTGTTGTCATTACTTCAAAATAAATAGAGGCCATCAGGCCAATCTGTTTTAGCCACGGTCTCCATGCCATCATTGTAGGAATGTCCTGTTATTATTTGATAACAAAATCACTCTGGAGCTTGACACCTCCTCTCTACCCATCATTGAAGGTGGACAGCACATGTAGACACTTGCCTCTATTAGCATACTCTTCAGCAGTCAACGTACAATGATACCAGAGTCGTGCTTACTTGCACTGTCAGCACAAATTTTATTTAAATTGGTGGAGGACACTGGTCCAGCGTCTGAATGGGCTTCAGTTAGGGCCGCCCCATCTGCTCTTGCACCTGCACAAGCCTCTCGTTAGGATAAGACAATCTATAACCCTGTTTCCTAAAGATATGGATATATAATACCAATTTGCAACAGAATGGTTAGAAAGAAATGTTATCCTGCCTGCATAACATTTTTATTAATGTGATAAGAAAACTTGGACCCATATGAAAAGTTGTGTTCATACTAATTGTGACAAATCCCTTCTCTTTATAATATCTGATCATGGAAACTAGTGATGCAAAAATGTGTTAACTAATTAATTAGTTGTTCTATCAGAAACTGATAATATTTTGCCCACCAAATCGTTCCAGCCTTTCAATCGTGCTTGCCTGTCAATAACGTGATTACATACTGAATATCTTTGGGTTGTCGGTCAGTCAGAAAAAGGAATTTGAATTAGTCACCTTGGGCTTTAGGAAATTGCAATAGGCACCCACATTTTGTGTTGGCAGACCCAAAAGCAGACAAGGAACTCGGCAGGCGAGGTAAAAGTTAACAGTGTTAATTAGCAAACGTGCTGAAAGAACTGATAGCTGGTGGGGCAGGCAGGCTTTGAGATGGTGTTAGTTGGCTGTGTTGGCTGGTAGTGGACTTGGAGAAGCAGGCAGAGACACAGCAGTTCTGAGACAAAGGAATCATCGCAAAAACTGACTTCAGTAAAAAAAAAAAAAAAACACTGGATCAGAGGGATATTCCTGTACATCTCGTGACTGTTCCTACCCCCTTTGAAACGAATGATGCCAGATGGAGTCAAAGTCAAAAGACTCCTCAGATTTTTTAAACTAATTAACAAGTATTGTACACAATGTCATATAAAAATAATTTAATTACTCTTTAAGTCTCTTCTTCAATTAAGGCTCTCTTGATTGAAATGACTTTACTTTTATGTTCGGACATTTAGCAGCAGGAGTGCCAAGACGGAGGCAGGCGGCTGGAGAGCAGAGCTTGGAGCTGGTTACAGGTGGAAGACAGGCAGGTTAGCCGGTGGAGCCAGGGAAACAGGAGACTGCTGAAGCACAGCAGGGAATCTGGTAACTGGTAACAACTGTAGTTCAGGCACTGTAGGTCGATGCAGCGCAGGAACTGACAGCTGCAGCTCAGGAAGAACTGGAGCAGCAGGAGTCGGCTTGCAGGGTTTTTCCTGGCTCACAATGGGCATTGGTGGGTGACTTCGCACACCAGTATGCATGACCAGTAAAGGCAATGAGTTACCTTATGACTGAAATAACTGGAACTCAAAACTCAGAACAGACAAGACAGACCAAGTAACTGAGAAATACAGGCAACTTCACGAGACCAAACAGACTAAGATGACTGAACAGAACAGGCTAACACGGAGTGATCATGATCAAATGAATAAACAAAACTGGCAGGCAGCATAAACTGACATCTAACAGTCAGCCAGAAACCAGTCATGACAGTAGGGAAACGAATAACAATAACTAGATAGAACAGAATTAAATTAAAGAAATATAGCAACATGTGACATTTTCAGAGGAGAAGAGATGCTTAAGAGATTAAAGTGATGAAAGAATTTGGACTTTGAAACGGAAACATGATTTTTACAGCATCACCTAAAGGTCAGACAGCGTCATTATATATATACCTGACTACCACTGGGTGAAATGTTCAACCCACCTGCGATATTTTGTGTTGCCAAAATTTTAAGTTTAAGCTGCACAAACACTTTTAAGAAGAAAAAATAAGAAGAAAGTGTCACGGGATCCATATAAAAGAGAGAACTTAGACCCACTATGATCTGAACACCCCCATTATCAGCAAGTCTGACTCAGTCATCTGGGAATTCGAACCCTGGACGTGCAGATTTCCAGAGTAGGTGACTTACTGACTGAGCCACTGGCGGGAGACTGTTTCCACACATCTTCTCAGAGGCTGAGGTAGTGATATCACACGTGCCAGACCTGGATAGTTTTGTCAATTTAAACTTAAAACAAATCTCAGAGACTTAAACTAAACTGGCCAGGCAATGAAAGAGTAATGCACTGGGCTGGGGATGAGTGTGTGTGGCTGAAGAGAGGGACTGAGGAGCAAACTGTGACACCAATAAAGCCCCTGATATAGCTATGGACTATAGTTCTTTGTATGTGTGTTTGTGAGTTAACATACTCACACTCTTTGATGCACAATGGTGCAAAACATACTGTACCTCAAGCTCAGGTGAAGTAACTCTTGTACCTCTTGTAACTCCCTCTTCCCTCCTCTTTAGTCTCATATGTGCATAAATGCCCGTTTTTCTCAGTGTGCATAAATTAAGGCCTACTCATCCAAGATACAAGCTCAGCAATAACTTTGCACACATCTAAGTAACAACTTTTATTTCTCCTATCCCTCCTAATGGTGTGGATACATGGGATGAGTTTGGGGAGTTGTAGATCGTCGGTAGTTGTAGATTGCTTTGGGAAATGGGAGAAAAGCCAACAAAACATACCGGGCATAATTCTTAGCTAAGTCACCCACGACCACTACATCAAAATGTTGTCCTGCTGCCAAGATTTTAAATGTTTTCTGCAAGCTCTGTTATGAGTGGCCCTGTTACAGATTCTGATTTTAGAGGTACGGCTTGTTGTAATCATTACTCCTCTCCATACAGGCTGTGAAGCCATCACTCCCTAGAGCGACCACTGTTCTGTGTAAAAGTCTAAAAGTGTAAGTGTAAAAGAGTTTCCTGTATCATATGGTTAACTTCATTCTGGCAGCGGCACGCGGCTTTATTACCGGTGTTTTCTTCTGGTAAAAAAAAAAAAGTTTACTATTCTACTGTCATTCAGCCGCATAGAAGCTGACTGCTGGTATGGATCTGTGGTTTTCAAAATATTTCTGTCAGGGCCCCTATTTGCAGATAGAAACATTGTCATGCCCCTGCACCTCTCAGCATCTAGTAACTATATTAATCACAAGATGTCATGTCATGTCATTTGGACATGTCTGATTCAGCTCAGCGGATGACAGTGATTGATTGATCAATTCCACTGTACCTTTATTTTGTAGTAATTACTTGGAGCAGCACATGGTGCTATTGGGGAAAAAAGACTTTTCCTTTGAAGTTGGAAAAAATAGAGAAAATGCCTCATTCAGTCACAATCAGGTAGGAATGTTTGATGGAAGACGTCACCCCGGCAGTAATAGTGATCAGCCGGCTGTTTGATAATCACCAGTTAGAAAAACCATCTACCCAATATGGAGGCTCATCTTATCTCCTTGTATTCATTTTTGTTTCTGTGACATTTGGAGCATACTGGTGTGGTTAACCCTCTGCTTTACAATTACCTGACAGTCTGAATCAAAATATTCCAGCTACATTCAGCCTTCACTGCGTCTCCTCTGGTTTAACTCCACACTCTTGGGAGTTGCCTTCTAGTTATTTAACAGCGCCAATCGAGATATGGATTTGGAATATTTTATTGGATAGAGAAGAGCTGAGATGATGTAAGTAGAATGGAATAAGGCCCCAGATGGATGAATCAGGGATGAAAGAATGATCGGATAGAAGAATCAGGGTGGGGGTTGAGGGATGAAGATGTGGTAATAAGGGAAATAGGGATGGGATTGGGGGTGGCGGAAGAAGGGGTCAAGGTAGAGGGTCGAGGGATGAGGCTTGGGGGATGAAGGGGTGAGGGTAGAGAGGTGAAGAGATAAGCAAGGGAATGAGTGAGGGATGAGTGAACGAAGGGTGAGTGATGAATGGTTGAGAGGAGGAATCGCGATCATGGACGGATGGATGAAACAGAATGATGGAACGGTGTCAGCCGGTGGCAAGAAGAAAGGAGGGAACCAGGAGAATCGAGACTCGGGGAGGTGGGGGGGGTGTGTCTCTTTATGTGCTCTGCTTTGGATAAAGTCTCAAGGGTAAAAGAATATAAAAATTAGTGGTGGGCCGTTATCGGCGATAAAAAAATATCGCCGTTAATCTATTCTCAAAGTTGGGTTGGGAGCTGGGTCTATACTACGCAAGCTATGATGACTTTCACCTTGATATTTTAGCGCAGATGTATACCTAGCCAAATTGCACTGTAGGGGTCAAGAACGAGTCTTCGAACCTGTGTGTCTGCCTACTGTGAAATTACCACATCAAACGTGACGTGCTAACATGGATGCAGCTGTTGCTGCGTTCCATTTACCTCGGAGGTCGGAGCTGGGAATGACGTCACAGCCGAGTTGACAGCGTTCCAGTTACAACCTCGCTCGGCCAGCTGTTTGTTTACAACTAGCCAGGTTAGTTATTGATACGCCGGTTGATTAAAAACGCATTGTGCGGTATTTACTCACACTAACTGTAGCAACACGTCCACAGACAGCTGTTGGACAGCACTTTGTGTACGAATATTTCTGAAGCCGCCGGGCTTAGTCGACAAGACTAAGGTTGTTTGCACCTTGTGCAATGCTGAATTAGTTTACTGTAGGAGTTCTTACAGTCTCATGTACCACCTAAACGCAAAGCACATCACACGCTACACACAAGTACATCTTATTAAACATGATTTATTTTCATCACCAATTATCATAGTAGAACAGCTTTCTCAAGCAGTTTGTGATGCATTTTGGAAACAGGAGATGAGCCCATGGTCTAATGTGCCACCTTGAAACCTGGTTTGAAACCCATTGGTCTTATTCTGAATGCCTTCGGCAGAATTCAAATGAGCCATTTTAATCTAGATTAATCTAGATTAATTTCAAGATTACAGTGAGATTAATCTAGATTAAAAAAAATAATTTTTGCCCACCACTAATAAAAATAAAAGGGAGTGAGTCAGAGGTGAAAAAACACATAAGGTGTGCAGCAATAGGATGAGGCGTGGTCTTTGTCTTTGCGGTCAGTGGGGAACCCGGGCCTTGCGAATGAAGCTTCGTGCTGCAGATAGGAAGAAGCTGTTTTTGTAGCGAGAGGTTTTGGTCTTGATGGATCGCAGCCTCCTGCCAGAGGGGAGAGTCTGAAACAGTTTGTGACTGGGATGGGAGGGGTCAGCTGCAATCTGTCCTGCTTGTCCTGGTCTTTTTGAAGTCCACTGCTATCTCCACTTTCTAAAGAGCTGTCTTAGTGACTTGGTTTGCATTACTGGTGGGAGTTACTGTATTTACTGTTCTCTTCCAATGACTGGAGTATCAGTATAGCAAACAGTTAAACCTCAGTTGGCCCAACAAAGTGAAGGTGGAGAGTTTATACTATTAATGTTTAGTGGGAGGCAATTAAATTCACAAATAAGGCTGAGACTCTATTATGACATGAATGAAAAGTGAAAATGATGACAGCACTTTCTCTATTCAGTCACAGAAAAACATTAACATTTTACATTTGATGGGGTGTCATTTAAGACTATCCGGATAAACTATGTTCCATCAATCATCGACAAAGCCGAGTTGCTCTTCCTCCCGTCCATGACATCTCCATTACCGCTGAGATCTCTGTGTGACACTGAAAGACCAGCTGTCATTCGCTGCCAACTTGGCTGCGACAAACTCCGTCCGTAGATCATCATCCTCTACAACAACGCCGAACATGGCAAACTGAAAACTCATCCATTCACCTTGGCCCTTAAAAAAACCTCTCATTGTTTCTAACTTGTAGCAGCTCAGCATATCTGATGAAGCTGATGCACTTGCATGATTCTTGCAAGTTCTGTGTTGCATCCACATGGCTGAATGCACCTGTTGAAAGTCACTTGGGATAAAAGCGTCCAAATAACTAATGTAATGTAATGACAAGCACTCTGATTATGATGGAGATCATAGTGGGGAACAAAACGGAGAGGGACACGTGAACATAGTGGAAGCAAGTAGAGGAAATTTGATGGATGAAGATAGAATGAAATTAAATGTGTAATTAGTGTTAAATTTTCAGTATTTTCATTTTAAATTCAGCAGGTCTTTTGACAAAGTGTGCAATATTTTGCATTTTTTCCCACTTAAGTATGTGACAGTTATCCATGCTCAGTGTGTAAGGAAAGAGGTGAATGAGTAAATATCACACATACACACACCACATGCATAATTGAGAATCTCATTCAAACTTGAAGGATTACTGCACGAGGCAAGGCAGGCTTTTATCTTTCTAAAGGAATACCACACCACTGAAAATACGTCTTTTGAGTATCAATAACACTGTGAAATATAAACCTAATCCAGTGGTGACCCAGAGTCCCGGCCAAAAACAATAAATAGAATGAAAGACTAGCGCATCTACTATTTTATGTACCCTACATACTATATTTGTTTGGCTGTGTTCAGTCTTGCATGAAGTTGCAAACTCTCCAGGGTATTTCCCTGCCTTTCGCTGGCTGCATGTTCATTTATGATCTGAAAGAAATCAAGAGAGTCTTATGTTAAATATGATTGCATTTGATGTGTTATGGGAAATGAAAATTATTACATGATGAACTAGAAAAATGTTAGAGAGCAGTTATTTGCTGTTAAAAGCCTACAGCACTTTCCTCATTCCCAAATACTTAAAGATTTACTGAGAAAGACTCTCTTACTTCCATCTTTCCTGAAGAGCTATGAATCTCTCACTCCCACAACAGCCAAGATGCTGCCTTGTGCTTTCACAGAAGCAATATCATGGTGTATGAAGGTCTACTGAAATGTGATTAGACCTGATGTCTTTGAAAAGCACCCTGAGGCAACCGCTGCTATGATTTGGCGCTATATAAACACAATTTAATTGAATTGATCACTGCTGGTTGAAACTTAATACTTCCTCCTTAATAATTCCTCTGCCAGACCAGATTTTGTTAAAAGGTTTGCAGTATTGCAGGGTACATTTCTGCGTGGGTACCTCTCAGTTATTCAAATGAATATCTGACATTATATATGCAACCTTGTATGTAATTATACAAAGTGAATATATAATTAATTGGCTCCAGACACTTCCTGTTTTAGACGTACAAGCGTACAGATCAGGCGAAATACCTGGCTGCTGTGTCCTCTCTTCATAAATTGTTTATGGATAGCAATAAACATTTGTGCATGCTTGAATATATTTTCTTCATTAAATTGTGTTTTTTGCCAATTAACTAAACCTTATTCTAACTTGTTGTGGCAAATGTGCAGCTGCAAAAACAGTTACAGACTTGCAGTCATTCCTTTGATTATGTAAATGTCTTCTGGGTATTTGTACCCACTGAGACACACTATAGTTGGTGTTTTTTGCATCTTTCAAGTTCAGTTATAATTTTCTTTGCAATCAACAGTGTCCACAGTAAATACCTCTGATCTGTGCTATATGTGGGTGCAGCTCCTAACAAAAGTTAAACTGAGAGACCATCCACTCCTATAATGTTGTCAATTTCTTCTTTAACATTTCTCTAGAACCCTTGAATTATTGGGCAACTCCAAAAGATATATTTCTCCAACGTTTATTCCAGCATAATGCCACAGAAGGCGACATTAAATATTAAAATACTTGATTTTTAACTTCAAGTCAAATAATTTCGGAATTTTCCTTTCATGACATCACTGGAAGTCCTGCTGATGATTGCTGTATCTGTCTTATTTGTCCACTGCTCCAAAGAAGTTCTTTGGATAAAATAAAGTAACTTTGAATTGAACTGAGGGGGAACAGCAGATGTCAGGTGATAATTATCTGTGGGTTCCTGACTACTAGTCGTCCCTTTCACAATACATTGATTGTTAATATGGACAAAGGATTATTGCAGCTTTACAGCAACATGATGCTCCACCAACAGATACAGGCAAATACTTTATCTAAAAACTCTGAAGCGATTTGCAAAGGCATCTTCCACCACTTGACGTGCCCTGAAAAAATGATAATTGTAGATCCTTTGAGTAAAGTTCAGATTTCGAAAGGGATAAGGCTTTGTGAGATCCGTTCAGAATTGATAGGCCTCATCACCAGGGCTTGACATTTACACTGAAAACCGAAACTAAATGACAATTCAGGCAAAGTGAAATACTAATGTGCAGGCACCTGTATGTGAAATTATTGTTTGTACATTAAATGACACATATTAAAGACATTGTTCTAAAATATTTACAACAGTTTTGTTAGCCCTCACCAATGAAAAATGTTTCTGAACTGTTGGTTTTGGTTACTCTCTCTTAGGTCAGGATGATACATGAAAAATGTATAATCATTTTTTTCTCCTGTAACATCATATTCAAGTCATCTTAAAAATTTTATGCATGGGCTTTCACCCCCCTGCCCCCAAATAGTCCACTCTCATTGGGTTTCCACCACAAAATCTTTATGACTGCCTCAGTGTGTTATTTTATGAATGTGCTGTATAAAACTGCTTCTTTAATATTAATGGCGTCATTAAAAAAACAACGGAATTAGAACTTCCACATTCTCTATCAGTTATTTCTATGATCTGTCCCCACTTCCAAGTCTGATTAGTGGTTTGTGTGCAAACTGACCTGTTGTCAGGTACCATAATGTGACAGAAAACCTGTCCTTTGGGCTAGTGGCCATTTTTCTATGGGCTGATTCAGGATAAGATGAGTTACTCTCTCCAGAAAGTAACCAAAGTCACCCTTAGACAGAAGGTCCTGAATCCCCATGTAAATAGGCAGAGATAGTTCAAAACAAAAATGCATTTACTATCAATCTGGCTGCACCTCTATCTGCTCTATCAGGGCATGCTGAACTCATCATCTAAACATTGATGACAGAGCCTGACAAATGTTGCACAATTCATTCACAGCCATAATCACACAGTAACAGTGTGAGCTGTCTCGATGAGGAGCATCCTAATGCTTAAAGGCTTAAATGCAGATAATGAATTATACACGACGGTGTACTGTGATTGTGTATGTGACAACAAACCTCACCAGGTTCAGTATAAAACCACCTTCCAGTACTTTGTACCATATAAAATCCAGGGCTCTGACCAGATCACTACAGCTACTAGCTAATTCTGAGCTAACCAGGATCATTTTTTTAAGATGAAGAGTAAGCATAAGAGCCAGCATAAGAGTAATAAAAATGCAAATGAGTAAAACATTCCATAACGTTCCCAAACTTTAATTTTGCTTAATATGCATGAAAGTGTGTTTTTATATAGCTCCTGGTACATGACAACATTAAATGACAATGATTGTATATGTTGTGTACTCATGTTAGTGTCTTTTGTGCTGTGTGTGCACACGCCTTGCACACAAATCCCAAAGTCGACAAAATGCAACTGGAATGCTGAACCCTTGCCGTGCTGGAAATCATTCCAGCCAGAAAATCCCATCCTCATCAACTTTTTAAATTGGATTTTCTCCTATGCTTCGCTTTATTGTTTTTGTAGCAACATTTCAATTAGACATACGTGGACAGAAATAGACGGTGCTCCAAGCTCAAAGGAATTACATTCCTCCACGTGTGCTTAGACACAAAGGCTTCAAAGAGCCGTGGTTGCCAGCTTTCACGCAAACTAATGGAGTTTTGTTTTTAGCTGAGGAGGATCTGGCATACATAAACTAGAACACACAGGCATACAGATACATACTGCACGCACGGCGCACACACACACTCGCACACACACAGGGTGCACAGAGAAAGGCTTTACCAAATACTTTTCCAGATAGAAATATAGTCAATGAGTTTTAAAAAGCAAATTAAAACAAAGTGGCTGCTTCTAAGATTGGTAGCGAAGGTTTGGAATATTTTACACATTATAAAAAGATTTTTACACTGCACACAAACTTAAATAACTATTCTGTGGAAGGATTTAAACCTTTGAGTGAGTCAAGGAGTATGACTTAGAGGCCGAAGCTATAGTTTTGGCAAAGATGCATGTGTGGTTTCCATCTCAGCAAACAATACCGCGGAATAAAACTTTGGAAGTTGTGTTTCAAATCATTCAAACTGAGTCTGTAAGTGTGCTGGTACATTTTTCATACAGGCTCACGCAAACAGAGCACTTGATCACTACACTGTTAACAGCATCATATAACTCTTACATATAAAATACTTTGCTTTGACTTTGCTGCTACTAATCACAACACTATGTCACACTGCTTGCACTTTTAGTACAACACCAGTTGTTGGTACTGTTTGTTGAGTTTTGAGTGAAATTGCTGTCAAATAGTTCTACTTCGTATAGGCTTTGCGGCGGAGCATGGATGGCCCCGGCGAGGTGGGAATCACCTCCTCCTCTCTGGTGTCGGGTTGACTCGCACGTTTTTGTGTGGTTATTTTGATCATGTCCATTCCTGTCTGTTTCCGGTTTCCTGTCTGCTTGATTGCTTATGTGTCTCACCTGTGTTATTGCCCTGCCTGCTTGTGTGTGTATATTGCCCTCAGTTCTGTTTAGTCCTCGTGATGTCATCGTCTTATGCTGAGTGTTCCTGCCTTGGATTCTGTTTCCTGTCTTTGGATTACTGTCACCTGTCGTTGGATTTAACCTGTGTTGGACTGCCTTTGTTGGAAATCTAGAAGTAAGCCTGTCTTGTTAGCATCCCTGTTTTGTTTGGACTTAATAAATCTTTATTTGAATTGCAGTCTCCTCATCAGTGTCTGCAGCTTGGGTCCTCACCTCCGCTCCACTGCCGCTGCACTCAGCCCCTCTTGACAATGGCCACCAGGGCGCCTCAGCCGTAGATACGGCTGCTTTCAGGGCCGCTGTTGGTCAGGGTTCCCCTGGTAAGGGTCACGTCCCATATCTCAGTCTTCACAGACGTCTCCCTGGTAGGCTGGGGCGGGACATGCCTCTCTCAGGTGGTGGGCGGTCCATGGTGGGCTCACATGCCACATAAACGTGCTGGAGCTACTCACAAGGTGGTCCAGCACTTCGTCTGCTGCAGAACCTGCACGTTCTGGTCCGTACCGACAATGTTAGAAATACTTTTAGTCAGATTTAGGCTAAATAACGTATTTCTTTGTTTAAGAGTAAATACTTACATGTTGTGATTTAATAATTCATGAATTAAAGGGTTAAACTTTAGTTTTACCTTTAGATTTCTGTTATATCTTCACAGGCTTGACAAGGATTTTTTTTTGACAAGAACACGACAATTGTCGTTAAATAATTAAAAATTGAATAGTTAACCTATAAACCTTAACTTTTTACCATGTTAATTTACCATTCCTAAGGTCAGACACAGGTTTTATCTATCATCTGATCCTGCTACTGTAAGAATATTTTATCATTAATATCCTGTTTAATATATTGGTTGTGTACAATAAAACATTACATTTTTGTTTTGGAGGCACAACAACAATGCCAAGGATAAGAATTCCAAAACTCAAAGTCTGCTGTGGGATGAATGAGACAACAACAACTGAACAAGCAGAACGTGTTGATCTTCAGAGCAGTGGAGAGGTCATGTGTCTAAAGCATCACATAATTAAAGAGGTGGTATTATCCTCATTTTCAGGTTCAAAATCTTAATTAGGGGTTCTACCAGAATGGTTAATTTTCAAAAAACACCATATTTTTCTCATACTGCACGTTGCTGCAGCTCCTCTTTTCAGCCTGTTTGTTGTACCCTTCACTCTTGAGCTACAGAGTGATGCATCTTACTTGTACCATTTCTTTGTTGGGAGTTGCACATGCGCAGTTCCTAGGTAAGGACTACTAGCCAATCAGAAACAGAGAAGGGCGGGTCGTAAGAAACAAGGTAGTGTGATTCAAATCAAAGCCTTCAGACTGCGACCATAACCTAGCAGATGGTCTAAGTTATTACTAGTCCACAACATCATTGTTCCACATCTTACCATCAGGACTAAACGTTGAACTGTTGCCGGTGTTCTGACGATCTGTGCTGCCTTGCTGAAAAATGCTTCCATAGCGCAAATCGATAGACTGGACTCTACTCGGCCCTGCTCCGTTTTCCATTGCAGATAGTACCCAGAGATAGCGACGCCACACACAACGGCCGGAACGTAATGGTCAATGCGACACACACACCAGCGATCCACACAGCTCTTAAAATATATACAGTCTACGGTTAAAACATTTACACTCAAAAAACACTCAACTCCAAAAATATTCATCACATTTTTGTTCCCCCATCACCTCTCATAAAACTGTCAACGTTTGAAATCTACACAGCTGATTTCTCACCTCAAAACTTCTCAGAAGTGGATTTAGTGATGAAATTCCATATGAAAACTGTAAAATAAACTTCCTGTTGCTGGCCTCTGTCTGGTGCAATGATGATGCAGAGAATAGTGAATATTCTCTCTGACTAATCGCTTGGAACCTCGGCGGAAGTGAGGTGATACGAAAAAAGTACCTGGAAGCAGGTCCAACTTTTCTACAATGGAAACCCAAACAAAGGCGAGTCGAGCTAAAGGGCCTCCGCTCAGACTAGCTTGGTTTGAGGGCCTGCCTGACCCCGCTAGCCGCTCGGCGAGCTTTATGACACGTTTGCATTGTGATGTCACAAGTCAAGGAAGTAAAGGGTTGGACTACAAACGAGCTGTTTTCAAACGGTTCTGAGCACAGCGTTTTGTGGGAGATGGGAACTCCCTTTGGGCTGGACTTTGGGCTTTTTCACTTTGCAAACCTGTTACATGCACAAAAAAGATATATAACTCAATAAAGGAGAGGGAAAAAGCCAAAAAGTATAATACCACACCTTTAACATGATGTATCATGTGTACCACAGGTATACATGATAACAGTGTAGCATGAACAAGATGGTAATTATGAAGAATCTTAAATCTGTCCAGAGAACTGATAAACTCTTCCCCAGGAACCTCGGCTGTCCCATGTTGCTCACAAGACATACATCTCATGGTCGACTATTTTTTGTAATATTAATATTAACATAAATATTTCTAAATATCTTTGACCTTACCTCTCATAAAATAAAGCGATTAGGTTACATTGCTGTCTCTGTCTCTCTCCTCTGCTCCCGGTCTGTGTCATGGATTTATAAAGAGCTGCAGATCTGTGAGTCTGTTTGACTGAGGGCTTGGCTGAGCCACACACACAGACAGGGGAGGACTGGGAATTTGTCTCTGGCTGGCACACTCTATGGACAAAGCATTTGTCGGGGCTCTGGGTCTTTAGAAACCTTTCTTCCTGCATTCTTGAGAATTTTATGCCTAAATCCAGTAATATGTCACAAAATGAGCCATTAAAATACATTTTCAAAGCTAGAAACACCTATCTAGCTCTCCTCAAGTAAAGTAATCACCTCCACTGAGCCCTTGAGTGCAATAAATAAATTAAATGAAAGAAGCGGTCTAAAGCGGACTCAAGGCTTTTGGCCTTGTGAAAAAAAAAAATCCACATTTGAAGGGGCACTGACTTCCTGGCCTTGGCTATCTCTGTCAACAGTGAATCAGCCTAGATGAGTAATTGGGATAAGTATTAGAGTATTATGTTAGTATACCACCAAAACATAACACGATCAGTAAAATATTAAAATGTGGCATTTTATATTGGTACATATTGTTACACATTATGTAATAATATCCAGGGGCCATCTTTAACATTAGGCTGGTGGTCAGCAGTCGCTGTAGTAACAGAATAACTTACTTGTAGTAGTTTTTGTTTCATTCACTCAGAAGTCTGCCTCGAGCGACTTCCCTTTTCTCTCCCTCATCTTTTCATGTTTTTTATCCATGATTTTTAAAGCACAAATAACAGGACTAGGGGTTTGGTCTGCACTTCAACCATTTCAATATGTTCTGATGTGGAGTGGGTGATCTATTAACACAGTTAATCATCTTAAAAACAGACCCACCCCAACCACGTCTGGGCCAGTAAACCACACACTATGGGCCAGTCAATACCAATCGATTTCGATCGAGCAGCAGTTTTTTTGTCTCTATTTTAAAAGCAGGGTAGCCAAGTTGCTAAAACACTTTTTGTCATATTTGTTTAAACTGTCTTTATACACCAATGCATATTAAAAAGTTAGGTGCACTGAAATAGACAGTATGAAAATCGTCTGTCTGTAGTCCTCTCAGGGCAGTAAACACAGACACTTGTTCCATTCGGACCGAATGCATTGATTGGCTGGGTGACTGTCACTCTCCCTTGTTGCCATGGCTACCAGGCAGGAGCTGCCCACATGCGCGCACCTGGTCAGCTTGCTCAGACCGGACGAGAGAAGCGGTCAGATATCTGCATGGCTTTTACGATAGTGACAACTGAGGAACACCGAGGGGCTGACACAGCGTGGTGGCTTTATATCTGCTGGACAGGTAATCTGGCTTTTATCATTTTGATGGTAATTTGTTACTTTCATCGCTAGCAAACGTAGCTACCTACGCATAGAGCTAACGGTAGCTACCTACTTAGCATACAGCTAACTGTTGCTACAAGTACAGACCTGGTGTAGGAGCCAGAGTAGAATCGATGAGTTACATCTAGCTGTAGGTGAGCTTTAGCGGGAGCTGTGTTTTCCGACGCTAACATTAGGTAAGACAATGTAAGTGTAGACTGCGCCGGTTTATCTTTACCCTGTATCTAATCTGTTTGTGTGATGATCTTGTGTCTGCAGCTGATGTTTGACTGAATGTTACTCTTTTACAAATGTGGTGATGTAGCTGTGTGTTTGTAGTTATGAGACACATTTCAGTGTTAGTGTACATAAACAATGATGGCTAAAGGTCCCCAAGTATCTGTGTCTCTGGTATATAAGCTACCTATAATATAGTTTGACATTGTTCATAGCTAAACCTACTGTGTGAAAACCTTCTACTGTAATCGGTGCTGTTATGCCATTACTTATTTTACCAGAAGTAAACAATCCTGTATGTTTTATTTCTACTGTGCCCTCAGGTCACCTGCAGGTTTGACTCTTTCATAGCCCTGTACTTCTCACCAGTATACGCTGATCGGACCACGCTGGTTGGCCTGGATTACAACCACCATGTCCACAGTCCAGCCAGGAGAAAAGGCGACGACACAGTTCAGTATGTTGCATTAGGAGTACTCTTGTGCATTTTACTCAATACATTTATACCTTTCTGTATTATCAGGTACAGCAAGGTATACAACAAAAAGTCCAAGAAGTAGAGATGGTACTCATTGAAGGTGGAGAAGGACTACAGTTACATCGCAGACCTCCAGAGTGCCATCCTCTGATGGTTGTAACTGAGGAGGTGCCTAGAAGCAGAACCAGGAGACCTGATGATCCCCGTCAGCATGGGGTTCAGTAAGGTGTCCCTGCCCCAACTGTGTTACTAGATACAACAAAATATAAATCAAAAAGTAAAATGTTTTTTGAAATGTGGTAATCATGTTAATCATGAGAGGTGACTGTGATATATTTAATCATCTCCACAGCAGCGAGGGTGATGGTATGATGCTACATGCAAGTCTGAACTGTCTTCATAATCAGTCAACATACATCTGGACACACCTATTGATCTATTTGTGATAGGCTGTCATTTTAGTGGTATTTAATAACAAACAAGTGTTATACCACATCTGGATGTCATTATTGGAGACATAAGACATAAATATAGTTGTTTGATTGTTTATGCTGCAGGTGTAAAGAAAAGGCATTTATCATTTTTAGTGTTTTATTTAAAAAAGAATGAAAATGTTCTCCAGAACAGGGAAAAATATAGTTTGTATTTTCTCTACCCTCCTGGGCATAAAACAAAAACAATGTACAGATATTCACCCACACAGTGGATGGAATTATTTGTGTAGCTGTTAGTGACATTACATCTTCCACCCTGCTCGGATTAAACCTCTGTATTTTCCTAATGGATCAGGAGAACAGCTGCATATCTTCTAGAAACAGCAACTCAGTATCACGGCTCAGTGACCAAGTGCTCCACACTGCCACACTACAAACTGTCTGTATGCTGCCTGACTGAACCGTCTGTTACTCTGTCCTGGGTCTGAAGATCAGCCATGTGTGGTGCATGGAAACACTGTAGTCTAGATGTCGTCCACAGTCCTCAGATTCTGGCCTGTAAAGGAATATATAGTTTTTAGAACCTCAAATTGGAAAGATTGGTGTAACTGGAAAGAACATTCATCAACATGATCAGATTTTTTTATTGAACAGGGGCTTGTTGTTCTCTAACAGGACTTCTGAGTCCACATTACACACCAGGTCAATGTACATGACAGAGATGAGCCCAGCTGTAGTTGTTCTAATCAGTAAACAATAATAAAAAAGTAATAACAATAGTGATGGATTACACAGCACTTTATTTTTGGCTTAGGGGGAAACACCAGAAAAACTTTGAGACAAGCACACTGGGCGATAACAGACTAATATTAAAATATATATATACCTGTTCATATGCTGTTGTTGGAGTGTGAAGCTCGACACAGGTATGTGCTGCCTCTGGACCTCTGGAGTGCAGTCCTCATCAGAGACAATAAAGCTGTCACAGTGGAAGCTCTAACATGCAAAACATCGTACATGTTATGAGTCTAACACGAAATTCAAGTTTGTGTAGTGTAACTGATGGAAACGGGAAAACGTGTATCAGCCTGTTTTTAGCTTTGCGCAATGCTACCGCAGCTGTTAGCACAGCTACCTGTTGCTAACAGTTAGCTAGCCAGCTCGTTACTGAATAAAACTCAGTCTTTTTAAACCTATTCAATATTAACATGCTAGCTGGATAGTGACTACTAACAGCTGGGTTAGTTGTTTATTTTCATAATGATAAAGTTAGATGTTTTCTTACCCCTGATGGGAGCCGCTGCTAAATTTTATTCCGTTGTTTTGAAAATAATAAGTTAATCTAGTACTAAACAAAAATTTTTTTTCTTCTTCAATGAACTTAGCCTAAATTAGAATGTACTTTTTCTTTTAAATCCCCACTAAATTAATTTACATTCCTCAATTTTTATTATCTCTTTGTGTGACGTATCCTACTTCTTTTTGGCCATCTCTTACCTTTACCATCTTGTAATTCTCCTCATCCTTTTTAAAGACATTTTTTTTATACCTGTCCTGCCTAGCAGCCTGGTATACAGTATGAGGAACTGGATCCTATGTTGTGCCAGGCAGATTTTACTTTAACAAGAGAGTTTCAATATACTCCTTTGTCTGTTTTATTATTTATTTAATTCTGTATTGATTTGTCACCAGGCTGAACAGCGGGGCAGAAATGGGGATGGGGGCCACAAACACCACACAAACAAACACCACAGAGAAAGGACAACACCTGCAATATTCTTCACATCCTAAAGCCTACCCATCTCCCTTTGCTCCCAGCTCAGTGTGGCTTTACACACAGGACAGATTTGTCTGTGGTGCTAAAGCACATGAGTTAATAGGGGACCTTTTACCAAACTCTCATAGGAGCTTTATCTTTCTTGCCCTTTTCTGTGTGCATCACGTTATCCCAGCTCTCTCTCTCTCTGTCTCAAAAAAAGACTCTTCTGCCGTCTTTCTTCCCCAAAGTGAAATTTGCTTTATCACACTCCAAGGTCTCTTGTTACTGCAAAATATTTCTGCTTTAGCACAGTTTGTTCCCCAGTAATAGTACATGCTTTGACTTTTGTACTCAACCAAGTCAAATGTCATTATAAAAGGCTCAGGACAGTTTTATATGTAAAACAACCCCTCTCCGTCTTGATAATGACACATTTCAAGGTTCTTACCCCATCCATCATCCACCCATCCTTAGATTAAGATTAGATTAAAAGGTTAGATTATGCTTTTTGGCTTTTTCCCTCTCCTTTATTGATTTACATACCTTTTATGTGCATGTAAGAGGTTTGTAAAGTGAAAAAGCGGAGGGAGTTCCCATCTTCCACAGAAAACTCGGTTCTCAACTGCCTGAAAACAGCTCATTTGTAGTTCAGCCTTTTTTTAGTTTACCATGTTACATCACATGTCAGTTCCCCACATTACATGACACACAATAAAATGTGGAACAAGATCATAGGTACTTCTCTGAAAGATCCACATTCCCATTATAACACCCACATACAAACACCAAGAGTTGAAATCAACGTAAGCATCTTTATTCAACACTCGTTTTCCATGCTTAGCATTGTGAGGATGGCTGACAGCTGCTAACGGTAACAACGCATTTTAAATCAGGGTTATTGGCTGCATTTGAACCAATACGTTTTACATCTAATCAAAGTTAGGATGTTATAGCGGCTGTAGACAACGCAAAACAAAATTTGCAGCCGCAAGGGACTAAACACGGAGAGACTGAAAACGCAAAAACAAAAACTCAGTTCCACTCAATGATCTAAGTTCAAAGATTTATTACACTTCAACACATAAAAGTACAACTGGCACTGCAGTTACCAAGTCAAAAAATTGCTGTGTGAGTGGGAAAGTGCACAAGTGCCCGAGTGTGGTCAACAGAAAGTGTTGGCTCTCAGGCTCACCCCCTCTCTCTGTCAAAGCCCAAAAAACACAGGCGAACAGGTGAGGTAAACAAATACACCACTATCACTACTGCCCATAACCCTGGTGGACACGCTCACCACCCACAATCCGAGTGCACTAATTAATGTGAATGAGACCATAAACATAGAACACAGGGACACAGACTTACAGGTGGCTCCAACTGATATTAACAAATAAATAAGACTATGCAAAAGCAATTTATTGATATTCCCAAAGTTATAGTTTTGAATTAAAATTCCCAGTCCTCAATGTCTGAGACCGAGACAAGACCGAGTACAAATGCGGTCAAGTCCAAGACGAGACTGAGACCATCAAAAAGTGGTCTAAAGACCAGTCTCGAGACCAAGACTGCTCTCTAGGACTACAACACTAAGGACACGCCCTACTCTGCTTCTTATTAGTCCTTAACTAGGTACTGCACATGTACACCTGCCAAAAAAGATCTTTTAGAAGTGAGATGCATCACTCCATAGCTAAAATGCAGCGTTCAACACACAGGGTGCAAAGAGGTGCGGCAGCAATGTGCAGTATGACAAAAATATGCTGTTTTTTGAAAATGTAAACGTGTCTCACGTGTTTCAAGCAACTCCGTGCTGCTTCTACCCCAACCACTTCCATTCAGCCAACTTCACCACCCTTCTACCTGCCTCCTACCCACCAGCCTTAAGGTTGTCATTAAAGACATTTATTCTAACATCCACCATGGAGTCTGTGTCTCTTCAAAACCAAAACAGTTTTCCCAGAATTTACTATAACCCCCTTCCCCCATCTACCCCTGTCTAGTATCTCACCATCCCTTCCTGTATCAAAGCTCAAGGTCAGCCATTACTCAGAGATATTACTGCATTTCACCAGGAAGCCTCCTCTCAGTATATTTAGTTTCATCTTAAATTTTGAATAAGTGCCCTTATGAGTAGGAATAGGGGGGCAGATAGGAACAAATGTGTTCCCGCACAGTTACAAATGACTTAAAGTGGTGAAGAACTTCCCGGTGCCAAAGCAGTTCCAGCAGTCATATATCAAAGTTTGACAGCTGGCTTTAATTGAAGACCAATTCCTTTTCAGAGGAGGAGATGAAACATGAATGGTAATAGAGGGTTCAGGACAGTAAGCTAATGTCTTTTTGATGTGTTTATGGTACTGGAACAATGAAGACAAATTAAGAGAATATTTAGAGAAATAAATTGGTGCCACTTTATTATGTATGCCAGTACCATGTTGGAACCCTTTTTGGCTTCAGAACTGCTTTAATGCTGAAATCAAACTCGTCAGACCAGGCAACGTTTTTCTACTCTATTGTCCATTTTTGGTGAGCCTGTGTGAACTGTAGCCTCAATTTCCTGTTCTCAGCTGACAGGAGTGGAACCGGCGTGGTCTTCTGCTGCTGTAGTTCATCTGCTTCAAGGTTCAATGCGTTGCACGTTTAGAAATGGTATTCTGCATTTCTTGCTTGTAACGAGTGGTTAGTTGAGTTACTGTTGCCTTTCTGTCATCTCGAACCAGTCTGCCCATTCTCCTACGGCCTCTGACATCAACAAAGCATTTTCGTCCACACAACCGGTGCTCACTGGATATTTCCTCTTCTTCGGATCATTCTCTGTAAACCCTAGAGGTGGTTGAAAATCCCAGAAGATCAGCGGTTTCTGAAATACTCAGACCAGCCCATCTGACACCAACAGCAATGTTACGTTAAAAGTCACTTAAATCCCCTTTCTCCCACATTCTGATGCTCGGTTTGAACTTCAGCTTGTTGTCTTGACCACGTCTACATACCTAACTGCACTGGGTTGCAGCCATGTGATTGGCTGATTAGCTATTTGTGTTAACAAGTAACTACTAACAAAGGCCAAACCTATGCGAGGTATAAAAAGGTAGTTTAGTCAAATAATGAGGAGTATTTCTGATGGAAGGCTGGAGGGGAGAGAGATGAAGGGATCAAGAATGGAGGGATTAAGGAGGTTGTTTAGGGTTTTGGTGGCCGGAGTGGCTAGGAACCCTGGGATTGCGACTCAGGGTGGAAGCTTGTCTTGATAAGCGGCTTGCTTATTATCCTCCAGTGGCAGAAAAAGGGTAGTTAATTGGTGGAATTAATAACTCTAGCATGCATGTCTCTGATCGGTGCACTCAGCAGAAACCCACGGGAACACGGGGAGAACATACAAACTCCACACAGAAATGCCTGGGACAACCAAAGTCACCGAACAAATCACAGATCTGGACGGTGACTCAGAGGTCTCGGACCAGCCTAAAGGATTTGTCAACCTGATCAAAAGCAGAAGACAAATGTTGCGTTACCATTTATTGTCCACCAAAACAAACAAATGAATTTTTTATACGCATTCTCTGATTTTATGCTGATGTGGTTGTCAAGTACGACAGTGATTATGGTTGGTGATTTTAATTTTCATGTAGACGACGCTAACAATGCCCCAGGAAGGGATTTTAATTAGTGTAACTGATTCCTTAAATTTTGCAAGCATGCAGAGTCCCACACATAGCAGAGTCCATTTCCTTATTTTAATGATATGTGTGCATCTGCTTTAGAAACAGCCAGCCCTCTTGTATCCATAACAAATTCATCTCCCTGGATAAATTAGGACCTCTGAGAGAATGTAGACGAGCAGAGCGTAGGTGAAAAACCCCACAAATGCTTTTCCACTACACTCAAATGAAAGAAAGTTTTTCTTGCTGACAGACAAAATTAAGAATGCTCGTGCCACTTTAATAATCTCGTCACAGCTAAAAAAACGCAGTCCTATTTTTCTTCTATTTTCTCTGTTGACAGTCTTTTAAATAATCCAGCCTCCAGCCTGTCCTTGCCTTGGGTGGAGGACTGTGGAAAATTCTTAATCTTTTTTATTGAGAAAATGAACACCATAGGAGCATCTTTCCAACCTTCCAGCCCCCACCCCCCTCCCCCAACCTCTATACTGTGCCACCTCACACCTGACCTGTTTTACTTGATTGAGGTTGTTTGCCATACTCGATCTTCCGTGTGCTCCCTTGACATTGTGCCTCCCATCTCAGCTGGCTATTATAAACCAGTCCCTCTCGTTCGGCTGTGTTCGTAAATCTTTTAAAGTGGTCTCAGTTGAACCCCTTCAGAAGAAACTGCACCTAGATCCTACCATTCTAACAAACTATAGACCTATTTCTAAACTACCCTTTACTTCAAAAATCTTAGAAAAACTCGTCTGCAAATAACTTCTGGAAATGGTTGAAGGAAATTACATGTTTGACCCAGCTCTCCTCAGGGTCAGAAATGATGCAATTAGACAACGGTGAAATTGCCATTCTAGTTCTTTCAGATTTGTCTGCGGCCTTTAACACACTGACAACACTGTTTTAATTGATTGGCTCGAAAAATGTTTGGGATATCTGGTGTAGCACTTTACTGGTTTCCCTCTTATTTATCCAACCAAAAGTTTTTCAGTTCAGCAAATGGTAAGGCAGCCACATGTGATCCTCTGACTTGTTTGGTGTCAATTCTAGGACCAATTTTAATTTTGTTATACATGCTCCCCTTAGGGCGGACAAATTTATTTATTCGACTTTTCAAATTTAACCACCCTGCACAAGTGTATGACTGAAATTGAAATGAAATTGGATGTCTCAAACGTTTTACCAATTAAATCATAGTAGTGAAGTCTGGTCTTCACCCCTGATCACGTCTCCTCAAACGTCCTCCAAAAACTTAGGCGTTGACAACCAACCAACCAAACAACAAGTATGTTCCACCATCCACCCAGACCTCCTTCTTAAAGTTGGAATTATTCTAGATGTTCTTATTGTCAACAAATCTCATACAAAAAGATCAAAATCAACTATGGGTTAGTCCATCTCTCAATACTTTCTGAATTCTCTACCCTGTCTGTGGCACTCACCCATTGCTGAATCTAGTGAAGATGTAAATCTGTAAATACACCTCACAAATCTATAGTTTATTTGAAAAAAACTAATTTCCTAAAACAGCTGGCAACTGTAGTTTTGATCAAACCTCACTCAAGCAGGAGGAAATAGTGCTTGTTGCTGGCTACTTTTAGCAGCAGATTTATCCACATTTGGTGCTCTAGTGAGTATTTGGGGCAGCAGGACGGTGTATGTGGAACTGAGTCAACATAAACTACAGTGTGTGTGTGTGTGTGTTGTGTGTGTGTGTGTGTGTGTGTCGTGTGTGTGTTCATGGAAATGAAGGAACATGTCACCCAGTGCAACAGTGTAGATCATTGATGTGTTTATAATATTGTGTGCTTGTGTATTTGCTAAACATGGCGCTGCGCCTTTTCTCACATTTTGTATTTGTCTCATAATGGTGTATGCGTGCATTTCACCGTCTGTTGGCCAACCTAGTGTGTCAGGTAAAGATTAGACCACTCTCTCACAGACTTTACTTGTGTGTGACGAGATATGTTTGCCAACCCATTTTGGCATTTTGCAGAGAAACACAGAGAGAGATGTTTGTCTGGTATTACGTTATGAGACATGGGCACGGTGGATATTTTACACTCACGGACCAGGTAAAGAGACAGTGTGACTTTAGGAAACATACTGCTGAAGAACAAAATTAGCATACAAGGAGAGAGAGACAGGAAATGGCGGGGCAAGCTGGTGTGTTTGCAGTGAGAGACCTGAGGTGTAGGTGCGTGAGTGTGTGGGGGAAAGCAAGGTGAGCAGACTGATGTAGTAGTGAAGTAGTGGTAATCACTAAACAACTAAAATAAGGTGGAGAATGAAGTAGAATAAAAATGGTGATAAAAGATTATTAGAAGTAGAAATACACCCTGCTGCTGTGTATGCTTGTGAAGAAACTAACAGTTTAGTTGTTATCGTCTTTATTGTCCACAAATGTGGAAATTTGTCTTTGGCTTCAGAGTCAGATTAAAAACCACATTGTTAAAAATCACAATACAAAAACACAGTTAACAACACAACATACACACAGACCATAATGGGGTAGGATTCCAGTGTGAAGACATGAATTTAGTTAGATTACTGCATTTGGTATGAAAGACTTTTTGTAAATGTTCTTAGTTGCTGCAGCTGCTCTGTAGCGCCTTACAGAGGGCAATTTGGTAAATGCATTAAACCAGGGTTGTACAGAATCAGATGCATTTTGTCTAACTTTTTATTTCACCCGCATTTTATATATACATCCCAATTGTTTCTGCTCTTTCCCAACAATCCTAACAGCCAAATTTGTAATTCTGCCCCTTCGCCCAAAACGCATCCATATATAAAATTATGTCATGAGTCCAATTTCCCGAGCAGATACAGATGCTGCATTGCTTTTTTAAAAAATGTACTCTGTGTTGGCTGTAATAGTTAATTTACAATCATAAATGCTGTCTAAGTATTTAAACTCATCAACTATCTCAACAGGCTTATCGTTAATCAAATCAGGAGATAAATATGGACAAGTACTGTTGTGTCTCATGATCATTAGCTCTTTAGTCTTCTTTCCAGTAATAGAGAGGGCGCTGAGCTCACACCACTTAGTGAGCTCTTCAATATGTTTGAGATATGCTGACTGCTTAGCTGTGTCTCCTATCTGCATAAGACCAACAACCACCGTGTCATCAGCGTATTTATACAATTGACATGTTGAATTTATGTTCTTCATTTTATATATAAATATAACAAGACGGGTGAAAGCACACGGCATTGAGGTGCTCCAGGATTCAAGATAACTGTATCAGAGAAAATACCACTACTGCACTTCACTCTCTGTGTCTGGTCCGTAAGGAACTCTTTAATCCACTGGATAATGTGGCTGTTGGTGTTTAAATCACAAAGCCGCTTAATTAGAGTACATTTCTGCATACAATTAAAAGCTAAGCTAAAATCTGTAAATAAAAGTCTAGCATAATTCTTAGACTGCTGTAGATGGTGTTGTAGTCACAGTATTCATCAGTTTCATTGTTGCATCTCCAGTACCGCTTCCCTTCTTACAGTATATGCAAACTGCAGTGGATCTGACCATTCACTGAGAGATGTGGAGAGATGATTGACTATGACCCTTTCCATACATTCACATAAAATACTTGTCAATGCAACTGGTCTAAAATCATTGAGCTCTGTTGCTCTGGGCTTCTTAGGACCAGGAGTAATATTGGAGATTTTCCATATTTTGGTAACAAAATTTTCATTTAACAAAAGCTGGAATAATTTTGTGAAGACTGTTGGGAGCTGAAACCTACACGATTTAATCACCTTGCCTCTTAAACCTGGTCCAGGTGTTTTATTAGATTTAAATCTGGGCAGAGTTGCTGCTACTTCTGACTCTGTAAGTACAATAGTGGAGGGATCAGTAGTGTTATTGAATATGTCAGAGACATATGACCAGAACACTATTGGTTATCAAACGATACCCCTTTAATCTATCAGAAAATTGAGTCCTTTGCAGGCTTCCCAGACATTTCCAGAAAGCCGAGTTTCTTTAAAATTGATCTTAGTTCCTTTCTCTTTTGTTAAACCTGAACCATATCCCCATTAATAAAAGCCTCCCTCTTCTTAATGCACTACTGCATTTCTGCAGAAATGTCTGTTTTGCTATTAGTGTACACCTTCATGGTTTTCTTAGTAGTGACACTGGCGTCACAAAACTTCATGTTTTCAGTTAAAGACTCGGTTAGTTTGTCCGTATTTTTTACAACAATCAAAACACATCTGCCACTCCGTTTGTTCAAAGCAATCCTGCAGCATCTCCTCACTCCTTGTATTCCACACCTGAATGTCCGTAGTTATAAGTTACTCTCGCTTCACTTTAGCTCGATACTCTGAGAGAGCAGGTGAATAACATCGTGGTCAGACCCCACTGGCGCATGACACAGCGCTCTTTGTGCCTCTGGTATGTGTAATTGTGTATCCTTCAACAAAGAGTGTTGCTTCTGGTTTTAGCCATGTCTAAGCATATAAGATTAAAATCTACTGCTGTCATCAGCTGGTCTGTGGTGTAGCCAAGAGCAGCGTCATGTCCTATGGCTGAAACGTCACTCACCAGGAGCAGCAACAGTGCGATGCAGATCGTGATCCAAACACTGTGATGCTCCATCTTAAAGAAGAAAATGATACTCTACTCCAATATGTCAGCCATACTGGCAACCCCTATGACCCTGGATATTTCTATGTCCAGGGTCATAGGGTCATTCAGCGGTGGATGACAACCATGAGGTGTAGGATTTGTCTGTATTGCTGCTGATGCTGGTGTGGAACAACAGAATGCTGCTGATCCTGATTGTCTATCTGATCCAAGTGTGGACGTGGACAGTGCTGGAACTCTGCTTCGTTTGCTTCAGACGTTGTTCCATTTGAGGCCGAAGATGAAAGGCTGCATGCGCATTAACATTGGCAACCACTGGGTTATGTGGAACAGTTCATGGAAGTTCATGGACACAGAGTTGTTTCAATTAATTTGCAACTATCCAAATGCTATGTTCGAACAAACAGTGGTAGGTCTCTTTATACTACAGTTGACGAGGTTCTATCATTTTTGGGGGTAAGTCAGAAATTTCTAGTCCAAAATGTTACAAATACTAGACGTCAGCAACAAAAGTGAAGCGGAACAGATGTTTTGAACTCAGAAAACATCTAAAATTCATCACTGATGATGACTTCTCAGATGAAATGAGGATAGTGAATAGATCCTGGGAGGTGGGGCCGTTTGTAGATCACATTTGAAGAGGCTGCCTCAACGAGCAGATGATCCCATTTACTGAAGCCTGTCCATTCAATTCAATTCAATTTTATTTATATAGCGCCAAATCACAACAACAGTTATCTCACAGCGCTTTTCATAAAGAGCAGGTCTAGACCGCACTCTGAAGTTATTTACAGAAGCTCAACACCCCACCAAG
>JALXJV020000018.1:4266101-4287924 GCA_024633595.2 Lepomis macrochirus
GGTGGAGAGGTTTATGCGTGCCCTGGTGAACCTGGAGGCTGTGTTGTCTGGAGCCTAGTGCTCCTGGTAGGGTCTCCCAAGGCAGAGAGGTTCCAGGTGAGGGGCCAGACTAAGAATGGTTCACAAAACCCCTGATGGTAGACCAAAAAGAGGAGGAATAACCCGCCCGGAGGAAGCCCGGGCCCCCGCCTGGAGCCAGGCCCAGAGGGAGGGCTCGGCCGGCGAAGCCTGGTGGCCGGGTTTGCCATCGGAGCCCGGCCGGGCACAGCCCGAAGAAGCTACGTGGCCCCCCCCCTACATCCCTTGGACCCACCATCCATCGGAAGATCCGCAGGGGTCGGGTGCACTGCCACATGGGTGGCGGTGAAGGCCAGGGGCCTCGACGGACCAGACCCGGGCGGCAGAGGCTGGCTCTGGGGACGCGGAACGCCACCCTCTGTGGGGAAGGAGCCGAACTTGCAGCGGGAGATGGAGCGCTACCACTAGATCTGGTGGGGCTGACCTCCACGCACAGTCTTGGCTCTGGAACCGCGCTCCTTGATAGGGATGGACTCTGTTCTTTCTGGAGTTGCTCAAGGTGTGAGGCCAGGCGGTGTGGGGATACTCACAAGTCCCCGGCTGAGCCGCTACGCTGGAGTTTACTCCGTGAACGAGGGTCGCCTCCCACCTGGTAGCTGGGGAAAACTCTGACTGTTGTTTGTGCATATGCTCCAAACAGCAGTTCAGAGTATTCGGCCTTCTTGGAGACCCTGAATGGAGTCCTGGATGGGGCTCCAGTAGGGGACTCCATAGTTCTGCTGGGTGACTTCAACGCACATGTGGGCAACGCACGGAGTTACCTGGAAAGGCGTGATTGGGAGGAACGGCCCCTGATCTGAACCTGAGTGGGGTTTGTTGTTGGACTTCTGTGCTAGTCATGGATTGTCTATAACAAACACCATGTTCGAGCATAAGGATGCTCATAAGTGTACATGGTACCAGAGCACCCTAGGCCGAAAATCAATGATCGATTTTGTAATCGCTTTCATCTGATTTGAGGCCGCATGTTTCGGACACTCGGGTGAAGAGAGGGCTGAGCTGTCAACTGATCACCATCTGGTTGTGAGTTGGGTCAGGGTGGGGAAGACTCTGGACAGACCTGGTAAGCCCAAACGGTAGTGCGGGTGAACTGGGAACGCCTGGTGGAAGCCCCTGTCCGGTGAGATCTTCAACTCAAACCTCCGGGCGGAGCTTTTCTGGCATCCCTGTGGAGGTTGGGGACATTGAACATGAGTGGGCAATGTTCAAAGCCTCTATTGCTGAAGCTGCAGCGGAAAGCTGTGGTCTCAAGGTCTTAGGTGCCTCAAGGGCGGTAACCCTCGAACACCGTGGTGGACACCGGTGGTCAGGGAAGCCGTCCGACTGAAGAAGGAGGCCTTCCGGGATTTGTTGTCTCGAGGACTCCGAGGCGGTTGCAAGGCACCGACAGGCCCGGCGGACTGCAGCCACTGCGGTGGCAGAAGCAAAGCAGCTGGTGTGGGAGAAGTTCGAGAAGACATGGAGAAGGACTTTCGGTCGGCACCAAAGTGTTTCTGGAGAACTGTCCGCCATCTCAGGAGGGGAAACGGGAACCGGCCCAAGCTGTGTACAGTAAGGATGGGACCCTGTTGACCTCAACTGGGGAGGTAATTGGGCGGTGGAGGGAACACTTTGAGGAACTCCTAAATCCGACTGACACGCCTCTCTAGTAGAGGCAGAGCTGGAGGCTGATGGGGTTTCTTGTCAATTTCCTGGAGGAGGTCACTGAGGTAGTCAAACAACTCCACAGTGGCAAAGCCCCGGGATTGATGAGATCCGCCCAGAGATGCTAAAAGCTTTGGTGTGGAGGGCTGTCATGGATGACACGCCTCTTCAACATTGCGTGGAAGTCGGGTACAGTGCCCAAGGAGTGGCGGACTGGGGTGGTGGTTCCCCTGTTCAAAAAGGGGACCAGAGAGTGTGTGCCAATTACAGGGTATCACACTTCTCAGCCTCCCCGTAAAGTCCACGCCAGGGTGCTGGAACGGAGGGTTCGGCCGATTGTCGAACCACAGATCGAAGAGGAACAATGCGGTTTTCGCCCTGGTCGTGGAACAACTGACCAGCTCTTTACTCGCCAAGGATCCTGGAGGGCTTGGGAGTATGCCCATCCAGTCTACATGTGTTTTGTGGATCTGGAGAAGGCATACGACCGGTCCCTCGGGAGATACTGTGGGAGGTGCTGCGGGAGTATGGGGTGAGGGGGCCCTTCTTAGGGCTATCCAATCCTTGTACATCCAAAGCAGAGCTGTGTCCGAGTACTCGGCAGTAAGTCGGACTCGCTCCAGGTGGGGTTGGCCTCGCCAGGGCTGGCGCTTTGTCACCAATCCTGTTTGTGATATTCATGGACAGGATATCGAGGCGTAGCCGCGACGCAGGAGGGGCTGCGGTTCGGTGGGCTTGGGATCTCGCCACTGCTTTTTGCGGATGATGTGGTCCTGATGGCATCATCGGTCCGTGGCCTTCAGCTCTCACTGGATCGGTTCGCAGCAGAGTGCGAAGCGGCTGGGATGAGGATTAGCACCTCTAAATCTGTGGCCATGGTTCTCAGCAGGAAACCGATGGAGTGCCAACTCCAGGTAGGGAATGAGTCCTTGCCCCAAGTGAAGGAGTTCAAGTACCTCGGGGTCTTGTTCACGAGTGAGGGGAGATTGGAGCAGGAGATTGACCGAGAATCGAGCAGCGGGGCGGTATTGCACTCGCTTTACCGCATCGCTAGTAACGAAAAGAGAGCTGAGCCGCAAGGCAAAGCTCTCGATCTACCGGTCAATTTTCGTTCCTACCCTCACCTATGGTCATGAAAGCTGGGTCATGACCGAAAGAACGAGATCGCGGGTACAAGCGGCCGAAATGGGTTTCCTCAGGCGGGTGGCTGGTGTCTCCCTTAGAGATAGGGTGAGAAGTTCGGCCATTCGCGAGGAGCTCAGAGTAGAGCCGCTGCTCCTTGGCGCTGAAAGGAGCCAGTTGAGGTGGTTTGGGCATCTGGTAAGGATGCCTCCTGGACGCCTCCCTAGGGCGGTGTTCCAGGCACGCCCAGCTGGGAGGAGGCCTCGGGAAGACCCAGGACAAGGTGGAGAGATTATATCTCCACGCTGGCCTGGGAACGCCTCGATCCCCCCCAGTCAGAGCTGGCTAATGTGGCTCGGAAAGGGAAGTTTGGGGTCCCCTGCTGGAGCTGCTGCCCCGCCGACCCACCTCGGATAAGCGGCTGAAGATGGATGGATGGATGGATCAAAGATGAGTATGAGACAAGCTCTCATTTTGTAGTATTCACATCTAGATGTGTTAAACAACTATCCTTTGTTTGAACCCAACCATTGTTCAAGTGAGCAAAAGTATTGGAACATGTGACTGACAGATGTTTCTTGTTGCCCAGGTGTTGCCTTTTAGGTTGATTGTCCAAACATTAAATAGCTCTGCATGACTAGTCTCAGTTTTCATTCTTGGTTCAAACCTAGAAAGACTGCATTTCCCGTTAAAGAGGAGAAACCAACATGAAGAGCAGAGAGCTGTCTGTGGGAGAAAAGCAAGTCAGTTTCAAGCTGAGAAAAGAAGGAAAACCGACCAGAGCCATTGGACAAACATTGGGCATAGCAAGCACAACAATTTGGAATGTCCTGAAAAAGAAAGAAACTACTGGTGTACTGAGCAACAGACGTCCAACAGGTTGGAAGAAAACTCAGAGAGCAGAAATATAGAGGCCACACCACAAGATGCAGACCACTAATAAGCAGGAAGAATCAGAAGGCCAGATTGAAGAAGTTCAGAGATGAGCTGCAAAGGTTCTGGAACCCAATCTGATGGACTGATGAGACCAATATTAATCTGTACCAAAGAGATGGAAAGGCCAAAGTGTGGAGAAAGAAAGGAACTGTCATACTTGTCATGTGTACAGAATAGACCATCATACTAAAATTCAAGTATAGACAAAGACATTGTAACATATTTAAAAATGTATCCGATAGGACTTCAAGCTGCTTCAGGTGTCACCAAACACATAGAAGCCACACAAACTCCTCTCCACAATGAAACCTGGAAGGGGATCGCCTACACAAACTCACAAGTGGCAAACTCAAGCACACCATACACACATGTATAAGAAAGAAACAGACAGGAGGGAGAGAGAGACAATGAGAAGGAGGAAGGCGAGAATCCAGATCCAAAACATCGGAGAAAGACAGATAGATAGCCAGGAGAAAGAAAGGAGCCTGAGTGAAAAGAGAGAACACGGAGGAAAAATTAGAGAAAGCTGAGAGACACAGGTGTGTTTGTGGGATGCAGTGTTTTTCAGAAAGTTTACAGTGAGTCATAGGCTTCATAGATGAATTGAGACTGAGACCGACCTTCGGAAGTGTAATGGTAACAGGTACAAGGAGATCAAAAAAAGCAGCCAACTGAAGGTTAAAGCAAAAGATTAGTTTTGAGTCTGGATTTAAAGGCAGCAACCAAGTCAGACTGTCTAATGTCAACAGGGAGGTTATTGTAAAGGATGGGGCATGATAACGAAAGGCTAAGCAGCCAGCTGACTTTTTTTTCAACTCTGAGGAATCTGTATTCTGAGAGCGTGGGATCGGATCTGAGGTTAAAAGTGTAATGTATGTCGCCAACGGTTAACATGTCAATGTGAATTTTTTTATTCTTACTTGGCAGCTGGTTTCATCTGCTTCCGATTTTAAAGGCAGTGTCCGAGAACAGATGTTCATGAAGAAAATACTTTCTAAAACTACTTCCTTCAAACCATTATTCTCTGTCGTGGTCCAATCGCATTCTTTACTGTTTTAACATCTTATATCTTTTTTTTCATTTCACTAGTCTGTTTCCCTCTCGATGTCCCTCCAGCTCATTTTTCTTGTTTTTTCAGTTTTGTTTTTTTTTTTAATGTATTTTACATGAAATACAGAGACAAAACATCACACAGATGAACACTAGAACACTATAAAGACCACCTTCTGGTATATTCTGATCATGGACTCAACAGGCAACCATTAAGTATGCAACACTGAATTGCTAATCAAAATAATGATCACAGACATGCAAAGAGCTACTAACAAGTTGTGTTAAAACAGCAAAACAACCCTCGTCATATTCTTTTTTTTCCTTTTTTTTTTTCAGGCTCAGATTTCAGATTTTGTCACCGTCTCTCAGTCCCTCTTCCATCCGTCCACATCAAATCCCCAGTTAACAAAACAAAGGTTGCTCCATACATCAAAAACAAATGTTCATCTGACACAAAAACATAAGCACACTACTCAAAAAGGGGAAAAAGGTTTTGAGGCACATGACCATGTCGGTCTGTTTAGGTGATGGAATCTTGTCCGTTGGTGCCAACGGTGTTGCTTGTTGCTTCAAGTTGCTTGGAGGTTATTGCTGAGGTACGGATGGAGATCATGCTGACGCATCGGGAACAAAGCTTCTATTGTCGCTTTGGAGACGGCACAAAGGGATAACGCCTTACTGGCAACTCATTTTACTGCATGAGCGTGTTGCTACAACACTTTCCGCCCACACTTCTTCAATCCTCCTCAGCTCTCCTTTCCAATGATCAACTGCTCCTTTCCCACAAGCACACACACACACACACACACATACACACACACACACACACACACACATTTTTCAACATTTCCGCACTTTCATTAACTGGGCGGACTTCGCGAATCAGAGGTCTCTACAGCAAATGTGTCTGTCTGCCTTGCCTTCCTGCCTGACCTTCTCCCGGATTATGTGGACTTTGATTTCATGCCTGCTCCTTGTACCGAGCATTTGCTTTAGCTTTGAACATAATTTTGAACTAATATTAATGACTAATGTTTCAAGACAAGTGGTCTTCGCCAGATCGTTCAGTTTGCCAACATGATACTAGCACTTTGCCCAGCACTTTTGTGCAAGGTCTTCTTGGACAAAGGTCTTCATGGAGGGCTGCGATCTGGAGCCAGGGAGGAGAACACAGTATCCACTATCTCAGTTAAGGAGGGAGGCTAACCGCAGCATGTGCCCTCGGCAGATCAGGCTTTTCATCCATCTGTTCATCAAGCAAGGCACAAGCCACTTTGAGCAGCTCTGAAAGCGGTGTTGATGCATGTGACCCCACCTCGCAACCATTGCAGGCGGGGTCATGGCAGGCAGTAAATGCTTCTACAGGACAGGAGACAAGGAGAGGAAGGGTCGTGGGCTCGACACGCACCGCCTTGCAGGAGGCAGCCTCCTGAGTGGCAAGCATGTGTGTTAATCCAAGGGGAAGGCATGGCATTAATTGAAATAAAATTATTCATACAGAACAGACATCTACACAAAAATTCTGTTCAAGTAACTGATCAGATACAATCTCCACTTATCAGGAAACATACTGATTCTGCATTTAAAATAATTTCATTTTTAGAGAACACAAGTTAAGCAGAAGTTCCACTCATCTCTTGTTCTGGTATACAATTATTTCTGGACTGAATGTCATGAGGGAAGCTTTGTTTTGGGTTCATGAACTTCTAGCCAAAAGAGACATTTATATTTTAATGGCCCTGGGCATAGGCTTCTATCAACTTTGTAAGATACTGTAGGTGAGCTAATTAGCAAGGACAGATGCACAATTTTGTGATGATGTGCCCCGAGGCATCACTACCATTGCCAGGTTTGCTGAGGCATCAAAGTGGCTATAACAGGCAGATTTTCCAGGTCAGGGTGCCCAGAGGAAACGCCTGAGGGAAAACCAACGCTCTGCTCTCTGACATTTGTGTGAAATCACCTTAAGGCAAGAAACTTGAAGGCTTCATTATATAGAAAATTATAGTAATTGGCACAGGCTCTATAAAAGAATTTGGGGAAAGTTGATTCAGGAGCATCTTAATAGTCCCACAATGTCCAGTACAATCACAGTCTTGCCTTGACAGGACTGACAGATATTTTTTCTTCCTTTCCAAGAAAGATAAATACCCAGCAGCCTTCCAATATTTTATCCAGCTTAACTATAACATTAATTAACCTCTGCACTACCAGTTCACCTGAATAAAATGATTGCTCATGTAAGTGGGGGTACAACTAAGAAGTCAATCCAAAGAAATTATAATGGTCTACAGTAGCAGAGTGAGCCCTGCAGCCTAATGAACTGATTACCTATACAGTATCTCACAAAAGTGAGTGCAAGCTCACATTTTTGTAAAATATTTTATTATATCTCTACATGTGACAACACTGAACAAATGACACTTTGCTACAATCTAAAGTAGTGAGTGTACAGCTTGTAGAACAGTGTAAATGTGCTGTCCCCTCAAAATAACACATCATACAGCCAATAATGTCTAAACCACTGGCAACAAAACTGAGTACACCCATAATAAGTGTCCAAATTGGGTCCAACTAACAATTTTCCTCCTCGGTGTCAAGTGACTAGTTAGTATTACAAGGGCTCAGGTGTGAATGGGGAGCAGGTGTGTTAAATCTGGTGTTATTGCTCTCACACTGTCAGGTTGGCGGTGGTTGGAACCACATGCAGGAGACGTAACAGAGCAAGAACAGTCCAAAAGGTTTATTTTAAACAGAAAGCGAGCATACTTACAAACTGAGTGGCTGAGTCCAAGTAATCCAAGAGGTTAATAATCCAAACGAAAACAGAATCCAACAGATAAATCCAACAGTGCACAGATCCAGAACAGACAGGGCAGAACACGGAACAGAGCACAACTAACTACACATGACATGAGACAGAGCATCACAAGCTACAGTGAGCGGACAAAGACTGAGGGAAACAGGCATATAGGATATACACAGAGCTGACGAAGCAGGGAGGAAGCAACATAGGTGACAGAAATGAGATTAACGAGACACAAGCAGGTAGAGACAGCAGGAGAAAATAGACAGACACAGACAAGTTGGACAACAGAAGACAAGAATCTAGCAGGAACTCAAAAACAGGCCAAGCAAGTGAGAAACACAGGCAAATCCACAAGACAGAACAAGATCACTAAGACACTGATCGCTAAGACACTGAACAGAACAGGCTAACACAGACTGATCATTAACAAATGGACAAAAAATCAGGCAAAGATCAAAATTAAAACCCAGCAGACTGGCAGACAGAAACCAAGCATGAAACAAACATCAGATAATGACAGAAAGAGATGGGAACTAAGCCAGGCACAGATCAACACCAAACTTAACAAGAAACAGACTGAACAGCACTAAAGGCACAGAGTAGACTACCAACTAATAATACTGATAGACTACAACATAAAACAGACAGGACCTGAAAACCAAAGCCCAGACTAAATAACAGATACAAAACAGACTAAAATAACCAAACTGACTGAGAATTAACTAAACAGAGCAGACAGGCACAGAGTGTGACACACACTACCTCATACTGGCCACTGGAATTTCAGCATGGCACCGCTTGGCAAAGAACTCTCTGAGGATCTGAAAAAAGAATGAATGCTCTACATAAAGATAGCTTAGGCTATAAGAAGCATGTCGAGACCCTGAAACTGTGCTGGAGCACGGTGGCCAAGACCATACAACCAGATTGAGGGGTTGGGGTTGATGGAGATCACGCTTGCATATTGGCTGAGCAGACTCCTGCATGGTTGTTGTCACATCTCAACACTGCATCTATACTTTTGCAATATCCATAGACTGTGCTAAAACCTGGCTGAACACTCCCCAATTAGAGTATCCAAAACAGAAAAGAATAAATCCTTTGCCCATTTCCGCTTTCATGCTTTGAGCTGCCTGCTGTTTGGTGCTCCCTCTGACCAAGAGTGCAAGTGACAACAGCGCAGTCAAGTGCAGCTGGCTGCTTGACAGGCCACTTGTGTGGTCTTTCATCGCTTTCATCCATACAAACACTAACTGACACTGCCAATTATCCTGTTCTTCGCTTCATTCTGCTATTTCCAGTAGATTGTTTTGTGAGTCATGGCTTATGAGGTTGAAAGGGGAATTCAACCTGGCACCGAAAAGCCTCGTGCTTTGAATACCATTTACACATCTCCAAAATTTCCTGCGAGCAAGGGCTGCTCAGAGCTAGCCCTTGCTTGCCAAAATACAACAAGATATCAACGACAGCGCTGCATACTCCCTGTTGGTCTGAACAGCAGCCCTGTGAGAGCTACTCAGCTGTGCTGCAATGGAGCCCGTCCTTTCGATGTTAAACAGCTTTGCCATTGCTCCATGCACTGACTATGAGAGACACATTCAGAATGCTTTTGTAATTAAAATGTTCTTCCAGTCCCTAAAATCGTCCGCTACAAAGTCGCTGTCTTTGTAGCCACTACTACACTGAAAGTGTCTACATGGAAAACAGAACACTGCATCTGAGAACAAAAGGGTAGGTCTTGAAGTAGTCCGATGAAAATGATCGTCGCTGTTTCCCAAAGATTGTTTTGGGATACACGGGCAGGATGGGTTGAGATGGGCCACTTTCCTTATCTCCTAAATCCGAAGGCTGCCCATTCCCAGTGCTACTGTTGCTAGCATTGCAAGCGTTAGCAGCAGCTAATGTTAGCTGGGTCCTGAAGTTGACGTTAACGCTCCCCTCTGCTCCCCCCTCATCTCTCCTTACTGTAGCAGGTGATTGACATTCACTATCGTTAACTGTTGCTCCAGTGTTGCTAGCGCTGCTGGTGGTATGGTTTCCAACTTTTTCTTTTCTTTTAAAAAATGTCTGAATATCCATATCCAAAACACGCAAGCGAGAAATTTAGGCATGCTCTTTTTGAGTTTGAGTTTTTAAAAAATAAAAAATAAAATAAACAAGCTGAATTCTCAGTTATTAAATGTAAGTTATGTCTTTGTTAAAAATATATTTTATATATCTGATTTTTTTTTTTTTTTTTACTCCCAACGGCCATTCCCTACACTCCCTTGTAGCCTATTGGTCAATCATATCAACGAATAGAACTCATTCACAAAACATAAACGGACACAAGCACAAGATGGTGGTCATTGCGACACAAACAGTAGGCTAATAAAGGCAAAACAAGGAAGACAATGGCGTTTGTATTCTTTAATTTTAGCCTAATTGTGCACAATACAATACCAAGGACAGCAGCCTGTTACATTAGCCTACATTACCAGCCGCTCTGGTCAAAACCAGAGTTTGTGTTTGGGAAATGTACATATCAGGGCTGCCAGTATTGATGCAGAGGTTTGAGGGTGGGGGTCAGCCTGTCAGTGCTCAGACCATGCACGCACCTGCATCAAACTGTTCTGCGTGGCTGTCATCCCTGACGGAAGCCCCTTCTAAAGACTAAAGGCTAGGAAAAGGGGGTCCCCTGTGTTTTCAGTGCTCTTTCGTAGTTCACATAGTTGGTTATCCAACCAAATTCCAATGGATACCAATACATCCATGACATTGTCCTTAAGGAACGCTTTCTGCAGCCAGAGTCTGGAATTCAATGGCCACACTGCGAGAGCATGGCCAGAGACATGGCTGCATCTTTACCCTGGACACAGTGGTCAAAAACATTCTTCCACTCATGGATAAAGGTAGAATAGGAGAAACAAACTGGCATTTGTCTATCTTGCACCGCAGAGCCTGGGCTGACAGAAGCTCCCTTCAGCTGAACCAATCAGGTAGCAGATGCAGGAACGCTCAGAGGCAGGGTGGGGCTGTTGTTCGACAACCAATGAACACTGGACCAGGAACACCTAGCGAAGTACCCAGATCGCTGTCATAGCGCTCTGGTCGCTGTCATAGCGCTCTGGTGCATGAACAAATACTTGCAGAGGGAGGGGGATCGACAGGGCTATGACTGGGAGCTGCTAGAAGGATTTGAAAAGGTAACTGGACTCGAATAATATTAACACTATCTGAGAGATCTTTAAGGCAGTCAGTGGTTTTCTGTAGTACCTGATCATGTTGCACAATAAGAGCTCCCTGTTGTGTCAGGGCAATGATGGAGCCCCTCTGTGTCCACTGAGGTCATTCTTTGGCCAGATCAAGACTTGATTGCAGAATGGGAGACTTAGGCTTATTGTTGACAATAAGCCTAAGTCTTGTTATTCTTTCTGCTCTGCTTGCATGTCATTCTTGTGCAGAACTGTGCATTTCCACCGACGGGCCGAGAATTTCGTGCACGTCGATGTTCCTCGCGGGTCTATTCCAAGTACTGTTAAAAAAACAATATACATATTATTCGTTGTGTGGCTCATCAATGTTCATAAATGATTCAAACATCCTACAAAGTTCACGCACAACACCTGGCGTGGCTGTTGTTCTGTGGCTCTGTTCCTGTTCTACCACACACGCTACGCCACACATGCACACTGACCCCCTCCACTCCTTCTTTCAGAGTAAGAGTTACAATTTTGGATTTATTCACGCACTTAAAAAAGATTAATTTCTTTAGTTTTAGTTAGTTTCTTTCTTTTCTATGTTTATTTAAAGTATTATACGCTGATCTACTGATGGCAGGAGAGAGAGGGATGACATTCAGCAAAGGGCCCAGGCTGGAATTCAACCCAGGCCACTGCATTGAGCACTTGGCCTTGATACATGGTGACGCTTTCTGCCAGGTAAGCCGATTTATATGATAAAAAATTATCACCCACTACTGACACAGTTAGTTTCAAACAATCATCCTTCAATGTGCTGCATTAGACAGGGCATCATGGCTTGGCCTCAGCAACAGTATATTAACACAGTGTGTCCCCCAGTGTTCAAAGTAAATGACAATATTATTAAGATAAGCAGCAGAAAAAGATAGTCCTACGAATAGCTCATTCATAACCCAGTGGGCTGTGGATGGAGCTCCAAGCAATCTGAAGGGCAGTACAGTAACTTTGTAGATCCCCAAGAGTACAGTAAGAGCTTCTGCTCCTGGTTTCAAGGCACTTGCCAAGAACCATTGCAAAGTTCAGCCGGGTTACTGATGTTACAGAAAATCTCTGCCGAACTTTAGAGTCCCATCCTTTTCTGCACCATGTACAATGAGGTGGTCCTACTAAGTCAATGATCCCCAGAGAAAATCTTGTTTCATTTTTGTTGTGCACCAATCTCAGTTACTGAATACCAATCAAGTATTTTATCCCTGTAATGAGGAGGTAATGAAGCAAACATTAAGTTTGGGGTGAGAGCATACTTTGTGTCTAATAGTTTCTTCATGCGCATATTGACCTGTTATTGACTTGTAATTTACAGTGAAAACTACCTCTTGTTAAAAATCCCAATGCTTTTTTCCTTTGCTCTTGAGATCACAGGCATGTAAATAGCAGCTATGCAATGCTGCATCTGTTAATAGTGATGCAAGGGATAAGGATTAACACATCTAATAATATAGCTAGTACTCTATTGAGTGTTTATCACCAAGGGAATATTGACGTGGTGAGAAAGTCAGACACAACCCATAGCTTCATTCTTTCTACCCCCTCAGCCCACAGTGTCAGATTTTGCACACACGCTTGTATGACAATTAATTTCATCTAACTGGCAGAAATCTAACTGGCGGTAGTTAAAACTGTGTTTTTTCTAAGAATTACATTTCACAGAAAATCCGTCAATAAAACTAAAAATGTCTTGCAGACACAAGACATAATAAATTTATCAATAAAAAGGTAAGATTATACCCACTGAACCATTGGATGACTTCTAATGTGAAAAATATGTGTAGGATTTTTTCAGTTCTATTGACAGAAGCTTAACCTTGGTCCAAAAAACTATTTGTTTGTGTTGTAGAAATGTACTTGGTACTGTATTTATCAAGGTTTACATTGCTGAATTTGCATTAACTGTGGACAAGGAAAAATGAAAAAAATAAAGACCTAAATAACTTACTTTATGCACTGGTAATAGCTGTAGGTAAAATTTTGATTGGCGCAACATCTGCAGTGTCCTGTTAAACAACCTCAACGTGTTTTTGCTGAGAATAAACCAGAAACAGCAGGCGCTGCTCTACAGGGTGAAGAGCCTAGATGTTACACCTACTAAGTGGTGTGTGTATGACATCTCTTTAGATTAAGTCATGTAAAGTTTCCTGCTCTGCCACTGGGAACCAGGACCCAGTTTTTTCTAAGTGGAGCTGCAAGATTGCTGATTGTGGAAAGTTCCTCCTCAGCTTTTAATCTCAGAGCTCAGTGTTGGCTCTTTGTTACTGTAGACCATCCTCTGGGACCCTGTTAACGATGACTATCACATATACAGTGTAGACATACACAGACCCAATTAAAATGATTAACATGCACACACACAGTAATCACATGGGTACACACACTTAAAAAATAAACAAAAGTGCACAAGCAGAAGAGCAGGGGAGTATAGATAGGATATGCCCACACACACATATACATGCACATACACGCACACACACACACACACACACACACAGGGGTGGAAATGAACTTTTGGCTCACCTCCCAAAGGACTGAAGATGAAAAAATCCACCGCCAAACATATTTTTTTACCAGCCAAAATAATAACGTGTCTTTTTTTTCTGTCAATGTATACATTTGATAATAAGGTAATATGTCAAATACAAACTTAAAGAAGATGACAGATTGATTTTACTTAAGACATAACAGTAAATAGTTTTATAACCTTACAAGATGCTTATTAATCATTCAACTTAAACCTCCTCAACAATTAATTTTATATTATGTCATATAAAATTTATCACTACCGCCTAAAAAATAATTGTGGGTTTTTACATTTATTAAATCCTTGTGCAACAAAACAGTCTACATTGGTTTCTAGCTTTGGTAAGTACCAAAAAAATCATAACCATTTATGCACATACATAAAAAATCATAATCATCATCGTAAATCATTTTTTCTGATTCGCGACGTATCTATTTTAGATTTCAATTTTCGATTGGCTATTGAGCCAATCGAGCATGCTACAAAAGAGCATTGAAAATATTAGACAAGAAACCTTCATCATATCACCATTGCCAAATTTTAGATAAATATAAGCTTTTAAATTTTGCTAATTTCAAATTATTTAAATCAGCCTGTCTAATCTATAAGGTTATACATGGTTTGGCTTCCACCATTGAGTGGTTTTATTAAACAAAAGTCTAGCAGTGTTGCCGGACTCGAGCGACTTAGCGCTTAGGCGTAACCGCCTTTTCACAGAATGTTCTGTCATATCAGGGAGTGAGCTTCTGGAATAGTATTCCACTATCAGTGAGGGAAGCACAAGTCTTCCTACCTTTAGAGTCGCTTAAAAGTGTGGCTGAGGGACACACAAACATGTGATCATGTTTAGTTAATTTTCATATATCAGACGTAAAACAGAGTTAGTGCATTATTAAAAATGTGGGTCAGTGCAATATAGGGTGGTGTAATATGGGCCAGTGCAATATCAGGTTAGACAGGGCATGTGCAAAATTGTGGTTTGTGTAATAGTCGATGTTTTCAATCTCTATATGTCCTTTGCTCTCCATTCTTCTTGTTACTGTCTGTTCTGACATGATGTGATCACAGTTCTTGTCCTTGTTTCTCTGTATATAGGCTGTGTATAGTGTATTTGTATGTAATGATTATTTTTAGTGTACCATCAACCTGCCAGGGGGTCTGCAGAGGGAAATTAGCCTAAGGCTACAATCTGGCATATTTACATTTGTGAAAATGTTCATTAATATGTATTGTCCCCTTTTGTTTTTCAAATAAAAATAAAAAAAATAAAAAAGCGAGTGAAAATGCGAAGCAAGCAAATGTAGAAATGCATCATCCATCCTGAACCCGTCTGGCTGCTTTTCTTTTTTGTTGTTTTATTGGTGGTGCCGCTGACTTCCTTCACTGTCACAGAGCTGTTCTACAAACTGCCACCGCCAGGTACCGGAGGGCAACGTAAGTAAAGAACAGCAGGTATTTTATTTAGAAAGTTGCGAAAATATTTACCGGAGATTTTTTCACTAGAGAACATCGGAGGGAATGTTAAAATACGGTAGAAGGAAACCTGAGGGTTGACAGGTATGCACATTACGGTTGTAGCTAGCTACCTAAATGCTAAAACACTCCAGGTATTCCAAGCACGACTTGACTGCTCAGACACAAGTAACCTGAAATGAACATAAGCAACAACCTATGAACGCCTCTAATCCGTGTGTTACACAATTTTAGATACCTATTTAACTACTGACAGTGAACAACAAGGTTCTCCGTCAAATAGATATTATGATACTGAATACATTTACCCGCTAAATAGCCTTCCAACATTTAGCCACTAATGGAAAACCTACCCGTATTTGGCGCTTGGCAGATGTTAATTTCCAGCCCTGCAAACACACACAGGAAAAACTACATTCAGAACACACAGCACCGAACGCTAATGGATCCTATCAACCATGCACATACGCAGGTTTACATCTGCACTGATACACATGCACACACGGTGGGTAAATCCCTTTACAAATGTCCAAATACACCCACACACACTTCCACACATACATGCCAACACACCATGGATTCCAAGATGCACACATTAAAATAGAATAGTATAGAATATCACTTTATTGTCTGGCCAAGGCTGGAAAATCATCTGTGGTCTCACCAGTCCTATAAAACATCACTATATAAACATATATAGACATATACAAACATATTCAAACATCATATCACATCGGTGCTGTACATCTCTCCGCACATCACATCACTGCAGTTTACACACCCATACACACAGTGTACATGTAGTTTCTGTACAGAAAGATACCAATTAGTGCAGTTTGTTCATTAAATTAGGTTGTTTTTTTTATCACCAACGATGCTCAGGGCCTTCCTCTGTAGAGCTGTATTGTAAAGGTCATCCAGTGACTTTTGTTGCCGACCTAATACCTTTCCTGCTGTTTTAACTATGCTGGCCAGCTTGTTTTGTTTATAAGTGTTAAATGACGGAACCAGCCTGAGATATTAAACACGAGGGTTCTCTCTATCAGGCTGACACAGACTTTCTCCAGGATGTTTCGACTAACACCACAATCATTCAGTTTCCTAATTAAAAACATTCCCTGCTCTGCTTTTTTAAAAGGAATCAGTACTTTCAGTGAAACTCAATTTGTCATCCATGTGTGTACCTAGACACTTAAAACTGGTAAAAATTTCCACTGGTTGACCACAGAGTGTAAGCGACATGGGTGGCTCTGCATGATGTCAAATCAGCTCCTTTGTTTTCACAGCATTGATTGACAGACAGCTAGACCTACACCATAGCTCCAGACTGGAAACCTGAGCAAAGTAATCAGAGACAGCATCATTCTAATCAGACCAACTAAGGCCATGTCGTCAGCATATTTAAATAGTTTACCATTGCTGTCCTGCACTGTCATCTCATTAGTGTACACAGAGAATAATAATGGTGATGAAAACACAACCCTGAGGTGCTCCTGTGTTTAGGACAGTTTCATCCGATCATGTTCCTCGGAGACTCTCAGTGGGTGGTCAGTTAAAAAGTCTTTGACCCTATGTACAAGACCCCCATTTACAGCTAAGCAGCCGTTGCAGCAGAATATGGACCTGCATTTATTAAAAGCTGAGTTAAAATCTATAAATAAAATCCATGCATATGTGTTATTCTGCTGGAGATGACCATGTTAAGCATGTTAAACTGTAATGGATCAAATTGTTCTTTTACTCGTGGAGGTAAGATGTTTACTGAAACCCTTATGGGGTTAAGGCAACAGGGCAGAAGTCATTCAGGGATTTGGACCTTGGTTTTTTTGGCTACTGGTCTTGTGATTGAATATTTCCATGTATTAGGTACAGTGCAGGTATACAGTAAACTGTAATAGTCTAATTAAATTAGCCTTTAGGTAACTGGCACACGCCTTCAGAGCACACCCACCTAAGCCATCAGGTCCTGGGGGGCTTAATCTGTGAAAGGCAGGTGCCTGCCTCTTGCTCTGAAAGCTGAATTATGGGGTTTCTGGGTACATCGGCACAAATGGCGTTGCTCTTATTTTTTAAATCTCTAATGTCAAATCTTCCATAAAACCAGTTAAGATCCCCGTTTGGCCCCGTTTTTTTGTTTTGAACACCTTCAGTGTCTCCCCTCAAGAACGCCATCTTTTTGTCATTAAGACGTCCCTTCATGTCTTTTGTCAGCCAGGGCTTGTTATTAGGGAATACTCTGACTTCCTTGGTAGCAATTACAGATTCTTCAGAGAACTAGTGATACAAGTGATACAATCTGTCAGTTCATGTGGGTCTCTGCATGAGTCAAAGAACATGTCCCAGTTTGTTGGTTTCAAAACAGCTCCTTAGCTTGTCCTCACTCTCTCTCTGCCAGACCTTGATTGTCTTGACACTGGGCTTTTTCCCCTTCATGCTGACTGTACTTCGGCAATAAATGAGTGACAGTGTAGTCTGATTTAACAATAGGATGTCTGCATGTTGCCCTATATGCATCCTCGATGTTGCTATAACATAAGTCAAGAATGCGTGATGAGCGGGTTGGGCATTCAACATATTGTTTTAATGTTGGGAGATAAGTTGCTAGTCCCCAAGAATAAACTCAGGTTGATCAGCTGATGGTGTGAGCACGGTGTTAAAACTGTCAGATATGTGCTAAGCTGCCTCCTTGTTATTGGGACCCAGATCATACACTAAAATAATTGTGAGCTGCCCAAATTCATGGGGTAAATAAAAGGGTCTCCTTGTTTAACCATGTGTCGGTGAAACGTGAGATTACAGCGCCTGGAAGTCCTCCTCGCCTGACATGAAGTATTACCTCAAATAGATTTTTTTGTTGAGAGATCTCAAGTTTGACAAGAGTGATTACTGGAAGAGTGCGACGACTTCTCCGTCTCCTTCTCCGGTTTGTAATTCCTCCTCGCTTTTTCAGTAAGCGTCCAAGCTGTCTGCATACATAAAACAAAAAATACTAAAATCTTACACACACTCCGGCACGCAAAATCAGAGAGAAGGCGACAGCTTCATATGAACTATGCTGGAGTGAACAGTGGTTTGTTTTGTCACAGCTTGGATGATCAGTTTTCCATTTATTATCATCACAAAGCTCAATAATGACTGAAACGAAAAATGAAAATACATCGACGGCATGACAAATGTTTGCACAGAAACATTACCTCCTTGGTGGAGGCAATACACAGGTAATTGGGTAATAAAGTTACTGTACACATAATTTTGTAACTGGATTAATGTTAAGATCTTTTTTAGTACCATATGTGTGGATCCTTTGGCCAGCTGATGGTTTCACATACATTTGCTCATAATTGTTACAATAAATACATTGTAACAAATAAATAAATCACAATCACAGTGCTGGACATGTTGCTACACCTTCTTCATTATTTCCTGTTGGTTTCACTGAGAACAGAAACGGACCAATCTGAATATTCTGAAGATGTGACAGTCATGCTTGGCATCACAATGACATACAATAAACACCACTGTAGTGCATGACATAAAATGAGTGCCCTGCACTCCTCGCTGTGTATCAAAATAGAGCCTTATGTCCAGGGCGTAAATATGATCCAGGATTTCTTTGTCACATGTCACCCCCCCCTTTCCTGTCTCAAGCTTTCAAACTGTCCAAGGCCAAAGAAAGTTTGAATTCTCACACATTGTCAGCGTGTTTTAGTTACAGGCTCTTATCAGACATCATAGATGCCCAGATCCTTGAAGTCAATAACCATAGCGTTGTAAGTAAACTTAATTCTGGCAGTGTGCAGGAATTCAAACTTTCTTTTGCAAGAGAAACTAAGGGCAGTAAAGGATGGTGGTATGACTGAAAGAGACTGATTGAGACAATAGTCAAGTGAGAAGAAAGGAGTCATTAATTAAACAGTATAAATGAAACAAGCTGCTGCTCTTCGGCTGTCTGAGGTGTAATGTGTGGCTCAGTGCAGTCAGACAGCTGCTGCCGTTACATTTTGACAGGAAGTCAGTTTTTGTATGCATAATCTATCATTCTGACTACATGACTATATTTTAGGCTATTACTAAAAATCTTCAAGATAATTTAATTCCTGGAAAGATGAACATGGTGCTGACATCGGGCGAAAGGCGGGGGTACACCCTGGACAGGTCGCCAGTCCATCACAGGGCCACACAGAGACAGACAACCACTCACACTCACATTCACACCTAAGGACAATTTGGGAAACACCAATTAACCTAGCCTGCTTGTCTTTGGATGGTGGGAGGAAGCCGGAGCACCCCGGAGAGAACCCACGCAGACATGGGGAGAACATGCAAACTCCACACAGCAAGGCCAACTGGGGTTTGAACCCACGACCTTCTTGCTGTGATAATAATAATAATAATAATAATAATAATAATAACACTTATACACAAGTGTATTAATCCATTGACTATTAAATGCAGACCTGTGTCAGAACCACGCCTTATGTGCATGTACTTTCTGGTGTGGCTGTTCTGTGTACTCGGCCTGTCAATCAATCCATTATTCAAGCAACAGAAGATTACTTCCATCCTTCCATCCATCGTCAACTGCTTATCCTGCGTAACGGGTTACAGAGTAACGGGGGAGAAGATTACTTGCCAACTGTAAAATCAATTATTGGTTAAGTAACTTATGTAAACATGCTAAACATTTTCTGGTTCAGCCTCTCATATGTGAGTATTTTTTCCTTTTTTAGATCAAAATATTATGTTTGTGGTTTTGACTCTTTAGGGAAATAAGTGATTTGAAGACATCAGTTTGGGATTTGGGAAATTATGATGTGCATTTTTCATTATTTTCTGATGAAAAGTGATAATGTAAACAATAATGGATGTTTACTGAAAAATTAACCCTATACATTATACAATAGATAAACTGTTCCCTCCTATTTTATGCTTGTAGACAAAACCTTTTAAAATTACATTAAATTTAAAGTGCACTTTTCACAATTCCCCTTTTGCTCAGTCTTTAGCTGCAGTGCTTGGGAAACCTGTTACAGTGAGCTTGTCTGCGCTGACAGTGGAAGATCCCAGTGGAACACAGTTTTTGATTTCATTGCCTGTTTATGTAAATACACGTCTCTTGTGGGGGAAGTGCACAGGCCCTAAAGCACTGCTCGCTAATTAATTACAAAAGCTACTTCAAAAACAAGGCCAAAGATCGCTGCTGCAGCCTTATGTTTGTGATGAAAACACGGGAGTTACCACAGAGGCCGTCTCAGCAGGCGCTGAAGAGGAGCACACATCTGCTGTGTGTGCACATTTCCTGACTGTTGGTATAAACTGACCCTCATGTTTTGTACTTTAGTTTGATCAAATATGATTTGACTCTTAAATTACTCCTAATAAAGAAGTGATGTGAGCATCAAAATGCATCAGAGAGGGGGAAATGCTGAGGACGCAGCATTCAGAACAGAATTATAAACTTCGTGACTTTAGCTTAATTGTTACATGAAATAAAATTAGCTACTAATAGACAGATAGAAACTCATTACCTGCAACCCACATCACGCATTCCTTTGTTTTGTTGTTCACTGAAGACATTTGGGTTTAAGATCTAAAGATGAGTATGAGACGAAGTTCAGAATTTCAGCTCTCATTTCCTGGTATTCACATCTAGATGTGTTTAACTCAGGACAAACCACCCTTTGTTTGAGCCCACCCATTTTTCAAATGAGCAAAACCATTGAAACATGTGACTGACAGATGTTTCTTGTTGCCCAGGTGTTGCCGCTTAGGTTGATTGTCCAAACAGAAGTGGACAGAAACATTTTGTCTGCCAATTCTACGGAGAAATGCATTGAAACTAATGGGGAGGGAGTTCATCATGCAGCAGGACAATGAGCCAAAAGCACACTGCCAACAAAACAAAGGACTTCATCAGGGGAAAAAGTGGAAGGTTTTAGACTGACCAAGTCAATCACCTGACCTTAACCCAATAGAGCATTTCACCTTCTTAAGAGGAGACTGAAGGGGGAAACACCCTGAAACAAACAAGAACTGAAAGAAGCTGCAGTAAAAGCCTGGAATAGCGTCACAAATGAAGAATGCAACAGTTTGGTGATGTCGATGGGTCGCAGGCTTGAGGCAGTTATTGCACGCAAGGGTTATGGCACCAAATATTAAATGTTATTTACTTTAAGATTATTTGTTCCATTACTTTTGCTCACCTAAGAATGCTGTGGTCCGATACAAATGGTGATATGTCCTGAGTTGTTTAGCACATCTAGATGTGAATCCCAGGAAATAAAAGCCGAAATTCTGAACTCTTGCCTCAAACTCACCTTTTGATCTTAAAGCCAAATGTCTTCAGTGACCAACAAAAACAAAGGAATTTGCCTTACCGCTCCAATACTTTTGGAGGGGACTGTAAGTTTCTCTATCACTGCAGCAAACATAAAAGCAGCCTATAACAATCTGTGGGATGTCCTACAGATGATGATGTCATTTTCCAGAGAGCTTCTTGGTCAGTGTGCAGTGTTTTTATAGAGCTGATCTCTTATCTGGAACATAACCTGCTCCGGAGCAGGTTAGCCGTTCAGCATACGTTACCATGGCGTTCTACCCCGGTGAGAAGTGAACCACTGTCATGGCACCTGAGCTTTGATACTGTGTGTATTTTAAATTTCTCTTAGCTATTTGGAAATATTAGGACCTGATAAATATAAAAAACTAAGCATTGTTTACACTTAAAAATTTGTGTCAGTGTTTGTGGACATTTCACTACATAACACTAATGATGGTCACTAATGAAGTCACTAATGTGTAGAAAAGTAGAAAAGTAGAAAACTGTATATTGCAACAGAAACAGGTTTTTCCACAACAGAACAGTGTGTGTGTGTGTGTGTGTGTGTGTGTGTGTGTGTGTGTGTGTTTTCATGCCGACTGGATAAGGTTTCAGTGGCACATGCTGTCTAA